>ML105316.1:0-109345 GCA_003697995.1 Taxidea taxus jeffersonii
TGGCTTAGTCAGTTAAGCATCCGACTCTTGATTTTGGTTCAGGTCATGAGCTCAGGGGCTTGAGATGGAGACCCACATCGGGCTCTGCCTCAGTGCGGAGTCTGCTTGTCCTTCTCCCTCTGCTCCTCCTTCTCCCCCTGCTTTTATGTACGTGTTCTCTCTCTTTCTCTCTCTCTCTTAAATGGATAGATAGAAAAAATCTTTCTTAAAATCCTCTAAGCCTAACCCCCACTTTACAGAGGAAACTAACTGAGGCTCGAGAGGTAAAGTGACTTGCTCAGTGTCACACAGTAGCCCTGCCTTGTCTTATGCAGTAACCACTCACTTCATATGCCCATGAAGCACTTGAAATGGGGCCAGTCTGCCAGCAGTGTGCTGTTGATGTAAATACACAGAGCATTTCATTGACTCCATATGAACATAAATATCTCATTGATATCTTTTATATTGACTACATGTGGAAATGAAAATAATTTGGATACATTTGGTTAAAGCAAATGTATCATCAAAAACAATTTCACCTGTTTCTGTTTTGCTATGTTTGTGTGGCTATTATAAAATATAAAATAACATATGTGGCTTGCATTGTGTTTCCACCGGACAGCATTCCTCTAAAGCTTGGAGGGGAACACAGGCCTCTTGACTTTGATGCTAACCCACAGCAGGCTGGATCAGGGAGAAGCCAGAGGCAAGGACACTGGTCAGGAGGAGCTGGCAGCAGGCTTGCCCCCGTAGGGGCTGGGAGTGCCCACTACTAGTCATGAGAACAAGCTATCACCATGCTGGCTGTCCCTCACATGCCTCCCTTCCCTCTCCCTTTCCAATATTCCCTGTCTGGAAGCCTACTCTGTCTTTCTGTCCCACTCAGGTATCTGAGATATGAGGCAGCCCAGGCTCCTTCATTGATCTGTTTCTGCTGCTTTCCAGCCTGGTTCGATCTGTGGCTTTTCCTTCATGCCCTCTCAGCAGCTCTGCAACTGCCTTAAACAACCATTCGCTCTTCTTCCCCACAGAGCTCTTACTTAGGAATTATCTCAAAACAGTGCTGTACCTGGAAAAAAAAAAAGTAGCATGAGCACTTACTAAAGGAAAGAGAGCCTGCTTTTCACTCCCTTCCCCACGATGTCTTAACCCTGGCTGGCCAAATCTGTGTTCTGCAAAAATGCAGAGGATCTTGTGGAATGAAAGATCCGGCTGGTCACAGAAAACAGTTTTGAGTATTAAATGTTGCTTATTAAGCAATCTGTCCCATTGCTGGCTCCAGGTCCCTTCTGTAGCTCTTCTAGGCTTAGCTTCTGCAAATACTTCATTCATTCTTTCATTCATTCAGCAAGGGTTGAGCATCACAGTCTCCCAGGCACTGTGCTGGGCTCTGGAGATACAGTGCTCACAGCAGACACAGTCTTGTAGCAAATAGAGGAAAAAGCTGAAAACTGATGGGAGTGGACTGGTGCCCATCAGGCCCCAAAGACACCGTGGCCTCAGCCAGTAGCTCAGCACCTGAGCAGGATGGAGTTGCTGGTAGATACGGGACCTGGCAGAACCTGAGTCCTGTGCCACTTTGGACACTGCGTAACTATTTCTGAGTTCCATTCAGAATTTTGAGGTGTGTTGCTTAGACTCAACTCCCTCTGTCCCATCCTTTCTGATATCCCTGACAAAAACCCAGTCAGTCGTCCTGGACTAAGGTCACTTCCTCTGGATTCATCACTGTAAAGGTACATTCTTCTCGGCATTGCCATATTTCACAGAATGTCCCCACCTGCTCTTCTGTGGGATGCTGCTCACTCAGTCACTCTGTGGCCCTCTGTAAGACAGGCAGCCCCCCTCCTTCACTTCTGCACAGTATCTGAGGATACTTGATCCTAACCCCATGGAAGGCTGAGCTTTCCTCCTTCCCAGATGTTGCTCACAGATCATTGTGCTTTTTTCCTTTAAACCTCTTTTTTAAATGGCAAGGTATGTTGTATAGTTTAAAACGTGCAGAAAATATATGTACAGTTTAAATAATTACTATATAGTGAACACGTAGGACATACCACAGAGGCCAAGAATGAGATGGTTGCCAGACCCCCATGGAGGGAGCCCAGTATTCTGACATTTGGCATTTGGTATGATCTTATCCATTGCTTTTTTTTTTTTTAATCATTTTACCACTTTTATATACATTCTAAAAGAATATAGATTAATTGGGCCTCTTTTGAGCTCTACCTAAATGAAATCATATTGTATGTATCATTTGGTGTGCGGCTCACTACCTTGTTTGTGAGGGTCATTCATGTTATTACCTGTTTCTTCATTTTATTCATTTTATTTTATTTTATTTATCTACTTTTATTTATTTTTTTCATTTTTATTTTTCATTCATTGTTATTTATTTTTATTACTATTTAGAATGACCATTACTTTTCTACTGTCTTGAAAATCCGCTCTCCTCCTTTGACCCCAGTGATCTTGGGTTGCTTGTCCCTTAGTCTTCAAACACACACCAGGTGCTATCCTCATCCTGAATGACACCTTGCAAACTTTTATTTATTTATTTATTCATTTGAGAGAGAGTGAACACCAACTTAGGGGAAGGGAGAGGGAGAAGCAGACACCCCACTGAACGGGGAGCCCGATGTGGGGCTTGATCCCAGGACCCTGAGATCATGACCTGAGCCAAAGACAGCCGCTTAACCAACTGAGTCACCCAAGGGCCCCTACAAATTCTTTTATTATGAAAATTCTCAAACATATACAAATTCGGGAGACCAGTTTAATAAACCCCCTTATACCCAGCACCCAACTCTACCAGATATCCAATTACAACCAAACCTATGGTACCTGTATCCTCATGCAGTCCTCTCTGCAATTACTTTGAGACAAATCCCAATTATATTATTTCATTCTTAATTTTTTTCAATATTTTCCTTTAAAGTAAAAGATTCTTTTTAAAAATAAAATCCTGGGGCACCTGGGTGGCTCAGTGGGTTAAAGCTTCTGCCTTTGGCTCAGATCATGATCCCAAGGTCCTGGGATCGAGCCCCACATTGGGCTCTCTGCTCAGCAGATGTGATCTCCATCTGTCAAATAAATAAATAAAATCTTAAAAGAAAATAAAAATAAAATCCTGGGGTGCCTGGGTGGCTCAGTGGGTTAAGCCTCTGCCTTCGGCTAGGGTCATGATATAGGGTTCTGGAATTGAGCCCCGCATCGGGCTCTCTGTGCAGTGGGCAACCTGCTTCTCCCTCTCTCTCAGCCTGCCTCTCTGTGTACTTGTGATCTCTCTCTCTGTCAAATAGATAAATAAAATCTTTAAAAAAATAAAAAATAAAATCCTATATTGTTATTATACATAGACTAAAACCAGTGGAATTTTCTTTATATAAAAAAACAAGCTGATGTTCAAATTTTATTATCTTAGAAAGTTTTTAAGGGACTCCTGGGTGGCTCAGTTTTTGCTTTATTTATTTTTCTTTTTTTAATTTAAATTCAATTAACTAACATATAATGTGTTATTAGTTTCAGAGGTAGAGTTCAGTGATTCATCAGTCTTATATAACACCCAGTGCTAATTACATTAAGTGCCCTCCTTACTGCCCAGGTATCCCATTCACCCACCCTCTCAGTTTGTTTCCTATGATTTAGAGTCTCCTATGGTTTGTCTCCCTCTCTGATTTTATCTTGTTTTAGTTTTCCCCTCTCTTCCCCTATGTCCTCTGTTTCGCAAAATAAGTCAATCAGAGAAAGGCAATTATCCTATGATCTCACTCATATGTGGAATTTAAGAAACAATTTTTTTCTTAAAAATAAATGGAAGAAGGGTGCCTGGGTGGCTCAGTTGGTTAAGCATCTGATTTCAGCTCAGGTCATGATCCCAGGATCCTGGGATCAAGCCCGACATCAGGCTCCCTGCTCAGCACGGAGCCTGCTTCTCCCTCTCCCTCTGCCTGCCACTCTCCCTGCTTGTGCTCTCTCTCACTCTGTCAAATAAATAAATAAAATCTTAAAAAAAAAGAAAGAAATCTATTATATGTGCATTCCCTCCTCCTTTCTAAGAGAAATGGTGATATACTACACGTACTTTTCTCCATTTGCTTTCTTTACCTAATAATATATCACTGCAATAATATATACATGGGATTATACAGTGTGCAACCTTACGGGATTGTTTTTTCTCACATATATCTCTGGAGAGAGATCCAGATTGTTGAGTGTATCAAGAGCGGGTTCATTCTTATTGCAGAATAGGATTTCACGGTATGGATGTACCACAGCTTGTTCAACCATTCAGCTGTTCAAAGACATCTGGGTCATTTCTAGGTTTGGGCTATTATAAATAAAGCTGCTATATGTGTGTGTGCAGGTTTATGCGTGAGTAGCAGCCATCACTTCTCTGGGATAAATGCCCCAAAATGTAATTATTGCATTGTATGGAAATTGTGCGTTTGGTTTCTAAAGAAAGTTCCTGACTGTCTTCCAGAGGGATTGTACCATTGTACATTTCCACCAAGAGGGTATTAATGATTCGGTTTGGCTGTGTCCTGCCCAGAAATTGGTGTGGTCACACATTTTATTTTAGACATTCTGATAGGTGTGTGGTAGCATTTCCTCATGGTTTTAATTTGCATTTCCTTGATGGCTGATGATATTTGAATATCTTTTACATGCTTTTGTTTTTTGGTCATCTCTATGTATTTGGTGAAATATCTCCCTATGTCTTTTATTTTATTTATTTATATTTATTTTATTATTTTTTACTACTGATTTTGAGAGCTCTTTATAGATTCAAGATATGAGTACTTAGTGTGTGTGGATGTGTGGCTTGCAAAAATACTCTGCCACTGCGCAGCTTGTCTTTCTTTTCCATCTTCTTGACAGGGTCCTTCACAGAGAAAAAAATTCTAAGTTTGATCAAATTTTATTTACCAATTTTCTTTTATTTACAATTTTCCTTTTCTTTTTCTGGCTCTTGATCCTGAAGATTTCCTCTGTTTCCTTTTCTGTCAGTTTTGTAGTTTCTAGCCAGCCTGCCTTCTTCCCCCACACCTTTCAGAGCATTCACAGGTTTATTTTGCAGCTACTGTAGGGGTCACTCAATTGTGCACTTCCTCTGACCCCACAGTTCATGATGAGAATCCTGGCATCATTTGAATTTGTTCTTTGCCTAGAGATAAAATGCCATTTCTCTCTTTCTCTCTCATTGCTTTCAAGATTTTTTCTGTGTCTTTAGCTTCCGGCAGATATACTGTACTATCTCTTTTGGATTTGGGATGGACCAGGCTATTTAGTAAAGAGTTCTTTCAGTTCCTTAAATCTGTAGGCTTCTGTCTTTGGGGGAAGTTTGAGAAGTTTTTCAGACACACCTCTTCCGTGTGTGATGCTGATGACAGAAATGTGAGGTCTTTTATGATGGTCCCACAGGTCCCTGAGGCTCTGTTCTTTTTTTGTTTTGTTTTCTCTCTGTTCAGATTCAGTGATTTCTATTTTTCTATCTTCAGATCCACTGGGTCTTTATCTCCCCGCCTCTGCACTTCCCTGTTGAACCCATCCAATGAGGTTTTTAAATTCTAGCTATTGTGTTTTTTCAGTTCTAAAATTCCCATTTGGTTCTTATTTCTAGCTTCTGTTTATTTGCGGAGACTTTCTGTTTTGTTGTTGAGACTCTGTTTCTCCATTTGTCTCAAGTTTGTGGTTCTCATTGCAGCCTCTCTATAAGGACTGCTTTAAAATCTTTTGTCAGGTTATTTAAATGTTTCCATCATCTCGGTATTGGCATCTGTTAATCGTCTTTTTCATTCCGTTGGAGATTTTCCTAGTTCTTGGGATGATGTGGGATTTGCAGTTGAAACCCGGACATTTTTTATATTATGCTGTGAGACTCTGGGCCTTATTTCAACCATCTGTTTCATGTACTCACTCGGATACCATTCTGGCAAAGGAAAGGCAGGGGTACTGTCCTGTGACTACCACTGGGGGTAGAAGTCTAAATTCTGCACTCAGCCTCCTTTGACACCCAAGGGGGAATGCAATGCTTAATTCTATGTGTGGACATGAATGGACTGTGGGGGTCCAGATTAAACATTATTTCTGGGTGTGACTATGAGGGTATTTCTGAATGATATTAGCCTTTGAATCAGTGGACTCAGTAAAGCAGATGACCCTCCCCAATGTGGGTGGTTATCAGGTCATTATTCAACCTGGTTTTTTTTTTTTTTTTCTTGGTCATTTATATGTCCTATATATAGGGCCTGAATAGCAAAAGGCATAGGCAGACAGCATTTGCCTTTTTTCCCTGCCTCACTGTATGAGCTGGGGTACATCATCTCATATCATTTCATTTTCTTGTGCCCTCAGATTGAGATTTACACCATCAGCTCTCCTCGTTCTTAGGCCTTCAGACTCAGACTAAATTACACTTCTGGCTTTCCTGAGTCTCCAGTCTACTGATGGCAGACTGTGGGACTTCTCAGCATTCATACTGGCATAGCCAGTTCCTCATAATAAATTTATCTAGATGGATACAGATACAGATCTAGAAACATACAAATATCTCCCACTGGTTCTGTTTCCCTGGAGACCCCTGACTAACACATGGGCTTCTTGTGACTTTTGGGTGTGTTGTAAGCTAGGTCTACCCTTTGGTTTTAGCCAGAAACAAATAGGGACCTATACATACCTGGTTTTACTTCCTGTTATGGACACATATAATTAGACATTTTGATGTCTAACGGTTTCTACTGGGAAAAAAAATTACTGGTGAGCCAAAGCTCTTGGTTCCTATCATCTGTTGGGATTAGAAGGGACATCTGTGATTAGACACCTGGCAGAGCAACCACACATTCTTTCCAATTCCTCCATTCTTCAAGAGAACTGTCCATCTTGGTTAAATTAGTGGATTTGGTCACCACTAAAGAAAAATACTTTAGGCATGTTAATAGGTAAGGAATCACTGGCCAGGCTGTCTATTTACCATTTCCAAATAACTTTGCCCATTTGAAGGCAGAGACAAATTCTTCTGGCCCAAACCGGGCAGAACCAAGTGAGCTCATGAGAATATTTACCTCGGCAACTTAGAGAGAATAGAAGTAAAGTAACTCTTCTAGGATTCAAGAAATGATTCCATCTGCCATTCTTCTCTCACTTCTTTCCTTACTACTACGTACACAATATATCCAAATTTGAGATGCTTTTTTATAGAAATGGTAGTATCCTCTGTCTAGTCCACACATACCTGTGTTACTCCATATAGCTTTTAATAATACTGTTTACAAGAGCGCCTGGGTGGCTCAGTTGGTTAAGCATCTGCCTTTGGTTCAGGTCATGATCTCAAAGTCGTGGGGTCTGTCTGCCTATGCTTGCTCTCTCTCTCTCTCTCTAACTAATAAATAAATAAAATCTTAAAAAAAAAAAAAAGTCGTGGGGTTGAGCCCTGCATCAGGCTTCTTGTTCAGGAGGGAGTCTGCTTCTCCCTTTCCCTCTGCCCCTTCCCTCCCCTTGGGCTCTCTCTCTCTCTAAAAAATAAAGAAAATCTTTTAAAAAAGTAATACATTTTAGGGGTGTAGTCAAAGTTATTCCTAATAACTACTGGTTTGTTGTTTCTAAAAATAAAATTGATTTAGAAAGAAACTAGCCAAGTAAGCTAAGGGTTATGTTTCAAAGACTTAGGAAAAAAGCCAAGAGGTGTGACAGCTGGCATCTTCTCCTCCACTTTCAGCACTAAACTCATCGTCTCACCTTTAAGGTTGAATAAAGCCTTCTTCTGCCTACTCAGTTGACAGCCAGGTGGGAATCAACCCTTCCTTCCTATGTGGGTCTTCCTAGGATAGGGGCCTATTTTAATAGTTAGGATATGGAGAAAATATTGTTGTTGTCCTTGCTGTTTTAACATTAGAAAACCCTCCCTTCTTGCCCTACCAAAATTTGTTTTTATTTTGTGACTTCTTTAATCAGAATTTTAGAGGAGAGAAAGAGAGAGAGAGACCTTAAAAAACATGCTCACTGGGACGCCTGGGTGGCTCGGTTGGTTAAGCAGCTGCCTTCGGCTCAGGTCACGATCCCAGCGTCCTGGGATCGAGTCCCACATCGGGCTCCTTGCTCGGCAGGGAGCCTGCTTCTCCTTCTGCCTCTGCCTGCCACTCTGTCTGCCTGTGCTTGCTCTCTCTCTCTAACAAATAAATAAAATCTTTAAAACAAAACAAAACAAAACAAAAAAACATGCTCACTAACAATAGGTTACTAAACTTCATCCTAAGGAAGATAGGTTTAGCTAATCCCAGGAGATATACTCAGAGCCATTGGAGTGACTTGTCTGGGGGAAAGCCCATTTTAACCCAGCTGCTTTCCTGCTGGATCAGGATCTATGTCCTCTAGAGGTGGTGCCTTGTCTAATTTACACTAGTTCTAGAAGCTCAGAGCAAGGGCATGAGTGCTAAGAACCATGGCATCCTTCCTGCAATGAAGAAGGGAAAGGAAAGAAGGGTACTAAGACAGCTAGTCACCAGAGAGGGCCACTGTGGGGGAAGACCAGATGTTCTTTTAATTAGTACTAATTTTTCAGATGTTATATGATGTAAATACCATGTATTAATAGTTCCCGAGTTGGGTGAAGCGGGGTGCGGTACACGTATGCAATGAAGAAGTATTGAGTCCTAGTGAAAAGTGCACTTGAGCCAAGATGAGGAGCTGCCCACGTGACTGGAGTGGGTGGCAACAACATGCAGAGACACCGTGATCAGATACTGGATATTTTTCAGACCTGTTTCATTCAGCAAAATGAATATTCATTCAAGAACACGACTACAGACAGCCCTTATGTTGATCTAACTTATAGTAACATTGTGAATCTTCTGACATAAGGGCTGTTGATTGTTCATGAAGGTTTATCAACCCCTTCATACACATGCAAAACACTTACTTGTGCCAATACAAGTGAGTTAATTATATGCACTGACAAAGTAGGTCTTCTAGAGGCCACATTTTATATTAACATTGAATTTTTAATAGTCACTGAAGTCTCTGGTTAAATTCCAGCTGTTCCTTATTCCTTAAAATTTCCCATTAGTTGATGTTTGGCAAAATATAAAATTGCTATTGGAGTTGAAAGAAAAATTTGATTTTATTCTATTTGTTTCTAAAAGCATGTTAGACATGTTACCTGTGTTATGCAAATCTGTGTCAGGCAAAAATGTGGATTTAGAGATCATGAAAATCTCTTCACTTTAAATTCTGTTTTTGTTTCAAATAAGACCAATGTTCTCTTCCAAATGGAACTATCCCCCACAGACTTACAGAGCATATCAGGAATAGTTCTCTCCACAAAAGCAACATTCTATCTTAATTCTCCTATTATGTTGAATGAAGGAGGAGGCCAAATCTTAATGTCCAGACTCTATGCAGACATGAGTGTTATTCTGGGTTTCATCATCTGTTACTTCAAATCATGACATTGCTATAATCAACTCCAGAGTTGAAATGGAAGAATAAAATTCTACTCATACATTATCTTTTCTTGTAACTTTTTTAAGAGCTAAAAGAATTGGGACACTAAATAGAAAAATTAAAGAGTAATTTTAAGAATTACTCCTTATTTTTTTTAGAAAACATTCTGTAGCTATGTGGACAAAATATTTCCATGGAGTCAGAAAGATTCCTGGCCAATACAGGGGCTGCACTTTAAAGTTTATCTGTGCTTCAGTTTCATCATAGTCTTTATTTGCAAACAAGGCTAAAAAAATTTTTTTAGGAACCTATGCAACTATGTCATGCTGCCCCCATGTGTCTAAGAAAAGAGTGATGTGCTCACATTAAAATAATCCAGAGAGGTGAAAAATGAATAGGCTCTGTTAGTTTCCTTCTTGCTTGTTTTCTTGCTTTCTTTCCTCCCCAGGTGATTCTCATTATGCAACCAGGTTAGAGAAACACAGAAATAGATTATAAACTCTGTAAGGGCAGCAAAGGAGTCTTGCTTGTGCAATCTGTGATTGCATTGTTTGTGTTAAGAAGAGTATCCAGCTGACAGTAGTGCTCAAGTGATATTTTTTGAGCAGATAAATTAATAAATAAATGTATAATTGACTTTATTAAAGAAGCAATATGATCAACCCTTGGGGCACCTGGGTGGCTCAGTGGATTAAGCCTCTGCCTTCAGCTCAGGTCATGATCTCAGTGTCCTGGGATCGAGTCCCGAATCGGGCTCTGTACTCAGCAGGGAGTCCGCTTCCACCACCCCCTCTGTCTGCCTCTCTGCCTACTTGTGATCTCTGTCTGACAAATAAATAAATAAAATCTTTAAAAAAAAGGAAGCAATACCTCAAGTCAGATCCTGCTGTACTAATTATAGTTACCATCAAGTGAGTCTTAACAATGTTCCTGGAGTGGATCTTAAAAACTCCTAATGGAATCCCATTGAGTTCAAAATAAAATCTGAACTTTTTACCATAGCATCTAAGGCACTAAACAATCTGGCCCCTTCCTACCTTTCCACTCTCATTTCCTGGGCATCCTCCTTCTTCAGTCACATGGCTCTATTTACTCCTTGAACCCATCAAGCTAGTGCTCACCTCAGGACCTTTGCTCTTATTGTTCCTTCCATATGGATTCCTCTTTTCCAGACCTTCATGTGCCTGATTCTTTCTCATTATCAGAATATCATCCCACACACATCACCTCCTCAGACTCAATTTCCATGGTTACCCTTTCTATTGTACCTCCACCCTGCTGTCACTCTGTCCTATTACCTTACTTCGGTGTCCTCAGAGTAGTTCTTACTATCAAGAACTACCATTTTATTTATATGTTAATACATGCTGATTTGATATTTTATGGGTCCTCAATCCCCACTAAAACTGAAGCACCATTAGGACAAAAATCTAAACCTTTAATTTTTTTTTCATGCAAAATGTTCAGCACTAGAATGATGGCCAACACCAACAAAAACTTACTAAATATTTGATGAATGCATAAAATAATTTGAAAAAGCCTAATCTGTTATTTATTTACCTACCTTTGGAAAGCCATATATGTCCTGTAATAACATGCATAACTTGGGCACCTGGGTGTTTCAGTTGGTTAAGTGACTGCCTTTGGCTCAGGTCATGATCCTGGAATCCCAAGATGGAGTCTCTCATCAGACCCCCTGCTTAGCAGGAAGTCTGCTTCTCCCTCTGAGCCTCCACCCTCTCATGCTCTATCTCTCACTCATTCTCTCCATCTCTCTTTCAAATAAATAAATAAAATCTTCAGGAAAAAATGCATAACTTGCCTTGACATTGGCTGTCATGTACCAAGTATTCAGATAATGTTGGGTTCCCTTGACTCTGCTGTTTGTCTTCCACTTAAAGGAGAGCTCTTTGAATCATCCTGTATAAAGTCATCTAAAAAACTACAGTAGCTCATGGATTTTCCTTTTTCTTATGTAAGTACCGAGGGATGGAATTTCTCCAAGAGTTTTTCTGAAGCGATGGTATCATTTCATGCCTCCATCCTCTCCACATTCTCACCAGCATTTAGTATTGCCAGTCTTTTTAATTTTAGCATTCACATGGTATAAAATGATACATCATTGTTATTTGATTTGTCTTTCCCTTGCAACTAATGATGTCTAGCCTTTTTTTTTTTTTTTGACCATTCACATATCTTCTATTTTCAAGTGTCTTTTCTAATCTTTGGTCAACTTTTTACTAGTGTGTCTTCTTATTGTTGATATGCAGAACTCTTTATTTATTCAGGATACAATTCCTTTGACAAATGAATTGCCAGTGCATTTCAGTGCCTCTAACACATTGACGATAACTTCTCAATTTGTATACCATGTGTTTTGATGATCTTTTATTTTCACAACAAATACCTTTCACAAGGTATAATTTATCAAGTTTTATTTGATGTTGAGTGCTTTTTAGGTTGTATCTAAGAAATCTTTGCCTGCTCCTAGGTCATGAAGATATTCTATATTCCTTTTTTTCCCTTAGAAGCCTTATGGTTTTAGCTGTTACATTTAATTTTAAAATTGATATACTGATTTTTGCATGTGATTTAGGGCCCAAGTGTTTTTTCCATATGTGAATTCCAGATTTTTATAAAAATGTCTAGTATAGCCTTATTCATAATAAGGAAAAAGGAAATAACCCAACTATCCATCAATAAGAGAAATGGGAGAACATATTGCAATTATTCTACCAATGGCATACTAATCAGCAATACAGAAAATAACCACAGATATATGCAACAGCATGGATGAATCTCAAAAATGTTACGTTGAGTGAAAGAAGCCAGACATAAAGGGCTACATACTGTTGATTCTATTTTTATGAAATTCAAGAACAGACAAAGTTAATTTGTGGAATGAAAATCAGCACAGTGGTTGCCTACAGAGAGAGTGAGGCTTAACTGGAAATGGACACAAGGGGACTCCGTGCAGATAAAAATGCCCTATGTCTTGACTGGGCGCTAACACAGGTGTAAGCCTTACCAAAACTTAATTAAGACTAAGGTCTGTGTATTTCACTGTGTGTAAATTTTATCTTTAAAATGTCAAATAGCTGATGGCAACAAAGAGATTATAAGCATGGACAGGCTATTACAAGTAAGGGCAATTATCTCTAAATACTTCAATAACCCAAGTTCATCCCAGAGCCATCTATGTTCATGATAAAATTAAGAAAAGGTTAATTTTTTCTTCAGAAGCTTCTTTTAATAATTCAAAGAATCTGCTTAGAAAGTTTTAAAATGTAAAACCTTTGATATTTAAGAAGTTTTGATATTTAAAGAGGGACACTTTACATAGGACAATTTATGAGAAAGAAACCTCTAGTAACTGACGTTGTGTGATATGCTTACATAAATATATAAATTCACAGAACAAATACATGTATGCATATGTATCCACTTCAGAGTCCTAGAACAAAGCCACAGAAGAGTATGTAATTATACTATAAAGGATTGATGTGCCTCTTGGGTTTCATAGTCTTATTTTCAAATTGAATTGAAATACTCAATTCTAAAAGCCCAGCTAGAATTGCACATTAACAACAGAATACTTGCAACCATAAATTTATAACTGCTTTGGGATTTTCCAGAACAATCCCTCTGAGCCTCTCAGACTCTTGACAGAAAGAGTGTACAATTCACCAGCACCATTTCTACCTCAGACCAGTCAGCAGAATTCTAAGCAGCTTTATTTCATGCTCCCTGATTCTTTTTGTGCCTTGCTGTTGAGGCTCAGACGTACTTATGTATTTATTAGCCATGACTGTCTTTGCATTTCTATCAGCATTCGCTGGGGCCACCAGGAGGGGAAATACTGCATAGGGGTTCAGAGCTTCCACAGAACCTGTCACACGCCTTCTACTGGGTCATGAATAAGGTTCAGAGGGCTAGCACACTTCGCATTGTTTTATAGGGAATGAGTTACCAGACTACAAACAGAATTTGGGAATCCTGCTTTGTTGGTGGGGAATATTTATGTACCACTTCCCCATTTCTGTGTGAGAAGTTTCCATTGGTCGTAGCTGTCTTGGACTTTCTCATCCCATCACTACTCCCGCAGGAAGAGTGTCTTTTCTGTTGGTGATCACGGAGAACAAAATGAACATGTTTTAGCTCCTTCTTATCATACCTTAGCCATGCCACAGGCACAATTGAGCTGGTATGCTCCTTGTGGGATAGCCTGTAGTTTGGGGAGAAGTTTTTTAACTCAGGAAAGTATTAGCAAACCAATTTTATCAAACCCTTAAGTCATCATTTTTATCTGATTTTTGTGCTTATATTTCAATGGTATCTATGCTCAAGTGGAAGAAGGTTGACATTTTCAGAGCTGAGCACCCCTGCCTAGGAGTTGAGAACTACCACTTTTGATATTAATCTCTCTTGTTTTGTAAAAATGTGCATCTTCATGAATGTCAGCACATAAATATAACTGATTGTTCAATGTCTAGAAAAAGGAGGAAATTTCATATTCCTCGTGGCCTGAGCTTTTAGTATTGTCATTGTACCTGTATTCTGAAAGCCTTCCATTTTGCATGTAATTTAAGTGTTCACTCAACTAGCTTCTTATTGAAATCTTGTAACGATCCCCATTATAATTTATTTTTTATTATGTAGCTGGATAGTCATTAATAATGCCTATTAAATAGAAGTAGTTTCACATTTCATCAATACTTTCAAATTGTTTTTCTCATTACTTTTCTAATATTTATGTCCATGTTTTTTTCCTTATCATTGGCCCCTCTAAAGACTAGAGACTGTCACTGATTAATAAGATCCGTGAGGAATTCATCAAATACTAAAGAGGATATATTCAAATGTCACTCTCTCACTGATGGCGGAATATATGAAGTATCAAAAAAGAGGCCTAAACAAAGTTCTCCAGAGGCACAGAGTAAGGAAATGTCACCTTTATAACCATGGAACTGGTCCTCCATAAAACGAATATCAACTTTAGATGGTCATTTTTTTTAAGTTTTCATCTCAGATATGTGTCATATGATAGAAAAGAAATTTGTTTGAAAATAAACAGATAATAAGTGAGCACTTGCCAGTTTTGATGAAAGTTCTGTGTGTTCCAAGATATTCCCTATCAGGCTTGTTGTTGGTCCATTCATTTCATCAAGACATTGAAAGACCTTTACCTATTCCAAGAAAAGCAGTCCAGCTGACAACGTAGTCCAGATTACCTTGGATGATCTAACCCTGTCCTGGAAGGAAGCAGGGCCTGAGGGAGTGCATAATGGATAGTCAGACCCATAGGCCTTCTCTAGGGAAGGCCTAGAACACTCTGAAGAGTCACCTTCCAAAGAGGCTGGAGGATCACCTACCAAAGATACTGGAGGAGATTCTTGTTCTTGATAAAAAGCTGGTAAAGGTGCATATCCCTACAGACCCTTTCCCTTCTGAAATTTCATGTTTTTTTTTATAAGAAGGCATATTTAAGGACCCATAGTGGTGGGGAGCTCTGGTTAGCCCAAGAGAAGCATGAGAGAATTGGGTGTTTGGACTCTCCTGACCCCTCTAGTAGAATTATTGGTGCTTATTTTCACTCTTTTACAGAATCAATTTTGATTCAGAGATCAACCCAGCATCAGTAGGGAACAGCCCCATGCACCCATATAGTTCTCAACTGCAAAATCCCTACTCTTTTTCCAGGATGACAGATTTGAATTCGGATTCACTTCTCTTGGTTATTCAATACAGAACTGTTTTAACCCCAGTCTCTTTGATTTCTATCTAATTACTTTAGTAAACTTCTTACTATCTCATAACAGACTTCAGAAAAAAAGCATAAAATTTTGATGAAAAATAAAATATAATAAAAACTCATCTAAGCATTACAGTGTAAGAAATGAAACACAACAGTACAGATTAAACTTTTCATTTTTTCTCCCTTGAATATATTTCATATTCACTCTGGTGCTAATCACAAGGAAATCTACCAAAAAATACCCTTTTATTTTCCCCTTTGACATACAGATATACTATACGTGCCAGCTTCCCTTGCAATAGGTCAGAGCAAGTGACAGAATTCTGGCCAAAAGAAACAGAATTCTGGCCAAACAAAATGGAATTACACCACTTCCAAATCTGGCCATAATCCTGAGCCATCCTCCAGGCTCTTCCCTTAGTTGGCTGCACAGAGAAGTTTCCAAAGTCCCCAAAGTGGGGGTGGGTGACTACAAGGAACATCACTGGGTCTTTAAATGACTGCATGGAGCAATTTTTCAATATCAACACCATTGGGCTGTTACATGAATGAAGAGTGGACTTGTTTTGAGTTAGCCTACTCTCATGAGTTGACTAATCATTTCCATGGAGTTCTTCAGACTTTAACCACATGAAGAGGAGTCCCTAATCAGTACATAACTTGCATGTTTTCCAAATATAATATAATGGTGCCAAATTACATGTGTTCTTTAGCGTCTTGGTTTTTTCACTCACTGTGGCTTGTGAGACCCATCCATGCTAACAGATGTTCTCTCAATTATTTTCACTGTTGTAGAATTTTCCATTGCATGAATATTGCATAATTTGTGTATCTGCAACCCTATTTCTGGCTATTTAAATAGTTTCATATTTCCTTTCTTATTTTTTTAAAGATTTTATTTATTTATTTATTTATTTATTTGAGAGAGAGAGAGCATGTGAGAGAGTGAGAGCAAGAGCACAAGCAGGAGGAAGGGGTAGAGGGAGAAGCAGACATCAGGGAACCTGATGTGGGACATGATCCCAGGATCCTGGAATCATGACCTGAGCCAAAGGCAGATGCTTAATGGACTGAGCCACCCAGGCACACAATATTTCATATTTCTTGCTATTATAAATGATGCTGCTATGAACATTCTTATACCTATTTCTTTGTTTATGTGTGTGTATATATACTCACACATATATATACTACATATACACTATATATAGTATACATGTATAATATGTATATTATACATATACACATATACTATACATAGCATATACATGCATATATATTTACACACAAATATACACACATATCACACACACACACACACACACACACACACACACACACCTATCTATGAAGATAGATACATGGATAGATATCCCTAAGATATTTATTGAATTAGCTTTTGCTGAACGAAATTACTTCAAAAGTTAGTGACAACACAGCAACCATTTATTTAGCTCACAATTCTATGGGTTGGCACTTTGGTTTGAGCTCAGACCCTGTTGGTTTGAGCTGGGCTTGGCATGTTTTTATGATCAGTTTGCAAGGTATTCTCAAGTAGCCAAGCTGCTACACATGGTCTTTCTCTCATCCTCCAGCAGTCTGCTTCAGGCTTATGCATAGAGTGTCAGGGTTCTAGGAGCAGCAAGAATAGAAACTGTAAGGTCTATTGAGGCCCAGGCTCGGAACTGGCACAACTCCGCTTACTTGCTTGGACAAAACAAATCACAAGACCACACTAGAATCATAGAGTGGGAGAGTAAACTCTACCTCTTCATGGGAGGATATGCAAAACATTGCACTGAATTTTGTAATCTGTCACACCTAAGAGTGATATTTCTGAGGGCACCTGGCTGGCTCACTTGGTAGAGCATGCAACTCTTGACCTCAAGGTTGTGTCTTCAAGTCCACGTTGGGGGTAGAGTTTACTTTAAAAAAGAGTGCAATTTCTGGGTTGTAGAATACACATACATGAAACCTTACTAGATTTTGCAGAAACTTTTTTCTAAAAGGGTATATATACTTGTTGGGGGATGGGGGAAGCAAGCAGCGTTGGGTACTGGTTGAGAGCATGGACTCTGGAGCCCTATAGTCTTGCTTGAATCACAGCAGTGCTGCCTGCAAATGTGACTCTTGCCAGGTTTTTAAAAAATCTCTCTTAATGTTCTCATCTGTGAATGTTCTTGGTTGCAAGACTCTAGCCAATTGAGGCATGCAAAGACTTTATTGGAAAGCGATTGCTTGGCTTTCATAATCAATTGGAAATCTGCACAACCAGGCTTAGCATATGGATGGGAACCAAGGCAAAATTTGGGGGAGACTGGCAATAAAGAACTCAGCCAGGCCAGTTTTCATTAGAAAGAAGAGAAAACTCCCAGGCACCAGTCAATACTATAGGGTTCAGAATGAAGCATGAGTTTGGTCCACACTTGTAGCCTCTTCAGAAACAACCTATAATGAGGTCACTTCCCTGCTTCTGCCTCACCCAACTTATAGCCATCCCAGACCCGACACCAAATTCTCTGTTTCTGTGGAGACACACACTAATGCAAAGTTAGTGTAGCAGAGATCCATGCCAGGCTGTCTCTCATGTCTTAATTGATATTTTACCTCTTTCTCTACCTTTCCTCTGAAAATTTGGCTATTCTGCTTCTCTCTCCATTAGGTAAAAACTCATAGCAGAACGAATCCCTAGAAACAAATATAAACCAATATAAACAAGCTAACTTATGGCAGAAAGGGAAAGCTATAAACCAGTGGACAGATAGCTTGCTAGTGGCAGAGTTAAAGTAGAAATAGAAAAAAAAAAACCTTTAGGTTAAAAAAAAAGAGTGAAAAGACCAACTGAGTGACTTTTTTTATTCACAGTTTAGGATTTGGCTGTCCTGGAATTGTGTGTGTGTGTATACATATAAATATATATGTATACATGTATATATATTTATATGTATGCGTACATATCTACATGTTATATACATATATACACATGTATGTATGATATGTGCATACAGATTACATATATTACATATGTGCATATACACACACCTATATGCAAAATGTTTATTGACTGGGTTCCCCAGTTTTTGTAAGAGAAGCTATTAAGAAATTAATAGAAATCATACATGAAAATAGTTGGAGAACATTTTGCAAAATCAATGCCTCCAGCAATAAACAAGCATTTGTTAAGGATCAGTTACATGCCAGGTGCTAGGGACCCAAAGAATCACAGGGGCTCACTGAGCAGAGTATGTGATGGAGTATTCAAGGGTTCATGTCTGGGGTAGACTTGATGGGGAAGAGCTAAACTAACAAATACAATATATTTAATGGTCACTACAAATAGGCTAAAAGGAGTAATCAGAACTGACAATTGAGGTTTTTCAAGGTATAAAAGTCCAATGATAATACCTAACAGGTCACATCAATTTCAAAAGGCATTTTCATGGGAATATCCACACCACACAAAGAGTCTGGAATGAAGGAAATCCTCTATGTTTAAGCATTAAGCAAAATTCACCCCAGAATGGTCCCCATTACTTTAGGTATCTAGTTTCACTCTGCTTATACCCATCTTGCTAAGGCTAGGAAGCATCAACGTCTGCCCTGGACAGGAGCAAGTGTCATCCCTCTGTCTCTCTGCGGGAGCCAGCACTGGTCCACTCACTTGCTGTAATTGTTTCCTACAATTACCTCTTCCAAGAACTGTTCACTTTCTCCTCTGATGATTCTTCCTCCACTATTGGGCGTTTGAGATGAACTAAATGACATTAATTGTGTTTCTTACAAACAGATGCCTTTTCAAAGGACCATAAAGTAGCAGGTGCAGCATCGTTGGAGCAATTCCTTCAGATGGCTGTTTTGAGTTTGGATTAGTTTTGAGCTTGGGTTAGTAATGCAACCTGGCCAATTGCTTGCAATTCCACTCATCAAGCCGCTTTCTGTAAAGAGACAGTAACTCGGAAATGTTCTCTCCTAGAGCTAAATTCATAGCTATCGGTAAGATATTTGTTACTGTGTGGAGATTCCTTAAGAAATTAAAAATAGAGCTACCCTATGACTCTGCAATTGCACTACTGGGTATTTACCCCAAAGATACAGATGTAGTGAACAGAAGGGCCATCGGTACCCCAATGTTCATAGCAGCAATGGCCACGGTGGCCAAACTATGGAAAGAACCAAGATGCCCTTCAATGGACAAATGGATAAGGAAGATGTGGTCCATATACACTATGGAGTATTATGCCTCCATCAGAAAGGATGAATACCCAACTTTTGTATCAACATGGATGGGACTGGAAGAGATTATGCTGAGTGAAATGAGTCAAGCAGAAAGAGTCAATTATCATATGGTTTCACTTATTTGTGGAGCGTAAGAAATAACACGGAGGACATGGGGAGATGGAGAGGAGAAGGGAATTGAGGGAAATTGGAGAGGGAGATGAACCATGAGAGACTATGGACTCTGAAAAACAATCCGAGGGTTTTGAAAGGGCAGGGGGTGGGAGGTTGGGGGAGCCTGGTGGTGGATGTTATGGAGGGCACGTATTGCATGGAGCACTGGGTGTGGTGCATAAACAATGAATTCTGTTACACTGAAAAGAAATTAAATTAAAAAAAATATTTGTTACGGACACATTAGGTATAGGAAGAGAGAGGAGAAAGCCTTGCTATGCCTCTGGGATCTTGCAGGAGCTGCTGTGGACACTCCAATACTGAGACCTCTGTTACGAACATGGCCATAGTCACAGCCGTGACACTTTGCTGGAAGAGCAGGCATGAAATAAGAAGCCTAATTCTCCAAAAGGGTTCTATTTTTACTGAAGCAGGCTATTAACGCTAGCTCAATCAGTGGCCAAAGAGTTAAAACTTCTTCCTCTCACAACTTAGCTGATGACAAAGACACTAAACTTTAAGGGGTATAAAGGGCAAGTAGTCAATTAAAATCACATTGACTCTTTGCAGAATTGTGAAAAGGGGCAAGTGGTGTTTAAAGTAAGAGAAATCCCTTTTTCGATATAGATGAACCACACTTGAGTCCTGCGACCTTGAGAAACTGACCTGGGCTCAGTCTTTGTTCACTTATTTATAAAATGGAGCTAACGACGTCTCCTTGCTTATTGTGAGCATTCAATAAGATGTCACCGGTAAAGTGCTCCATATTTGGCAACTGCTCAAATTACATTTGTATACTTATTTATGTGTGAATATCTACATCAAAGATGGAGTCTGAAAATGACTCCCTATCTACCCAATCGCTGACCCTTCTTCCTGCGTCTTGTTATTCCTACACTATTCTGTGTTTGAATATTCCTTCCCAGCACCTATCTTTTCCTCAGTCATATGTACCGCATCATAAATGAATGATATGCATGTTGTCAAAGAATGAAACAAAATCGGAGGGTTTTGTTTGTTTTTAAGGATCTCAATGAATATACTTGCCCTATATAGGTTGGCACCAATAAAGAAGCTCCCCTCAACCATTGTATAAAGAGCAGAGGTGATAGTGATATTTGTGATGTGCTACAAAAGCCAGAATGGGGTTTGAGGGAGGTTCATGGTGCGTATGCTAATTCAAACTGAAAACTTAAGCTCTAGATAGCACAATATGGTTCCAAGTCTGTCCATGTTCCTTCAAATGTGTTCCCTAATTCCTAGGTCAGGAAATGTCTTCATTTGGGTCCAGGAAGGGTCTGGTTTCCTGGTCGTAACTCAAAATCCAAAATTACTTAGCAGCATTAGCTGGTTAGAACCAGCCATGGTGGGACGCCTGGGTGGCTCAGTTGGTTAAGCGGCTGCCTTCGGCTCAAGTCATGATTCCAGCGTCCTGGGATCGAGTCCTGCATCGGGCTCCTTGCTCGGCGGGGAGCCTGCTTCCTCCTCTCTCTCTCTGTCTGCCTGTGCTCACTCTTTCTAACAAATAAATAAATAAAATCTTAAAAAAAAAAAAAAAAAGAACCAGCCATGGTGAACACAGCATTTGGTTTCTATCTATTCTATACAAAGTCTGCTGTACATGGAACATACTAAGGCTGAGACTACAGTGATCATGGTTGGTACCCAAGGAGGAAAATTTAAGGAGGCACTTACTCTTAGAGTTGTGTTATGCAGTTTGGCACCCAGGGGAAGTGTCTCCTTGTGTACTCTGTCCTAGGCTTCCCACTTGCCTCACCAGGTCTTGGCCCTGCTTTGAATCCAACTGCTGGGACTTTAGACTTTACCAAGTGCAAAGAGGAGGCATTTCAGGAAATGAGATATAGAATATTTTTGAGCTAAAAGAAACCTCAGATACCCCCTCTATACTATTTTTCTCATTGGAAAAATACAACTGATGCCCAGCATAGACACATGAGTTATTCAATCACAAAGATGGTGGAAGTCTTCTCGGGCCAGCTGGGAACTCTTGCCCTCCTCCGCATAGAGTCTGATCATGGTCATGGGATACTTCAATGTCAGAGTTTTCATGGGTGCATTCCTTTTTTTCTGATTTTACCAATTATGGGAATGAAGCCAATGTATAGAACTTTACCCCTGCTGGGCTGGGACACACTTGGGGAAGGATGGCGGCATGCAGGGAAGTGAGTGGGAAAGGAAGAGATAGTTAGGTTTTCATAGATTCCTGCACTGGGGGGCAGACACCATGCAGAGAGGCTTGAGTACACCTTGTTTCATCTTCACAATATCCCTATCAGGGGAAAATTTGATCTCCATTGAAAGTTGAGGAAACTGAACTTTAAAAACAGAGCTAGCTGGGGTGCCTGGGTTGCTCAGTTGGTTAAGTGGCTGCCTTCCCCTCAGGGTCCTGGGATTGAGCCCTGAGCCTGGTTTCTGCTCAGCAGGGAGTCTGCTTCTCCTTGTGACTCTGCGCTCCCCTCCCCTCCCACCACACGCTCTCTCTCTCTCTCTCTCTCTCAAATGAATAAATAAAAATAAAAACAGAGGTAATGAAAGGCAGAGCTGAGATTTAAAGCCAAGTTTCTCAGGTTCTGTATCAGTTAGAGATCTTTTGGGGGCAAGTGACAGAAAAATCCAACCAAATGATCAAAAATGTTGTTTTCACGTGTTCCCATTAAGGCTGGAATGACCCCTGGCTTGAGGCTCGGCTACAGTGGCCATGCAGTCTTAGTTCCCCTCCATCCTTCGGTTCTACTGTCCTTCCTGTTACCATTGTTGTCCGGCTTAGGTTGGATCATAAGGTGGCCAGACAGCACTTCCAGGCCAACATCCTGTCAGGTTCAAGTCCAGAAGAAGAAAGGAAAAATCTTCTCAATAGTCCCAGCAAACATCACATTTCATTCTGTTGGTTCTGAATGTCTCACATGCCCATGCGAGCCCACTTACAGTGATCAAGGAAATGAATGTTCTGATTGGCCGAGCCTGAGTCACATGGCTGCTGCGTGGGTGTGTTAGACCATCCCAGGCTCCAGATGTGAGGACAGAAGGGTTAGCTCTCCTTTCTGTTAACACAAGATCAGTGAAGGACAAGGAGGCAAAACCTGCAGCTGGCACTGCAGGCTCCTAAACCTGATGCCATTAATAAGATCCAGAGAGAGCCCTTAAAAGCAGACCACTGGGGAAATATACTCGAGGCTTAGGAATTGTAGCAAAACCTCCCTAATATTGCAGGATTGTGCACAACTGGGGCAGAGAAGAGGCAATGTAATATAACCTCCTGAGTGTGGCACGGGGATGTCATTGAATCAGGCTTAGAGACAAAAATAAATTGCTCTCACGTTTCATCAGTCACCAGAGAGCCAGGATGTAATATAAATGTTGACCTACAGATAAAATATGTACCTGATGTAAACTCATCTCTGTTTCATTTCAGATCATGTTAAAATAAATTCACGAAGAGGCCCACTGGATTTGAGTCATCAGGTAGAAGTTCCACCAATGTTCGGTGAGGACTTTGGTGTGCACTGTACCCCCTAGCAGGTGGGGAGGGAAGCTTTAACTGGAGGAGAACCCAAAACATGGGACTGAATCTACAAAGTCAGACACTAGAAAGATTGGGCTGAGGGGTACTGGGAGCAGGCAAAGAGGAAGGAAATCTGGCCCTGTGAGGCATCCTGTGAGGCATGTGGCCGACACTGGCAGCTCTGTTGGTAGCACCCCTACTTCACCACCTCAGCATGCACCCACCAGAATTCCAACGGCCACCTCCTGCATTTCTTTGCCTGAGGGCTTTCTTTTGCTGTAGGAGACTCACATGCCATGCATGGCAGACCAGAAGAGCCAGAGGCAGATGCCTATACCACCCCTAGATCTCACCAGTGACTGAGGGAAATGGAGGTCTGAGCACCCCCAGGTCCCTTGTCCTATGAGTAGTAATGCAGAGACATATATTTCACACTGGCTTCTCAGTGAGATGAAGTTCCAGTCACCCACAGCCGTAACTGGCTTCCTGATGCACCCTATATTGTTTGTCTCCCCTTTCTTTTCTCACTTCTCCACGCCACTTGTACTCAAGCCCTTGCTTCAGAATCTGCTCCTGGAGAAACACAAAGATTGAAGATGGAAATTGCTGCTACCGAAGACATGAGCATGCGAGTTATAGGTTAAGCAGTGCTCAAGGACCAGGCAAGTGACCTCAGTGCTTCATCAGCTCAAGGCTTCTAGGTTTGTCTCAGGAAGCCAGGTGTGATTGTCCAGAATTCCAAAGGAGACTCTGTCAAGTGAGGGGATTGAAGGAGTGTGTCCTAGCTTGGAGCCCTTGAGAAGATGTTAAAGAATCTCAATAGTGGAAGTCAAAGCAACTTTAGCTTCCATTCTGGCACTGTTCTCCCTCACCTTTCTATCACCTACAATGCCATTCCTTCTCCCCTTGCTGTCCTGGTGATTCTGTTTTTCCCTTTCTGAAGAATATTCATTCCATTCTTAGCCATGTAAAATCCTATCCTCCTTTAAAACTCCATTCTTCAGTCCTTCCAGGGCAGTGTGTGCTTTCTCAGCAAGATGCCCTCCGTATTGTACCGACTGACCTTGTTACACCTCTGCTCCCTCCAAATGCTCCCGCCTTCAGCCTGTGAAAGTCAGGAGGGCAGGAGCTCTGTTCATCCCAGAATTCTCACCTCAGCACAGGCATTTAGATACCTCGCTAAATATTCAAATGAAAGAAAAAGGGAAAAAGGAAGTTGGGTGGGGTGGGGGGAGGAGGGAGAAGGGGAAGAGGGAAGAGGAGGGGGAGGAGGAGGATGAGGAGGAGGAGGAGGAGGAGGAGGAGGAGGAGGAGTTAGAACATCCCAGCAGCCTGCAAAAGTGCCAGCAAGTACCACTAGAGAAAGAAGAAATGTGCACACCTACCCTTGAAATTAGTTTGGCAGTAGGCAGAAGAGAAAACATTTTTGCTCTTACTGCTGGAGGTATGCATTGGGGGGGTCACGGGGAACTTTTAGGGGTGGGCTCAGAAAAAGCAGAGCATAACATCTAAGAACGAGCAAGTGGTTTAGCTTGGCTGGGGTGTGGGTGAAGTCCAGAGCAGAAGGGGATGATCCTGGGTGTGTTGGGTCTTGAGGCCTGGATCACGGACTGGCAGCAGGCATCACCTCGGAGTTTGTAAGAAATGCAGAATTCAGACACACCAAAACAAAACCTTCATTTCCATAAGATTTCCAGGTGACTCCAATCCTCCAAACACACTAACTTTTGAGAAGGACTGCAGATTTGGGAAGTAGGATGAGCTCAGACAACATAAGCAATGTCTTCTCCATCATCGGGGCAAACAGCACATTTGAAATTACTGACATCCCTAAGCTTCTGCTTTCCATTGCTTTTCCTAATAAAGCCAGAGACGAACTTCACTGAATACTGTTAACAATTTGCTTTGTCACCTCCTTCCTTTTACAGATGGCTTTTGTGTGGGAAGCTGTTTGACAGAAGGGAATGGAGTCACACAGCAAAGTGACTTTTGAGTATATGGGGAGGTGTGTCTATTCTCATTATGTCCTCCATCTTCCTCCCATACCCCCCCCCCCCCCAGTCTTCCTCCTTTCCTCATCAGACTCATGAGGATGACTCCTTGAATTCCAGGGACCTCGAGAGGCTAAGGCTCAGATGTAATTAATGAATGTGTATTAAAAGAAAAAAAAATCCAGATTGATTTATGATTTTATACTTCAAATGTTTAAATTTATGTTTTTGTTTCAGAGATTAGGCTAACACAATAAAAGTTCTAACATTAGATTTTTAGATAACAATGATCTCAAAACATTGTTTTAAAATTTCCTTCACTATCGTCCAAAATCTAAACCTCTTTTTGGCTTCCCCTCATTCCTGGGAAATTACTACCTTTCCATAGCTGTCTCATGCATAGGCAAGGAAATCCCTCAGAAAATTTACCAGGGGCAAAATATCACACAATATTATGGCAATATCTTGACATATTTTTTACACAGTTCTATTAATCAGAGAGCTCATGTAGCATCTCAATGTGACCAAATAGCAATTATAATTTGGTTGTTTTGGTGGCTACCTGCATAATGTCAAGCATGTCTGCAAAGATCTTTTTCTTAGCAGAAATCCTTTTTTTGTTGTTTAGCACAAATCTTTAAAAAAAAATTACTTCATTCTGTCTTTGTCAAAATAGCTTTGGGCTGTATCTGTAGGAAGCCAGCTCTTAGTCAATTATCCAGCTACTAGGAAACAGATATACCCACTTGGATCTGAGTAATTGAATTCTTCAATCTGCATCCAGATGTTTCTGTGTGGAAGCTATCTATGACCAGGAAATATATACAATGTAGATTAGTAACTTGACAGAATAACATTATTTCAAATGCATAGTTTCCTATGAACTGTACCTGTAGAAGTAAAATTCATTGTTTAATGTCTTGCACATAGTAGGTGCTCCGTGTCATTTTTGGGATGTGGGCATAAATAGAGCAGGTTTGAAAATGGTACATCTATCAGCTAGTCTTTATATCCATTCAGTTCTTTTCTTTGAATAGCCTGCATTGATTTGAGTTACATATAACCATTGTGTGACTTGATTTTAAGTGCCTTTAAACTTAAATAATGATGCTCTACGGGAATATGCAAATGAGATTCAGTTGAAGAGCATGAATGCTGATAATAGGAGAATTAATTAAGTCATGGGAACTATCTTTGCCACTAATTCAATGTGATAGACTTGGGCTGATTACCCTATTTGAACATATTGCTGGAATTTCTCTTTTAATGCAGGGAGAGTTCTCTATCCTGAAATAGAGGAACTCTTTCCAATTCAAACTAGAGAAGGATAGTTTGTGTTTGCAAAGGGGATTGGATTCATAGAGGTGATGCTGAGTGAGTCCTCCCTAGAGAGGAAGCATTTCTGGGAGGAAATCTGGGCTACTGAAGAGGTACCGATTTCTGGCCAAGCAAAGTAGGAAAGAGTGTTGAGTTCAGTAAAATGCAGTGGAAGGAAATGAACATCATCAGATCCTTTCTCTGATGGGTTGGGTTTGTTGATCTACAAACGAAGCCCTTTTTCCTGGGTACATATACTATTAATTAATCAAAACCTTTAATTAAGCTTTTATTCATATCTAGGAGGAAAAAAGAAGCATACAGGCTTTGGGTGAGACAGATCAGGGTTCTAACCACATCTCAGGCAACTAAAGTGATTTCTCTGAGCCTCTGTTTGCTTGTTTGTAGAGTGAGGTTCTTGTAAGGATCAATGAGATAATGTACACAAACGTCTGTCACAACAAATGCCTGGCACATGGCAAGAGCAATGCAGATATTTGTTCCCATAAAGAAACTTCTGGGATTTGTGCAGTATTGTAATTTATAAGAAATACATGTTTGGTCAATCAGATGACCAATCAGATGACCAATCAGATGACCAAACATGTATTTCTCATGTCTTTGGTCTTCCTCCACGGTTCCTGACTCTTAAAACCCTTAGAAGTTCCTGTAATAAAAGCAATAAAGAGGGGCGCCTGAGTGGCTCAGTGGGCTAAAACCTCTGCCTCTGGCTCAGGTCATGATCTCAGGGTCCTGGGATCGAACCCCACTTCAGGTTCTCTGCTCAGCAGGGAGCCTACTTCCCCCTCTCTCTCTGCCTACTTGTGATCTCTGTCAAATAAATAAATAAAATCTTCAAAAGAAAGCAAAGCAATAAAGATGTGTTTTGTTATGTTAATGAAGGCAACTTTGGGGGCAACTTTTGGATCCCACCCAAGGATAGGGGCCAGTTGCCTGGAGAACCAACCAGGTGATTAGAGGGTTGGAACTTTCAGTCTCACCCCCTACCCCATCCTCCTGGGAGAAGAAAGGGCTGGAGATTGAAACAGCTAATGTCCAATGACTTAGTCAATCATGACTATGCAATGAAGCCTCCATAAAACCCCAAAAGGACTGGGTTCAGAGTGCTTGGAGTGGTGAACAAGTAGACATGTGGGGGAGAATGGCACATCTGCTCCACATTCTGTCCCTACACTTCACCCCATGTATCTCTTCATCTGGCTGTTGATTTTTCTTCTTTATCATGTGCTTTAATAAACTGGTCAGTGTAAATAAGTGTTTCCTTGAGTTCTGTGAGGCACTCCAGCAAATTAATTCAATTTAAAGAGGTGGCTGTGGGAACATCCTATCTGTAGCCCGTCAGTAAGAAGTATGGTAACAGGGACGCCTGGGTGGCTCAGTTGGTTAAGCCGCTGTCTCCGGCTCAGGTCATGATCCCAGGCTCCTGGAATGGAGTCCCGCATCGGGTTCCTTGCTTGGCAGGGAGTCTGCTTCTCTCTCTGCCTCTGCCTGCCTCTCTGTCTGCTTGTGCGCTCGCTCTCTCACTCTCTCTGATAAAGAAATAAAATCTTAAAAAAAAAAAAGTACAGTAACAACATGCTGGGGCTTGAGACTGGCATCTGAAGTTGTGGGTAGGGGAGAATCTTATAGGACTGAACCCTTAACTTGTGGAATCTCTTGCTTTCTTAAAGTAGTGTCAGAATTGAGTTCATTCTCAGATAACCTGCTGGTGTTTGAGAGAATTGTTTGGTGTAGTGTTTGGGGAGCACCCCCCTATTGGAAACTGGGCCTGGAAACCCTAAAGGAATTTGCACTCAGACTACATAAATCTTTAATGCTTTCATAGGAAAGCTATATGGTATACTTCTGGTTTTGTTTCCTCGTTTATAAAATGTGGAAAATGGTAGCACCTATTTTATAGAATTATTTTTAGAAATAGCTGAGAAAATGCATGTAAAGCAATGATGACACTCTCAGCAACACAGAAAGTGATTGATGATAGTGGGTGTTTTAATTACTTTTACATATTTTTGACAATGTCAGCCATATGAAAATCGATATGAATGCCCAGAAATTATAATAACAATAGTTGCCATTAATGTGGCGTCTGCCATGTTTGAGACGCCGCGTTAAATGCTGTAAGTATATTTCCGTTTAATCTTCACGACCACACAATAAGAGAGGTGTTATTCCCACTTTACATGGGGGGGGGGGCTGGAGCTCAGCATGGTTATGTAATTTATCTGAAGCTACAGAACTGGTTAAGTTAAAGTGACAAAGTTGAGGTTTCTAATTCCAGTAGCCAGTGTTCTTTCTGCAATTGCATGGCAGACAGTGCTATTTCAAGATGTAAGTGTGACTCTGGATAAGGAAGCACCATGACTTATGCATACTCTGCATTGTAAGTGAGGGTAGCAGATAATTTCTGGAGTATTTTAAATAGGACAGAGAAGAAAATTTGTCAGGCCTGACATGTAGAAGGTGTGTGTGTGAGGCTTGGATTGGGGAGGCCAAGAACTGGCAAGACAAAGGAAGAGCTGAGAATTCTGAAAATGAATTTGGCTTGTGCATAGTAATATTGGACCGGATATACCATGGTGTTTCTGTGCCTTTTGAATGATGGCATTTCTTGGTGATTAAGAGGATGCTCTGGAATCCTGTGGGACCTCTTCTGGGTTCAAAATCTAGCTTTTTCTCTCACCAGTGGTGTATTCTTAAACATGTTACTTAGCCTCAGCTTTCCTTTCTGTAAAATGGGAATAGAACACTAACCATCATTAGTATTACCTCAGTAAATATCACCTACTTCATGTCTAAGAAATTCTTATTTAACTGGTCTGGCATGTAACTCAGGCACTGACATTTTAAAAAACTTCCTGAAGTGATTCAATTATGCAATCAGGGTTGACATCATCAGCTGAGCATTAGAATATAAGTTCTTTGCAGTTCTGTATTTCCACTGTTATGGCCCCAGTGTAGTTCACTGCCCAGTACATGAGAAGTACTCAAAAAAAAGTTTGATGAATAATCAATAGCTGAATGCATGATTAGGCTTAGATCCAAATCTGAGGTTTGATTCTATATGTCTAGTGCTCACTCTATACTCTATAATGCCACTTCTTGGATATTGTTAGATGACTGCCATTCTCCTTGAACAATATGGCTCACCCTCAGTTCTTCAGATAACCCAAACCAAAAATACGAATTTGTTGTCTCACCAAATTGAGGAATCCAAGGATGGCCGAGCTTCAGGCATGGTAGGATTCCAGAGCACAGGAAACCCCATCATGACTCTGTTTCTCTCCCTTCTTCTCTTTGTTTCTTTTCTCCATCTGACTCTTGTTCCTTTGAGATTCTTGATAGCATCCCCTGTGTCTGTTTATCTCAGGGCTCTGTGTCACTGTTTCATCCTTGGAGTCAGAGGTAGGAGCTTAAAGTCCCTGGGCTAATGCCCCAAAGAGAATCAGAGTTCTTTATCAAAGAATTATGGCCTCTTGACTACCAAATCCAACAAAATACATAGAAATGTCTAGAACTCAGCTATCTGTATGGTTTCTAGGAGAAATGTAATTGTAAGAAGAGTCTACCTATCTTCTTCTGAGCGGAACTACTTCCACCAGCAGTATACCAATTATGCTGAACAATGACAAATGGTTGTTCCCTGTGGGAAATATCTTTCATTAGTGTCCTTGGTATCTAACCCATTCTTTTGTCCTAAAAACCATCACCTTTGATTACACCATATTGCCTATCACCTGGAGCAGTCATTCTCAAAATAACCAGGGGTGATTTTGTCCCCCAGGAAATAACAGACAACATCTGGAGATATTTTTGGTTGCCACATCTTAGGGGATGGTGCTACTGGCATCTAGTGGGTAGAGCCCAAGGATGCTGCTAAACTATCATACACTGCACTCAATAACCATCCACGATAAAGATTTACCAGCCCAAGATGTTAATGGTGCCAAGATTGAGAAATCATGAACTTGATAATTATAGTAGCTTCCTAAAAGTTCTCTGTATCTTTACTCTCTTTTCTTTCTCTAGTCTTCCCACTCCTGGTCCTCTAAAGTGATTTTTGTACAGTACAAATCTAATAGTATTGTCTTCCTACAGAAGAACCATGTCGTTTCTTATGATGACAGAAACTACAAATTCTTCACTATGATTCAAGTCCTTTGAAAATCTGGTTCCAGCTGACCTTTCAAACCTTCCTCTTCCTATAACCCTCCCCCCATGTGCAATATACACTTAAATTCCCCAGATGTTTTCTTTCTCTTATGGAGCAATGTATCCATGTACACTGGACCACACAAGGCTTCCCTTTCTTTTATGTCTTCATGGTGTTTCTCCATACGTGGATTGCTGTTCCCACTTTTTTTTCTGTCATCCATGCACTCATGCACTGGATATTATTAAATAGCTCCTTTTGCCAGGCACTGTACTAAACCATGCAAATACAGTGGTGGATAAGTCACCATCAGTTCCTTTTCCTGTGAGCTTAGAGTTTAATAAGGCCGAGCTTCAGGCATGGTAGGATTCCAGAGCACAGAAAACCCCATCATGGCTCTGTTTCTCTCCCTTCTTCTCTTTGTTTCTTTTCTCCATCTGACTTCTTCATCAGATGGGCTGACATATTCATCAGATGGGCTGTTCCTTTGAGATTCTTGATAGCATCCCCTGTGTCTGCTTATCTCAGGGCTTAATAATAAAGGGCTTACATGATTGATTGGAGGTTGGGGTCAGAGAAAACTTCCGGAGGAAGTGATTTTTAAGCCGAAGTGTAAAGGTAGTTAGAGTTAGTCAGGTGTTGGCCAGGTAAATAGGGTTGAAAGTGTCTTTCCCAACCTACCCACACTTCAAGGCCTCATTCCTGTGTTGACTTTTATCTGGGACCTTCCTAGGTTTTTCCAGTGGAGATAAATTCCTTCTGTTTGGCTCTCATGACACCTTTGAGGTCTATTATAATATTTATTACCATCTACCTCGCATTATGTATTCATGGTAAATACAATAAGTGAACTCATGGTAAATATTTAAATTGAAAATTGTCAGACTTTGCAAAGGATTCACAAGCAATGTTCTCTTACTTCAGAAAGACAGTTTTGATGCTGTGAAGTACATTTTTATCCCTCACCAGCAAAAGAGCTCCACCAAATATCATAAATAGATTTTTAGAAGGAAGTTATTCTGATGTGTGGTGTTGGAACTGGACCCTGAAAAATACAGGAGACAGCATGCACAGCAGAGTTCACCCTTTGCTATCATCAGGGTAAAGCCCAATCTAGACACTTCATTCATTCAGTGGGTATAGTTGAGCACCCTGCTATGGACCAGTTGCCAGTATTTAGTATGGAAAATATACCTCTAAGCTAGACTGAGGCATTCTTACACTGTGTCTTGTAGAAGATAGACATGAAGCAAAGAATCACACAAGTAGATGTACACTTACTAACTGTAATGGGCCCAATGAAGGACTCATCCAGTTGTAAACTGTTATAGGTCCAATGAAGGGTCCTACCAGGGAATCTGAATAGGGGAGTGACTTGGTATATATGTGGGGGGGGGTGCAGGAGAGGGTGACATTGGACCTGAGGGTCTGATCATTAACAAATTTGGCAAGTAAGGGAATAAGAAAGAGAATATCTGAGAGAGAAAATAACATGAGTTATAGAAGGAATGTTCAGGGGTGCCTGGGTGGCTCAGTCAGTCAGGTGTCCAACTCTTGATTTCAGCTCAGGTCATGATCACAGGGTCATAGGATTGAGTCCTGCATTGGGCTCTGCACTCAGTGGGGAGTCTTGTTGAGATTCTCTCTCTCTACCTTTACCTCTCCTTCCCCTGCCTGGAGTTACAATAAACAAACAAACAAACAAACATCTTAAAAAATAAAGAGAAAAGGAACATTCACAGAAAGGAACACTATGAATTAGGGAGACTGAGAGAGGGCAAATCTATTCTACGCAAGAAGTTGGGGAGGAGCGACTTATGAGATGAGGCTGGGAAGATAGGGGAGGACAGTATGCAGGGCCTTTTAAGCGATAGGAAAATTGGGGTGTTTTATTTTAGAAGCAATGGGAACCCATTGGATGACTGTAAACAATGTGACATAATCAGATTTGCATTTCCAAAGACCACTCTGGCTATAGTGTGTAGAGAACCAGAAATTGTACTTGTAGTGAACCCTAAAAATTTGCTCCATTAATAACCCTCATAGGTAATAAACATCAGAGCATGACATGTTTGATAAATTAGTGGAGTCGTTTAATTCTGTCATAGCACTAGCAAGCCTTAACCCTTTCTGTTGAAGAAAAAAAGGACTCTAGAAGGAAGGTGGTATAATTTTTGAACACTCTGACTCACTTTTATCTAGTAGTAATAGTAGTACTAGTATTAGAGTAGTGGACTCAGTAAGAAAATCTAAACCCGTATCTTGTGAGCAAAAGAGACAAAAAGTTATCAAATCTTAGACTGGTTTTACTGCATATTTACTGCATCCTTAGAGGGTCCCAAATGGCTGTGTATTTTAATAGCCTCGTCAACACAGGTATTGATAATGGAGTTCAAGTTTCACACAGGTGTATCTTCATCTCAGGATGACACAGCCTCTGAGCTTGAAGGCTCCCCAAGAGCCTCAGACCACATTAACAAAGAATCCCTGACAACAGCTAGAAATGTGTCACTTAAAAGAGTCCATTAGAAGGAAGTAAAGAAGACCTCTTAGGGAGAGAAGGGAGAGGAATGTGCTTCTCCGGACATTGAGTATTATAGGAGAAGACCAAAAAATTGTACTTGCCAAATGTTTTTTTTTTAACTGAATTCTTTGTCAGGAAACAAGGCTAGGGCCCAGAACACAGGCAGAGTCCTAGTAAAGGGTAATGGAAAGAGACCCCTACTCCTGGCCTGGAGAGCAGGAGCGGTGAATTACCAGGCTCCATTTGTGACCCAGCTGGGAGTAGAGATGGGAATTGGCAGTCATCCTGCCCCCATCTCATGCTCCATTTCAGTTCATTTACATTAGCATCAAATGGAGAGCTGCAGGATGTCCAGGGGAAACGAAAGTCACTTAAAAAGCAGTGGCCCTTTCTTGATACTTAGGCGAAAGTGAGCCCACATATAAGATATTAGTGGGTAATGGGCTCCATTGCACAGGCACAGCACACCACAGTTAAATGTACAAGACTTAGGCAATGAGGAGCAGAATGTGTGTATAAATATGTATTTGCCCATAACAAAATATACACTTTGCTATTATACTACACCTACCCGTTCTTTTTCTTGGAACACGTGCCTGTGCACACTTGCACACATGTGAATATATCCACATGTATGTAACAGTAGATGTGTAGAAGAGTGCACATGTTGGAACATAGAAAAATTGTACATGTGCAGTTGGCTCATCGACAACACAGGTTTGAACTGTGTGGGTCCAGTTACATGAGGATTTTTTTACATAAATACAGTATAGTACTATAAATGTATTTTCTCTTAAAGATTTTCTTAAGAACATTTTCTTTTTGGGGCGCCTGGCTAGCTCAGTGTTTAAGCATCTGCCTTCGGCTCAGGTCATGATCCCAGGGTCCTGGGATGGAGCCCCATATCAGGCTCCCTGCTCGGCAGGAGGCCTGCTTCTCCCTCTCTCACTCCCCCTGCTTGTGTTCCTCTCTCACTGTGTGTGTGTGTGTGTCTCTCTCTGCCAAATAAATAAATATATAAAATCTAAAAAAAGAGAACATTTTCTTTTCTCTAGCTTACTTTACTGTAAGAAGACAGCATATAATATATATATAACATACAAAATACGTGTTCATTGACAACACTATCAGTAAGGCTTCTGGTCAACAGTGGGCTATTAGTAGCCTTTTGGGGAGTCAAAAGTTACACTGGATTTTTTACTGTGCAGGGGTTCACTGTCCCTAACACCCCAATTGTTCAGGGGTCAACTATATGCATGTACACATATAGATAGATGTTAGATAGAGACACATGTTCACATATGACATGTCCTTATATTGAGGCAATAAAATTCATGGTAGTTTGCCTTTTTAAGGATTTAAGGAGAATCTTTTACTTTTTCTACCTCTAATCTCTAGACCCTCCTTGAAAGGGCTTACATGATTAGTAAAGGCCCACTTCTGATAATCTCCCTTTAGAGTAATTTAACTGATTAGGGACATTAATTACATCTGTAAAATCCCTTCATCTTTGCCACAGCAAAACACAGTCATTCTAGGGAAATCCCATCACCTTTGCCACAGCTTATTGGGTAGAAGTAAGTCACAGGTTTCACCCACATTCAAGGAAAGGAGATTACACAAAGGTGTGGATCACTGGAGACTATCTTAGAATTCTGCCTATTGTGCTGGAGGATGGACAGGTCTGACTTTATTACAGGGAAGTCTGAGCTGGTAGCAAATAAATGAACTCATCACTAAAGATCAGCAATTGCCTACAGAGCATCCTCCTTGAGTTCTGAGCAAATTCTAACTACTTTATTTCACTGAATATTGGTTATTCATGCTCACTACAATTTCCACAATATCTTCTGGTGGTTAAAATTATGATAATTAGCTTTATTTAATAATAGGGTAATTAGTCCTTGAAAGAACAAATATCACTAAGATCTGTCTAGCCAAATTGCTTGGTGAAAGACCGTTCCACTTCGTGAGTTGGTTTCTGAAGATTTATTCCTATTGATGATCAGTGGTTTGTCAAATATCCAAAACATTAGAATTCATCCCATCCTGAGCTGAAAATTTCTCAGCTTTGCCTTGCAAGCTTTGGAGATCAACATTGCCATATTTCAAATCCGGTATTGGTATTTGGAGGGGGAAAGCCAGACAGATCCTCTATCAGGAATGAAGGACTTGTTAATTCAGCTCTTGGGAGTGTTACTAGAAGATGATCCATATCTGTCAGCCCTCCTTGAGAATTGTCATGAGTTGAAGAAAATTGCCTTGTTCAATGCCACATCCTTTCCCAAGGATAACCCACATCCAGTGACTGTAAGAGACAGGGGCACAAAAGTCTGAGGGGTCTTCTCAGCTCCAGAGCTAACTGTGGGGTGATCTGATCCAATCACTAGGATTAATATAAATTCAACTTCTTTTCAATCCTGCTTTCTTTTCTTCTCTTCTACAGCTATCAATCCCAAGAGCACTCTCTAATAAGTGACCCCAGACTAATGTGTTATTCAGTCTGCTTTCTAGGGAGCTTACCCTCCCATAACCAACAGAGAGTATTAGGGAAACATAAGGATTTGGGTCCTCTCCTCTAGACAGCCACCCCATACTACTCACTGTTCCCTCAGCTTGTAGTTCTCCATTTCCTTGACTTTGCAAAGGCTGCTTTCTCTGCCCCCACTTCTTCACTCTGTGATTGAACTTCCATTCATTCTTAGCAATTTGTATGAAATGTGAACTTCATGCATCCTTCCTTATCTGCTGGGGAAAATTAATTCCCTCTCTCTGATTTCCTAGCTCTTGCCACATGCCTCTGCTATTTGTACAGTACACATCGCATCTTATCCCACTTATTTGTTCATGTGTTATTCTTTCCTGCTTGACTGTATATTCCTTGGAGGTCTAGATTATGGAAGGCAAGTTGGTTAAGAGGTATCACAAAGCTTTACAGAAAACATTGGCTTTCAAAAGGAACTTGCTGGGTTGGTAGACTTCAGAGAGGTAGAAGGATTCATTTCCACCTTGTAGGTAGGATATGTTCAAAGTCAGCAGCAAGAATGAGCATACAGCAGGGGCAGTGAGGTGGTTAAGTTAGCTGTAACAGAGTTGCAAGTAATGGGAGATGAGGAAGGACCGAAAGGTTTGGATGAACTTGTGAAAATTTTTAATGTTATGTTAAGGTGTGGGCCAAGCATGGCAAACTTCTATGGCCCAGGAGTCAAGTAAGTAATAGGAATGAATAAAGATGTTTTGGTATATAGCAATTTTTGACACTGGAAATTAGGTTCAGGTATCATTTCCCTTTTTCTTTGTCACTAGAAAAACAATAATGCAATTGTGATGATAAAGGACATCCACCATTCATTCTTATTGTTGAGAAATAGAATTGTTAAGATTTATTAAGTGATATTTTTATTCCCATTGTACACATGAAGAAACTGAGGTTCAGAGAAGTTTTATTGGTTTTCTTTACTGTTTTCTGTTTTCTCTTGCTTTGACTTCCACTCTAATGTTAATTATTTACTGTCTAGTGCTTACTTTGGGTACAATTTCTCTTCTTTTTCCAGTTTATTAAAGGTGAAACTGACATCTTTGTCCTCTGCATGATTTTTTTTTCTTTCATTTGTTTTAAGAACTTTGATCATGATGTGCCTCAAAGTAGTTTTCTTCATGTTTCTTTTCTTTGGGTTTTGCTTTGGTTTGGGTTTTGGTTTTGAAACTCTTGGATCTGTGAATTTATTGATTTCTTTTTTCCACATCTGGAAAATGTTTTAGCCATTATCTTCAAATATTTCTATCTCCATTTTTTTTTTGAAGAGCAATGATACACATATTAGGCTCCTTGAATTTACGCCATAATCCACTGATGTTTCATTCTCTTCCTTTTTCAATCTTTTCCTGTCTGTATTTCATTTTATAGTTTCTTTGCTGTGTCTTAAACTTTCCTAATCTTTTCGTCCTCATTGTCTAGTCTACTATCAATCCCATTTAGTGTATCATTCATTCATCTCAAACACTGTAATTTTTATTTCTTGAAGTTAAATGTTGTCATTTTTATACCTTCCACTTATTTCCTTACCATACTTAACCTTCTACTTTCTTGTACATTTTCTGGGTATTATAGCTGTTTTAATATCTTTGTCTTTCAATCTTGTCATCTTTGTCCATTTTAGGTGAGTTTTTCTTAATTGATTTTCTTCTTCATTATGTGTAGTATTTTGCTGCTCCTTTGCATGCCAGACAATTTAAATTTTACTTTGTTGTGTGCTGGATATTTTCGTGTTTCTATAAGTATTGTCTTGGCATATGATTAAGCTGCTCGAAAACAGTTTTATCCTTTTAAAATATTCTTCGGTGGGATCAGAAAAGTATTTAGTCTAGGGCTAATTTTCCCTGCAGTTCTAAGACAAAACCTTTCTCTACTAATTCATTCATGATGCCTTAGGAATTATGTGGTTCTCTTCTCTATTGGTAAATAGAGCCTGTGTGAGCTTTGCAAATGTTCCTTCTAATCTTTTCAGATGGCTCTTTCACTGACCTTGAGGAGCTTCCTCACTCATATTAGCATTTAGCTGAATATTTGGGAGGGACTCTATAGATCTCCAAAGTTCTTTGTCCATACAGATCTCTTATCTCCAACACTGCCAAACTTTTGGTTGCCTCAATCTCTCAGGACTCTCAGCTCTGTCTCCTCAGCTCAAGAAATTCAGTGGGCTCTGCTTAGGCTCCCAGTCCACATGCTACATCTTAGAGACCTTCTGTAAGTAGTAATATGAGGCATTAGTGGAGATCAGTTAATTTGTTTCCTGTCTCTCAGGAATCACTTCATCAGTTGAAGCGTAATAATTTCAGAATGATTGTTTCATATATTTTGTCTGGGTTTTTACTCCCATGTTGGCAGGAAGTAGAATTTCTGCACCTGATAATCTCTCCATATTCAAAAAAATTAATTAAAAAAAAAAACAGGAGGGCTAACTGGCTGGGTCCATTTCATAGATTTTATACTTTGTTTATTTTGTTATTACTTTTTGTTGTTATGGTTCTTCTTCTGCAGTGCCCACATTCCCTCTTAGCTGTTCAGTACCTGCAGGACAATGGGGTCTATAACACTGAAACATCACTTCCTTTGCCTCCCTCACCCTGGGGCTGGTAGTGATTTCTTCCTGCTGCTAATCTCTGGATGTCCTTACTGTGGCCATTATGGAGGAGTGCTGTTTAGATATACCCTTTCACTACAAATGGAGTGTGGTTGAATGAGAGGCCCATGTTTCCCACTATTCAGTGGATCTATCTGCTGTTGTTAGGCAAGGTCATGTTTTCCCTAGGCTGCTCCCATCCAGTGACTGCACCATGACCAGGTAACTAGATCCAGTTCATCCTTTCATCCTTGCCCAATGTAGGACTCCTCTAATGATCACTTGTTGCTTGGAGACCCCCATTCACCTTTTTGGGACTTTTTCAGAACCTTAGCTGCAGCCTGAGGCTCTTCGTAACCAGTCCTTCCTTTCCTTTGATAGATCAGTCTGACTCTGAAGGCCATAACTGCCTATTTGTGCTCCCTTCTGCTTTGTACTTCACAGGGCCTTTTCCCAACACATCGTTAGTATACCTAATCCCACCTTGGTGTCTGCTACATGGAGGACCTTCTCCTGTTTGGCTTTTCAGTTACCCCAGTAGTGTCATAACTAAGTCCCTCATGTTAAATTCCCTTGTTGAACCACCTGCCATGCCATCTTTATTTACTGACTAAACCTTGATTAATAGCAAGTCCTATCTGTTCCTAGAAGGCACTTTAGAAATAATATGTGGGCATATTATCACATAGGGCTTGTGCCCCTCACCTCTATTTCAGCCAGATGAGGTCCACATTTCAGTGTTGCTCCTGGGCTACAACAATCCAGGTTTGATTTTAAATGGACAGCTTTCCTTCTCATACATTCATTAGACTCCCTAGCCACTCAAATCCCTCACTTGTAGCCAGGTCTGCCATTTGTCCAGAATGCCCTAATGGAATTGTCACACCACCGTTAGAAGGCTTGAGGCGAATCCTCAGTGAATTTCTGGAAACCCCAAGTACAGGCTGGTGCCTTGAAGCTTGAACTACTTTACTTCAGATGGTGTACAAATAGTAGAGGGCTTATTTGGCATCCTGGGGTTTAGAACTATTTATGAACAGCACATACTGAGTTTGAGTCATGAATAAGGTGTCCCACTGGCTGGACAAGGGTAGGGGGTTGACTTGATTGTCTTTTTATTCCCCTTTCTCTCTGGAAATCCAATCGATTGGGGCTAATTTGCAAGCTGCCTGTTTTAGACAGGTGCAGGCTCTCAGACACTGCTGCTAATGTAGTTCTTTATTCTCCTCTGAACTCTTGCCTCCTTGGGAAATAAAAAGAGATTTGCCAAGAAAAGCAAGTTGTGTAGATGGTAGTGAGCCTCTTTACACATATGACCACAATTCTAGGTACCATCACCCTTGAGCTTCAAGACAGCACTCTCCCCAAGACACCCACCCTCCCAGTGTGTGAGGAGCTTGCACATAAGATTCTTACAAGGGTCAGATTCAAAGTAAAGTAGCACATGCAAATACACGGTAAGTATTAAGTGCTGCCAACATTAACATAGCTTTAGCCCTCAAATGAAAGAGTAGAAAAATAGATGAAGTGTGAGCTGTAGCAGAATCAGGCAGACCTGTATGCCAACTCCAGCTGCATTCACTTATCAGTGTGTGGCTTTGAGAAAGATCCCTAACTTCTCAGAAACTCAGTCCCCATCTGAATATAAAGATAATTTAACCTGTTTTAAAGCTGACAATAGTCTCTCATTCTGCCTTCTTGTATGATCTTTGTTAACTTACGCAAATTGCTTTCTTCATCTATGCAACAGAAATAATAATATCTAATCTGCCAACTAACTGGAATTGCTGTAAGATTAAATGAGGAAAAGAAACCTAAGTTTTTGCAAAGATTGCAAAGTGTAAATATAGATTTGCTAAGATTTTAGCAAGGTGTAAATATAAGGTATTATTATTATGTTATGAACAATAAATATTACTTTTATCAATTAAAAGCCAATGATAGAGGGACACCTAGGTGGCTCAGTTGGTTGAGCAGCTGCCTTCAGCTCAGGTCATGATTCCAGGGTCCTGGGTTTGAGTCCCATATCGGGCTCCTTGCTCAGTGGGGAGCCTGCTTCTCTCTTTGCCTCTGCCTGCCACTCTGCCTGCTTGTGCTCTCTCTCTCTCTTTCTCTCTGACAAATAAATAAATAAAATCTTAAAAAAATAAATAAATAAGAGTCAATGATAGCAAAAAAGAATGAATGAAGTCTACCATAAATGGTGAAGGAGCTCTACTGGGCTGGAACACAAAGATCAATCATCTTGAGAAAAAGAGACCTTTACAACAAAATTTTATCTAATTGCATAAACATTCAAACAAGTCTATGTGTAAGGACTACACATGTGTCTACAATATATATAGAATTTAGGATCAGTGATTTAATTCTTCAGGAAGTTTTTACCATTCCTAAAAAAAACTTCAGCTACTCATAAGATCTGAAATTTCTAACAGCTAAAATCCATTCTTTTTCATGAAAGGAAGTGAGAAAACTAATATTAAAGGAATGTCTCTTATGTGGTAGATACTTCTTAAGTGTTACGTAATTTAATCTGGAAAAGTGTTTTATGATACAAGTCTTATTATCACCAATTTAAAGATGAGGAAATGAAGACAGAGTGTGTGTTAAGTCATTTGCCCAAGGACAGTCACAGCCTGTAAATGATGGATTCTTGTACTTAAAGACAGATATATCTAACTTGAAAGGGGATGCTCTTTTTTTTTTTTTTTTTAAACAGCCATCTACTTTGACGTTAAGATTGCAATACTAGGAGTTCTTCATTAGAATGGGAATACAAGCATTTGTTGATCTATTAACATTCACTTTAGAATCATGGCACATGGGAATTCCTGAAAGCCCACACATTTCTTACCGTCCTGTGGTCATTTCTTCCAGTTTGTGGATGATTATGTCACTTACTGGACAGGGCAAGACTTTGGCAAAACCAATAGTTCTTTTCTACCTCCTTCCTTCTATCTTTCCTCCTTCCCTCAAGGCATTTTTGCCCCCTCCCTGGCTTGATTTTAATTGATTATAGTGCAGTTTGCTTCCAATAAGCAATCTTTGGCACATTGAGAAATTTGAGACCATTGTAACTGGGGAAGGCATTTTTGAAATGGATTGACAATGACAAAGACAAGCTTGACCATTAGCTAAGGAAGCCCTTTGAGGACCGATGGCTTTTGCCTGGATTCCTGCATCAACTTCCTAAAGTCTAAAGGCAAGAGTTTGGTGTTAAAACCATGGGTTATCCTTGCAGGAAAATGGCATAAGGAAGTATATTAGTCCATATGAGCTTCTATAACAAAATACCACAGACTGGGTGGCTTATAAACAACAGAAATTTATTTCTCCCAGTTCTTGAGGCTGGAAATCAAGATCAAGGTTCCAGCATGGCTGAATTCTGGTGAAGCCCTCCTTCTGGTTCAGAGCTGGCACCTTCTCACTGTGTTCTCCTTGATGGAAGGAACTAGGGAGCTCTATGGGGTCTCTTTTATAATCTCATTCATGAGGGTCTCCACCTTCATGACTCAAACATCTCCCAAAGGCAGTACATCCTAATATCATCATCTTTGGGGGTTAATATTTTAATGTAGGAATTTGGGGGAAGGAGACAAACATTGAGCCTATAGCAGAAGGGGCAGATAGTGTGACTATAAACTGAAGTTGTCAGATAAATGGTTAAGCTGTCAGATGAGATAAAAGCAGAGAGATTGTCTTTGCTATAATGAACTATATTTATGATAATGTGTAAGCTAAAGAACATGTATTAGCTACTGATGGGAAGTTAGCCAATGACACATAAATGGCACTTAGAAGATAGAAGTGAGCATGATTTCTATTGTTATCATCTGTGTCTAATCACAATCTATGATGATTAGGTCATTACTCTTAGAGAGTACAAGAACAGGATGTGGTACTTCATGAAGATTGGGATTTTCTCATGAGACATAAGCAGATTTGCATCTGGCACGTAAAGAAGCACTTGGACAAAAAGGCAGACTAGAGCTTCGGAACTCAAATTGTAGTTTATATACATGCAACATCGGTATCACCTGGGGCCTTCAAAAATGCAGAATCTCTGGCCTAGCCCAGACTTACTGAACCAGAATCTTCATTTTTTTTTTTAAAGATTTTATTTATTTATTTGATAGACAGAGATCACAAGTAGGCAGAGAGGCAGAGAGAGAGAGAGAGAGGAGGAAGCAGGCTGTCCGCAGAGCGGAGAGCCCGATGCAGGGCTCGATCCCACGACTCTGGGATCATGACCTGAGCCAAAGGCAGCAGCTTTAACCCACTGAGCCACCCAGGCACCCCCAGAATCTTCATTTTAACAAAATCTTTGGGTGGTTCTTATGCTCATAAATGTGGAAATTGTTTTAGTGGAAGTCATCTCTCTCTCTCTCTCTCTCTGTTTGTCTTTCTCTTCTTCTTGGGGAATAGCTACCTGCAGGAGAATGACTACCTCCAGAATGACTTACCATGTGTTTTATAGGAACTGTATGTCTGGTAGCAACTGAAGTCCTTAGGAAAGCTCTTCCCTACCAGGTCACAGATTGGGATTATGCTATCTCTAGGTTCCAGGTGAGGGAACTCCTAACACCTGGATTATTCCTCTCTTTGCCTGATTCTCACAAAACACCCATCATTTTAACAGCAGCCTTTTCCAGCTCATTCTTTTTTTTTTTTTTTTTTAATATTTTATTTATTTGTCAGAGAGAGAGGGAGAGAGAGCGAGTGAGCACAGGCAGACAGAGTGGCAGGCAGAGGGAGAAGCAGGCTCCCTGCCGAGCAAGGAGCCCGATGTGGGACTCGATCCCAGGACGCCGGGATCATGACCTGAGCTGATGGCAGCCGCTCAACCAACTGAGCCACCCAGGCGTCCCTCCAGCTCATTCTTAAATTCCTCTCGCATACTGTCATTCCTCTTCTTCGTCCTTCTGTCCTCACTTTTTGCCAGGGCGGTGTCCTGGAGTTGGCTTGTTTGGCTCCTATGGCATGCAAGAGACAAGTGGACATTTTCTACACAAGTCTACATTCAGGATGTTGTGCTGGTAGCTTGGAATCAGCTACATCAAGAATATTTACCCTGTGGAAATTGCACTGCAGAATTCCACCTACACTGCGGAAATTGCAAACCACATAAGTCATGCTTTCCCTCATGTCAGCCAGTCTGCCAGCACACTAGACTGCTTCGTTTCTCTGCCCCCAAACCTTTTCTTGTCTTCCTTCTTTCTGTATTATTAACCTCTCTCCTTCTTCTTTGGTCTCTCTCTCACTTTCTTTTTTTTCCTCTTCACAGAAAATACCACCACCACCATGACAACAAAATAAAGAACAGCCTATGTTCTCTTAACCCAAATAGAATTTAAAGCCACAGAAAGTAACCAAAGAGAAAGAGAAGAAGAAGAAGGAGGAGGAGGAGGAGCAGGAGGAGGAGGAGGAGGAAGTTGTGCTAGGAATAATCCTTGGTTAAGAGAAAACAAAGTAGTGATTTTTTAAATGAGATAAATGTAGTCAAGTGTCAGCCTTTGCCAACCAAACACTTGTCAAAGTGCTCAGACATATTCTGTTATTCATCTAATTTACTGCTGTGTTCTATTGAAGCCTCCTTTCTCCTGAAATACCTATGCTGAAAATGATGAAAAAGTGATATTAGTCAACTGAATTATTTTCTTCACATTCTAAGTATTACAAAGGGTTTACTAGGTAGCGAGGACACTGTGCTAAGGGTCTCTTAAATCTGTGATCCTGTAGGGGCGCCTGGGTGGCTCAGTCATTAAGTGGCTGACTGGCTCAGGTCATGATTCTAGGGTCCTGGGATCAAGCCCCACATTGGGCTCCCTGCTGAGCAGGAGGCCTGCTTCTCCCTCTCCCACTCCCTCTGCTTCTGTTTCTTCTCTCACTGTCTCTCTCTGTGTCAAATAAATAAATAAAATTTTTTTTTTAAAATCTGTGATCCTCTATTACTTTATTGCATGTAAATATATTCTCAAATATGTCACAGGATAAAGAAGTTCGGGTAGATGGGACTTGGAGACTAAACTCTTTGCATCATATTGTTACTCTGGGAAACTATGCCTGAAGTTCTAATCGACCAGTTTGCAAATTAACTTTGAGACCAAAACATATTGATGAGTTTGGATATTGTGTTTATTCTTTTTTCCTTGGTCATAATTTTTTTTGGCCTTGACTGCCAATTTTTATGCTGATGTTCATAGATGCATGTTTTTGCATTTATTCATATTTAGTTTCCCATATAGAGGCTCTATTACAATGATCAAAATGTGTTTATGGAGGATTCAGTATGTGATTATGATGATGAGATTGTAATGGTTCATTCATTCCATCATTCAGTGATCCATTCACTCCATAAACATGGGATGAGGATTGACTATACACCAGGTTCTAACCAAGTGACAAGATGCAAAAATGAGTAAGACACGCCCTCCAGGAACTTACTGTTTATGTTTGATGAAAGAGATGGGCCCACGTGCAGTAATGATAATGCCCTATGATGAGTGCCATTCTAGTGGTTACTGACCAGGGGCTAACAGAGCACAGAGGAGGGAACATTTAGTTTGACCTTGGGCAGGGAGGGAGATATTCACAGAAGTATCTTTTTAAAATGAATCTTAATAAAAGAGTAAAAAATTAACGTATGAAGAAATGTAATAGTTTCTATGATACAATGCAAATTGAATAAATGGCAACAATGAGACAGAAAAGGGCAGGGTCTGCTCATCAATATATATCAAGTCAGAAGTACTGGAGGTATGTGCACCTGTGCAGTAGATGGATGATGTTATGGTCTGAATGTTTGTGTTCTCCCCAGATTTATATGTTGAAAGTCTAATGCCCAATGTAATGGTATTAGGAGGTGGGGCTTCTGAGAGGTAATTGGGTTGTGAGGGTGGAGCCCTCCTAAATGGGATTAGTGCTCTGATAAAGGAGACCCCACAAACCCACCATGTAAGGAACACAGCAAGAAGGTATCAGCTGTGAACCAGAAAGCAAGCCATCATCAGAATTCAACAATGCTGGCACGTTGATCTTGGATGTCAGGGCTCCAGAACAGCGAGAAGTAAATTTCTGTTGTTTGTAAGCTACCCAGTTAGAGCAGCCCAAATGTAGTAAGACAGGAGATTTGGGGGACTGACAGGCTATTGATAGTTGTTGAGGCTGGTTGCAAAGTTTGTTGCCAGCTTTAAAGTATCTTTCTTGGAAGTTGTTAAACAGCATTTTTTAAAAAACAGATATAACCATGACATTCATACATATGAGCCCATGTCAATGATTTTATTGAACTCGTTAAGAGGACTAGAAAGATATTTGTAGCTGGTCCAGAAGGAGAATTCAAAGAGCCACATCTATGAGCAGTAAATGATGTCAAATGAATTTACAAATACATGTAAAGCTGGACTGTGTCAGGGGTGAGATTGTAGGAACAGAAGACGGGATGGTGTGAAAATTGATTGTATTCATGCTAGACAAAATTCATCTTCATGTCTGCACAAGAATCACTCATTCCCTTGCTCTCACTTACCTAAGTTACATAGCTGCAAAATGGCTCACAGACAAGGGAAACCTCAGAGACACCATAGAGTAAAACAACCCCAGGAATGTATATGTTTAGACTATGCCAGCCTTTCCACCAAAGACCCACAAAATTGTTTCCTTTATTTCAAAGGGTTTCACAAAGGTTTTCCTAGAACGTGGACCTAACTCTGAGAACTGTGTCTATATTAAAGAAGAGTAGCAATACACACTGAAGAATATCTTGTGGGAATGTGTCCTTTCCACTCATTTAAGCTCCTTAAGAGGGAATCGGTCTTGGATCCTCAGAACCTGGCATGTAGTAGAGTCTCACTAAATGCTGAGTGAGTGGGCGCAGAGAGGGTTAATTTGGAGGTGGGAGGGGACTCGCTCAGATGACAATGTCATGTTGATAAGGTGATGCCGCAAGTGGAAGAATTTCAACATATCAAAATACATGCAGTATTTAATATTAATATCTATAAATGCCATGTAAGAATAATAATATAAGATAAACCTGTAGTAACTGAAAATTTATTCTAACATGCAATAAAGCATGAAGAAATACAGTCCAATCTGACACATGCACAGGAATGGCCAGAAAAGGTAGCAGCAACTTAATTTGGGCTCATACAAAATTCTGATTCGTGGACATCGAACTGTCAAACGCGCTTGACCTTTATATTCCCTCTGGTGTTAGCTTTTGTTCTTACCCCTTGTTGGTCTCTCGAGTAGAACTGATTGGCGGGTGTGGCAAACCCCACTGTGGCAGCCCTTTTTAAGGGGGATTGATGACCATCTAAGAACAGGCATTAACCTTAAACATGGCTTATTAACCTGGATGCCTGAGGCTATGTGCTGAGGTGCTGAAGTTTCCTTTGGGCTCAGTGAGTTGGGTCCCTGGATATTAGCATTTTCAGTAGAGCCTTGGTTCTACTTAAAAAAAAAAAAAGAAAAGAAAAAAAATTTCTTTTCCCTGAAACTGAATTGTTACTAAGTTTAAAAAGGAAGGAGCAATTACAAATAATGCTCTTACCCAGACACAATGTTTGCAGCAAAAATATTTGAGCAAGCAGCTAACATCTCTTCTTAAATAAAAGCTTTAAAAAATGTGTGTAGGAAACAGTCAGAATTAGATATTTTAACATGGTTTGGGATTGAGATTAAAGGGTTGGGATTTACAATCTAAGCACCTCCCCTCTTTTTTTGAAATACTTGAATTCAGTTTGTCCCTGCTGAGTGGTTTGCTATCTTAATTGGAGTTATCTAGCCTTTCAGTATTTGCATAGGATTATTGAATGTCCTATTTAGAAGTCACAAGTCATCTTCAAATGCCTCTTAAGAAATTTAGATGGCTCTGAAATATGATATTCACTCACCAGGGATTCTTCTAACGAGAAATATTGTATTTATTATAATATGTAATATCAGTATTATTAATTATATATAATAAGTACATATTTATGTATTATAATATATAATGTACGCTTATATATAGTATAATATAAATGTTTAATATTTTGTTTAATTATAAATATTGAATATAACTGCAAAAATTGTGTTTGATACCTAACATAAATATTCTATTATAAGAAAAACAGTAGTATAATATGGATAGGGGCTCAAAAAAGCCAGTTATTCCTCTGATTGGCCCTGAGGAGAACAATGAAAGTGTCTGAATTCCCTAACTGAGAGAAGGTGATAGGAATTCTGCATTTACATAAAGAAATGGCTCTCAAATAGCTTTAGGAGAGCCAGAAGAGGCACAGCGGAGGGTGCCAGATGTATAAGGCTGGCCCAGAGTGGTCCCAGGGGTCAGTTTTCTGGTGAAATTGTGGGAACGTGCTTTTAAATTGGTCGTACTATTTAATATGATGGACAGATGAAGTCAAGGCTGGGAGATTATTCAAATGGAGAACATAACACTGTGACCTCTGACAAATCCATAGTGCGAATTCCAAGGGGGGGAAATAACAAAATGAAGCAAAACCAACTCCATACTTATCATTTAGAATATTCCTGGCGATGATGGCTCCAGGCCTGACACAACTAAGGAGGAGGGCCAGGATAATATTTTTTTCTCCAAATAAATATTGGACAATTTTGTATACCATTGAAGACCATTGTTTCTCAGCTGTTACAGACAGTCCTATGCTCTAGACAGATAGTCAAACTCTAATTTTTAAAATTTGAAATGATTCTATTACACACTTGACTTAGACAGGGTCCCACTCATGAAGATGGCAGCTTAAGTATTATTTGAACATGGTCAAGTGGTCAGTCAGCATGGCTTTCCTGTCCAAGTTTAGAAGAACTATAGAAGCAATAGAGAAGCATGGGCTAGAAGAAAAAAAAGAAGAAGAATAGTTGCCAGATATAAATTGCTGGGAGACTGAAGGCTTTCTGAATGCCACAGCTGGGATGGTGGTAGCCTGACTAGAATAGGAAGTAGGGCTGAAGGAAAGCCTTTGCCTTATTTCTGCCCCAAGTATCTCAGAGGCAGTAGTTAACCTTCTCTTCTCCAGATAATGTGGGGAACAGTCCAGGCCACTGAAGTCAGTAGAGATGATGATGTTAGGACCAAGCATGACCCTAAGGGGATAAAGAATTGATAAGAATAACTGGAATTAACTAAATACCTTTGGGTTGTTTCTTGTCCACCTCCTCTCTCTCCAAACTCTTAGGACCAGTGGATTGAAGGTCAAGATTGCCATATTCCAGCAGCGCTTATTTCTAAGAATTTACACGTGCATACAGAACAGATGAATTATAGAATGGCCACAAATGGAAGGAGCCGACTCTGCAGGTCTTGGAATTCACTTTGTCCCTCTTCCTACTTATTAAATTCAGATAAGGGTTGTTGACCAGGACCTACCTTTTGGGTCTGCCCCAATACAGTTTCCAAGATGGAGCAGCTAACTAATGCTTCCAGGCCAAATGATCAGACTCTTGGTCAATTTAGCCACCCCAGAACATACATGCATACTGAAAAACATTTACAACTGAAGAATAGGAACAGAAGGCTCAAGAATTTAAAAGAGGTAAAATAAATGTAAAGAGGTAAAGGATAACATAAAGCCATAGCTAAAAGTTATGAAAAAGAACAATGTGAAATATTAAGTATGAAAATTGTAAATTCAATATAGAAAACACAATACATACAATAAAGAGCCAAAGAATGAAATAATGAGTTGGGACTCAGATTGAAGAAGTTCCTCAGAAGGCAGCAGAAAAGAGGGGCATTATACCCTGGTGAAAAGAACAGAAGAACAAGAAGGTATGTGCTTATACCTTTACAGCTGACAAATATATATTCAATACTATGAAAGCCCAAACTGATAGAACTGAAGGAGGGGAAAGAAGTCAATAACTACATTTGGAGATATTAAAACACTCCTCTCAGGAACTGATAGATTAACAAAAACAGGAAGCAGGCAAGGAAACAAAACCAGAAAAACCATAGATCTAAATACACTTGAGTTTTATATATCTCTACATACAGACACATACTTATCACTATATCAATATCTGTATAACCTATATTTATATTTATGTCAACTCTTTACTCAGCAGGTGGAAAATATATTTTATTATTGAGCAAATATGGAATTTGTTTTCAAAATATAGATTATATGTTAAGTCAGAAATGAAGTCTCAACTTTAAACACCAAAGGATCAATTCCATACAGATATTCTGTAAAGATAGTGCCATAAATTTGGGAATATACAGTAAAAATAGCTAAAATTAGCACATATTTGGAACCAATATAGCAGGAAGTAATCTTTTTGCTTAAAGAGGAAATCGTGGTGGGGGCACCTGGGTAGCTCAGTCAGTTAAGCATCAGACTCTTGATTTCGGCTCAGGTGATGATCTTAGGGTCATGAGTTCAAGCCCTGCCTCAGGAAGGAAAAAACAGAAAAAGAAAAAGAAAGAGATTGAGAAAGAAAGAAAGAAGAGAGGGAGGGAGGGAGGGAGAGAGGGAGGGAGGGAAGAAGGAAAGAAAGAAAGGAAGGAAGGAAGGAATAAAGAAAGAAAGAAGGAAGAAAGGAAGAGAAAGAAACAGAAGGAAAGAGAGAAAGAAAGAAGGAAATCATTAAATACTTAAATTGAGAGACAGTGAAACATGGGACATTGGTATTTGTGGGATGCCACTAAAGCAGCATGAGAAAAAAAGTACTTCAAATGCATCTGTCAGGACACATACCAACTTTAAAACAAGCTGAACATTCAACTCAGGAAAATAGAAAAACAACAAACTCAAACTGAAGGAAGGAAATATAAACAAAAAAACAAGATAAAAGAAAAAGAAATAAGGTTTATTAAAACTAACAGCTGATTGTTTGTAAAGATTAATAAAATAGACTGTGGCCAAAACTATCGAAGAAAAAAAAAGTGTGATGCCAATACTGACTAGAAAGAGAATAATGCAGAAACAAACAGATTTTTAAGTATATAAAATATTTTAAATAGATATATGCTTATAAATGAAAGGAATAAACTCCTAGGAATGTGTAAATGCCAAACTTGGTACGAGAAAGAAGAGAAAATGTGAATGTTAAAGTCAGTAGAAAATGATACAAGGCAGTCATCAAAGAACTTCTCTCCCAGAAAGTTCCAATTCCAGATGGTTCTTCTGAACATTGGTACAGTTAATGCCTCTCTTAGGCAAATCATTAAGAGATAGAAAAAACGAAAACTGCCCAGCTAATCTTATGAATCTAGTGTCATGTGGTTTCCAAACCAGAAAACAAGAGAAAGAGAGAGAGAGGAGAGAGAGAGAGAAGGAGAGAATGAAAACAGTGTCTATTTCAGGCAAATATATGAAATAAAACCTTAGCTAATTGAAACCAAATTGAATTTTCAAATGATACTACATGATCAAGTAAGGGTTCAACATTAGAAACTTCTATCAATGTGAAATATACTGGAAATATACTGGGGAGGGGGCACCTAGGGGCTCAGTAAGTTAAGTGTCCAACCCTTGATTTCAGCTTGAGTTTTGATCTCAGGGTCATGGGATCTAGCCCCACCTCAGGCTCTCTCTCTCTCTCTAAAATAAATAAATAAAATCTTCAAAAAAATATATTGAAGAAAAAGAAAAGTGGATGTTTTTTTTTCATTAGATGCCAAACAATTTGGTAAAATCCAGCATTACTTACTTTTTAAAATCTTTCAAGTTGATAAATGCTACAAACAACGGAAACCTACAGCCAGCATTATATTTTTAACAGAGAAATTTTAGACACATTCCTTTAAGATCAATAGCAAAACAATTTGCCACCACTTCTACTGTTTAACAGAATTGGAGGCCTTGTACAAAGCTCCAATAAAACAAAAACAAATAGGGCTATAAAGAATTGGAAGGAAAACCACCACTATCTTAAATGACTTGATTACTTATAGAAAACATCAGCAACAGACAAACCTATTAAACTAAATAGAGAGTTTCACAAATCTACTAGATAAAAGGTCAACATGCTTGGCTTCATGCTTTGCACTTGAGGCACATGAATGAATGAATGAATGAACAAACTAATGAATGCATGTGTATATATTCATGTATTTATTACATGTGCTGTGTATTGCATAAACCATACATATATAATGTAAAGTGTATGTAATATATATAATATAATATATATATGGCGCTAGGTATAGTACCCTTGTTCCATCTCCTGCAGCTGCCTGAAAATACTCTATGATGTATACTTTCTTTCATTAATCTTCCTTTGGTTAACTGTCATATAGTTTAACTATTCCATCAATGATAAAAGATCTTATAGTCAGTAAGTTTAGTCTCGAGTTCTCTGAATTCTCAATTTCTGAATTACTTCATTTATTCATATATATATTGAGCACTCATTATTTGCCTGGCACTGTTCTAGGCATGAAGACTACAGTAGAAAATCCAACAGACACACCCAATTGTCTTGTGGACCTCACATTCTAATACAGGGAGGCAGACAATAAATAACAACAATATGTAAGAAAGTGATAATGAGGGGCACCTGGGTGGCTCAGTGGGTTAAAGCCTCTGCCTTCGGGCTCAGGTCATGATCTCAGGGTCCTGGGATCGAGCCCCACATCGGGCTTTCTGCTCAGCGGAGAGCCTGCTTCCCTTACTCTCTCTGCCTGCTTCTCTGTCTACTTGTGATCTCTGTCTGTCAAATAAATAAATAAAATCTTTATTAAAAAAAAAAGAAAGTGATAATGACTATGGAGAAAAACAAACAAGCATCAAAACAGAAGGGGATTAAGGAATACCTGGACTGTCAAAGGACTGCGTGAACCATGAGGGAAGGCTTCTCTGAGAAAGTGGACCAAAATCTAAATAAAGAGAAGGAGAAAATCATGCAGTTATCAGGGAAAGGAACTTTCTAAGTAAAAGTTACAGCAAGTATGAAGGATCTAAGACATGATTACAGCTAGTGTGTACCAGGAAGAACAAGGGGGCCAGTGCAGTTGGAATGGAGGGTTGAAGTGCAGAGTAGCACAGTAAAGTTGGGTAGAGAGTAGAGTGGGGCAAGATTATGTGCCTACAGGCCAGTACAGGACTCAGGCTTTTACTCTGCATCAAACTGTAGTAATTTGAGTGGGAAAAAAATTAAGAGTATCTCTAGTTGCTGCGTTGAAACTGTAGAAAAAAAATAGACACAGTAAGACCTATTAAAATGCTCTTATAATGATCTGGGTAAAAGATGATGGTGGCTAAGGACACAGATTAACATGGAGGTGATGAAAAGTGGGTTGGACTCAAAATATGCATTGAAGGTCGAGCCAACAAGATTGGCTGGTGGATTGCAGTGCACAGTGTGAGTGAAGTAGGTATGTCAAGGTTGGCTGCCCAGTTTTTGGCCTGAGCAATTAAACAAAAGGCCCAAATGAGCAACATAGTCAATATGTCCAAAACTTTGTTATCTCCTTGAAATCGTTCCTTAGCTTTATTTTTACTTATAGCATCAGCATTTCCTATAATTCTGAAACTTCAGCGTCATCCTTAACCTTTTTGCTCCTGACTTGCCTTCCTTAGGGTTGTCTTCATGTTATCTCCACACTGTGAAAGCCATTTTATATGCCATCTTTACAAATAGAAATCTATCCATTCTTCAGTTCCTCTGATGCTCCTGCCTTGATCTTATCAACTGGATTTCACTTCTCTCCCCTTTTCTCATCATAGAATAAGAACAAAACTGTGTTTTGAACATTTATTTTCTGAAACAGGGCTTTGATAATAGATAGCTGAATGGAGAATTTATCAATCTTTGCTATGTTCAAGAAATGCTCAGTCTTGGAGAAAAATATGGGACCATGATCAAGGCCAGATTTCCAGGCCAGTAGATTATAGTTAGCACCTACATCCAACTGGCAGGTGTGTTTGAGGATGGTGGCCAAGAGACAGTTAAGTTTTAGACTACAAAAAGAGGGAACTTGCTTTCTGGGCTTTCTCAGTGAAGCACTGGTAGCTGAGACATCATGGGTGCTCATAGCAGACAGATATATAATCAAATGTAACTGCTATTTGTGTTTATGACCTTGAGAGTGTTATGCTATCTCTCTATCCTCCATTTTCTTATCTTTAAGCTGAGTGCAGTAATATCTATTTTTAGATTGTAGTAAAAATTAAATAAGACAATGCACATAAGGGTATATTTCACAGTGCTGGAACCATAGTAGGTGCTCAGTACATATAAATTCTACTAGCCTTTACTGAGTCGTAGGTCAACTCCTCCCAGTAGTAAATTAAGCTCTCAGAAAGATGAATGAACTCATCTATATCTCTGTGGGGTACTTTAGTGCTTGGCAACAATAATACATTTTTCTGATGGCCTGAAAGTATTAGTTTTGCTTCCAGCAACACTACCCAAAAATGATTTGAACCCTGGAGAGAATCTGCCTCTTTGAGTTGCAATCTCCTTCTTGTTTCCTTCAATGAGATCATTGTACCATGCTTTCTGATTGAAAGTAATCATCCTTGTGGAAATTGCATGGCTAAAGACTTTCTCCTTAAGAGAACTGAATTTCCATGCAGTTGGTATTACCTTTGCTGCTACAGAATTTAGCAAGAACAATTTCCAGTTCTTTTGACATTCTAGGGGGTGCACGATCAGCAGTTACTTTCTTTAATCAAAAGCCTACACCTCATTGACCAGCTATAGGTCACCGAATTTTGAATGATGGAATGAAATATACATGCAGTCTGATTGAGTCATGATGGATACTATCTGGAAGATATTCATAAATTAAATCATCCTGACACACCAGGGAACCTGTAATATTATACCTTCTCCCAGGGAGACAAGAGATTGAGAATGATTTTTTTCTTTACTTCTCTTTACAAAGTTTATTTTTCCGATAACACAGAGGCTGACGGCACTTACTGATGGATAAGTTGTATTCATCATGCTTTTAATTTTCAAATAAGAGAACAAGTGTATTGAAAACCATAAGATGACCATAACATAATGATAGCTTTAAGTGTTATGGTTTATTTATCCATAGGTATTCAGAAGTTTTCATATAAATTCTCCCCTTTGTCACGTTTGTCAAGTTTGATGTCTTGTTGGTATAAAACACACACAGAAAAATGTAAAGCATTTTATGGGGATTCTATTATGACTTCCAAGCGTGTAAAATTTGTCTAAGTCAAAATAGTACAATTTTAGAGGTATATTTTAAAAGATTATTTGGTGAAATAAGTGACGTAAGTCAGACAGAGAAAGACCAATACCATATGATTTCACTCATATATGGAATTTAAGAAGCAAAAAAAAAAAAAAGTAAAAAAGACACACACACACACACACACAGACTCTTAAAAACAGATGGCTGCCAAATGGGAGAGTCGTGGGGAGATGGGTGAAATAGATAAAGGGAATTGAGAAGCACAAACTTCCAGTTACAAGATAAATAAGTCACAGAGATGAAAAGTACAGCATAGGGAATATAGGCAATAAGACTGTAAAAATAGAACAGCTGGGTGGCTCAGTCATTAAGTGGCTGACTTTAGCTCAGGTCATGATCCCAGGGTCCTGGGATCTAGCCCCACACTGGGCTCCCTGCTCAGCGGGGAGCCTGCTTCTCTCTCTCTCCCCTGCTCATGCTCTATCTCTCACTCTCTCTGTCTCTCAAATAAATAAAATCTTTAAAAAAAATCATGCTGTAAAAACGTTGGTGGCAGAGGAGGACTATGTTTATTGTGAATACTGAGCAATGTAAAGAATTATTAAACCATTATATACATCTGGAACTAATATAACACTGTGTGTTAATTACACTTCAATTTTTTTAAAAAGGTTATTTGGGCAAGCAATTTTATTCTGTCCATCTCCTTTTTTAGCTTTAATGACAGAATATTACTCACATATGGGGGCGCCTGGGTGGCTCAGTGTGTTGAAGCCTCTAACTTTAGCTCTGGTCATGATCTCAGGGCCCTGGGATCAAGCACATCAGGGCTCTCTGCTCCGTGGGGAGCCTGCCTCCCCCTGATCCCACCTGCTTCTCTGTCTACTTGTGATTTCTGTCTGTCAAATAAATAAATAAATAAATAAATAAATAAATAACTTAAAAAAAAAAGAATATTACTCACATATGTATACACTTTAGTACTCGCAAAGACTTTTACAGCTATAATATTTCAGGTGATCATTATAGTCAGAGCAGATATTTTTCTGTTTTGTAGGTGAGAACTTGTGGAATCATAAAATTCAATATTCTGCTCAAGTTCATAGAAACAGGTCATCTCACCCCTAAATTCCACATTTTACAAAGGGCATTACCAAGGTGCTGAAATAAAGTTAAAAGCTCAAGATCACAGAGTTATCAATCCTCAAGTTTAAAATAGAAAGAAGAAGGAAGCAGATATCAAAGTTGTTGCACTTCTAGTCTGTATAAATACATTCCAAGAATTACCCTTTCTCCCCACAATATCATTATGTGATTTCAAATCCTTTGGAAGTGTGATAAATTATCATAAATACATGGACAAATTAAAAAGAATGAAGAAAAATACAATTACCCCCTGAAAGGTTGGTATTATTATTTTTATGGTTGTTATTATTTCATCACAAATGATGAAACCATGACTCAGGGAAGCCAAGCAAATTTTCCAGGGCTCAGCATCCAGAAAAGATTATCATTAGGTCAAAATTTATTCCATGTCAGACTTAGTCCAGAACCCTGGGTTCTATCCTTTGCAACTCCTACCTGTCTTAGGAACAGGCAAACCAAATTTTAATCTTGTTTAAGAGGGTGTTTGGTGATAAATTAAAAATAAGCCCTTCTGTATCACCATCTAAAGTCATTCCCATTTTGAATTCATTTTTCTTTTGTCTGCAGAATGGTAAAAAACCAATGTAGAACCCATAGCCATTCCACAGTCTAAATAGTCTAAGCTAAGCAAATACAATGCCTCATCTATATGGGAATTCCCAATTCACACATTTATGTAAATAATCTTGTGCTTAATGATATAGAAATTAATTTCTAAGTGTTTCTTGAATTCATGGGTGAATGGTCATTATGTATTTTTTAATGAAGAGATACTAGAAAGTGACAATCACAATACTGATAACTTGTTTCATATGGAAAAGGACTGGGACTCCTTGATATTGGGAAAGTGTAAGATGGTTGTTGTTCTTGGAAATTGACAAATACTTGATAAGTTGCAACTCCTGCATTAAATCAGTCTATCTATCCCTCTCTCTCTCATATCTGTTTCTCAATATATCCCTATCAATGATTCATATATTTTCATAGCTACATATTTAATGTACATCATTTTCTTTAAACTCATTTTTGTAAACATTATTTTGTTCTAAGAGCTTTTACTTTTTCCTTAACTTTTTTGTACTAAAAATTGCAAATCTGTTTTAAAGGTTGATAGTTCAATGAACAAAAATCTATAAAAACACTTTAGTAAACATTTATGAATTTTTCACCTAGATTCACCAGTTAGTTAACCTTTTGACAAATTTTTTCTCTATATATGCATTGTCTTTTTCTCAGAAACATTTGAAATAGGCAGGACATGATAACATGGCAACATTAAATACTTCAAACCTAAGACTAAAGACTAAATGAACAAACCTAAGACTAAAGAATTTTACCTACATAACCCAAAACCATTATAAACTAAGAAACTTAACACTGATTCAATAATATCAACTATTATGCAGTCCATATATTAATTTTCCTGAGTACTATCCCAAATCTATTCTGTATCCAGAATACAGTCAAGATTTAGCCACCATATGTAATTATTATCTTTCCTGTTATGTTACAGTCAAGAACATTCTCCCCATCTTTTTATAGTTTTTCATGATATCAACTGTTTTAAGAGGGTTCAGACGAGATATATAGGATGTGCTATATTCTAGTTTTGTCTGGCTAAATTCAGGTTAAATGTTTTTGGCAAAAATATCCCATTATCAATATTGTGTGTTTCTTATTAAAACATTGGACCTCAATGAAAAACCATGCAGTCTGGAGCAATCCCTCTGGGTTATCTGACTCTTGATTCCACAGAAACTATCTAAAAACTGTAAATTATAGATAACATAACAATGTCACCTAATTCTTGTCTATAGACATGCAAATTATGACCAGAGCCAATAGAGTTTAATTGACTTTGCTCTTCCTTCCCCTCTCAATCTCCCAGCAGAAAAACCAGCATTGCCTCCATTTGCACATTAATTTCAATAATCCTCATCTGTAAATACATCTGTTCCTTGAATTCTCTTTTGAATCAGTTATAACATCTGCTGGTTCTCTCACAGATTAGCAAGGAACTAAATTTCTTTAACCAATTTATTTTATATCTCCGTGAGAGTCATAACCTGATCTTTTTTTAAAAAATTATCTTTTAACCGTCCCATCAAGAGGCACAGGATAGCCCCTTGCTTCTGTGTTTTTTTCAATATTGGTGGTGCTCTTTGATCGCTTGATTAAATTGTTCTTTCATAATAAAGAGGCATTTCCCCTTGTAATTAGTAAGTAATCAGTAGCATGACACTTTGAGTATCACATAAGTATCCTGCTATTCAAAATTCTTTTACCCAGGGATCACCATTCTGATTGTTTCCTAAAACACTTGTTACATTGGGAGGAGGGGGAGAAGTTGCATTTTGTTTTTTTGTAATATTACCATTGTTTCTATTTTTACTTGACATTCTTCTTCAAAAATAACTTTCTTTTCTCCTTCCATCTCCCTTCTTCCCCCAAGATTAAGGGTTATCCCTAGGGTTAAATTAATGAAAAGGAGCCCAACTCTACTGAAGTGACTCAATGCCATGGTGGCCTACAGATGTAAAGGAAAATCTAAGCGTGACTCAGGAAATTGAAACCTAAGGACAATAAATCACGAACAGCCAACTAGGTTACAAACAATAGATAGCCAATCAATAATCTCCTTACTTTGCTTCTACCTTTTCTCTATAAAAGTCTGTCCCCAAGGTCCCATCAATGGAGCACTCCTAACCACTTCCAGTCTGATCCTGCCAGATTTGAAAAGATTTTTACTCAAACTCTTAAAATTTTAACATGCTTCAGTTTATCTTTTAACACTATGGACTTTTAAAGAAAAATAGTCAATGTGTTACAAGCTTTTTTTTAAATACTCAAATTGTTAAATATTTAGCCATTCAGTGTCCCTTGAAGCTGGCTCCCTCTCTTAACATGTCGCTGTTAGTCTTTGAGAATGTCTTTGCTTCAGGCACAAGATGCTCTAGGCTCAATTTGCATTTTCCCTCCTTTACACTAGAAATAAATCATCTCTTTCAGAATCTGTGATTCCTATTAGTGGGGAATGATGAAATCATGCATTTCTGTTGTGGAAAATGTGGTAGATTGTGGTAAGTATAAACTACTGTTTGAAATAAAAATCTACTAAGACTGGGGCACCTGTGGCTCAGTGGGTTAAGCCTCTGCCTTTGGCTCAGGTCATGATCCCAGGGTCCTGGGATCGAGCCCCTACATCGGGCTCTCTGTTCAGCAGGGAGCCTGCTTCCTCCTCTCTCTCTGCCTGCCTCTCTGCCTACTTGTGATCTCTCTCTCTCTCTCTCTCTCTGTCAGATAAATAAAATAAAATCTTTTAAAAAAAATCTACTAAGACTAATCAATGTTGGTTGTTTGGATGGAGCATGGGTATGTATAGTGGCTTCTGGTGGCAATTGAATAAAACCTGTACGCCTTACTGTGACCTGCCAGGGTCTACCAGATCTGGCCTCTGCTTATTTGCCACCTCATGTGGGACTTTTTGCTCGCCATGCATAGCCACAATGGTTTTATTTCTGATCTAGAACACTCCTAGCTCACCCAGTCTTACTCTGTTTGCCCACCATAATGTCTTGTCCCTAGATTTTCTCACAGATGGCTCCTCCTCCCCATTTCTGTGTCAGCTCAAATGCAGCCTTCTCAGAGAAGTCTTCTAGAACAATGTTAGCAAAGCAGTTTCCCTTCTCTAATCTTGGTTCCTCTCTATCATACCACCTTGTTTCTCTTTCAGATCACTCTTAGAAAGTATTCATTTTTTGGGTCTGATTTTGCCCTTCCCCCAACCAAGGTATATAACCCATGAGAGTGAGGGTTATAAATCTTATCCCTCCTATTTACCACTGAATAAGCTTATTATAAATATGTGCTGGTTGGTTGGATGTCTTTAGGCAAGACTGGAGCAGGGTTGGGAGGAGGAGGCAGGAAGACAGAGCACTCTTGCTTTGACTTAAAGGCATTGAGTGAATAAAAGTTAGCTTTCAAGGGACAGAGTGCAGCCAGGTATGAGGGAGTTCAAAAGCAGTAAGCAACATACCTATTGACATCTTTTGGGGAGTAAAATATAGTAATATTCACAAAGGGCATAAAGAGCCTATGTTTGGAGAACTTGACTGTGTTCATGCTTATTATGATTTATTTGCATCTTTTCATTATGCTGCCCCTACTGTTGGGTAACATTATTTTAGTTACTCAACACTGCTCATCATTGTCAAGAGGAATCGAAAGAAAGGTCCCCCTACACCACCCCCAAATTAAGCTAGAATATTGAAGGTAAAGAAACTGATTCTGAGACCAAGATGGTAGAAATGATTAGATCATAAGAAAAGCAAAGGAAATATGGAACTTGGGAGGAAAAACTGTCAGGCTTCTGCTTGAAAGATTCTCCTTCTACTCCAAATATTGGATATTCTATTTTATTTATGGCAATAATTTCATAGCACTGAACAAATGGGAAGATTTTGAAGTATGCTTCTATTTTTTTCTTTTGCTAAAACCAACTTGTTTAGATGATCAAATATTCTACACTAAGTAAGGCAATAGATACAATTAGTCTTTTATTTTTTAAATTATACTTGAAACTTAAAATTTTTGTCATAAGGTAGATGCCGTAGGGGTTCAAGAGCATTATGTAAGTTCCTACTTAAATTGAAAAAAAAATTTTATTAAAACCAATGCATGGATTGCCTTGAAAATGGAAATGTAAGTAGAAACACCCCTCATGTACTCTACTTTCTCCCTTGCAATGAATATGTGACATCAGTTAATTTGATATAAACACATAAATAGTAAGTGTGCATGCCGTCTATTAATGGTTAGTGGAACCTAGGAAATAGACAAGAATGAAGAATTGTATGGTATATATTGTTGCAGAAAAGTTAGGTTAGTAGAACAAAATCATTTTTCTTTTGAAACCAAACATAAAATGACAAGACATTCACAGGTCCTAACAAACAACACCCATCTCTTCAGTTCTAATAAATTTGTTTCAGTATCTCTGTATTTTCCCCCAAAGACAATTTTTCCAGTTTTATCACCAGTATTATTCTAGTGTTTTAGCATGTTAGAAAAATCCCCTGGCTTAAAAGGAAAATGACAAAAGACACAAAGCAATACTTCTTCCTCAGAGCTTTCTGAACAATGGAACAGACACTGTGGGGTTTGGCCTCCCTCTCTTCACCCCCTACCCCTACACACAAACTTGCTTTATATGAAAAGAAACAAAAGGATATTATTCTGGTTTTGCATTTCTGGCCAATTCCTAACAAGTTGGTACTTTGGTCTTTGATTCAGTCACTAAGGATTCTTTTCAGAAAGTACCCAATGGACAGATAAAAAGACAGAGAAACATCCCACTGAATGCCAGACATTTTGATAATATTTGTTCAATAATGTTTTTAAAGTCAATGGAATCACTTTCAGAAACTCCCTATTCCCCATATCTCCAAAGGCCTAAGGCCCACAGCCTGGTAGCTCCCTTTGAATACTAAATAATGATTAGAACATCGTCTCTAAAGTGATAATAAAAGTCCTAAAATGACTTCCCTAGAGAGAGTACTAGTAAAAGGGGGATATTTTATATTCTCACAGATAGTGTACTCATTATTAGTAAGACAAAAGAAAGTTTGGGACAAGGGCTTGATTTTATCTCTTAATTGTAGGTGATGGGAGAATTAAGAAGCTTTAGACATCTAATTCCATCCGTGTTTCATAATGTTGGTTTTAAAGTAAATATAGATTTTTGAGGATGGGAAGGCAAATGAGATGGGAATAAGTATTCTGACTCAGTGGACTCCAATCTTTCCATGTATGCATAGCAATTTCCAGCACTTGAAATCAGAAGGGCTGTGGATAGAGTTCCCCAGGATTGTGATTCAGTGTGTATAGGCATTGAAGTTGTCTGCCCCAACAAGGTCATGGTTTCTGGTAGACGTATAGGCCCTAGTTCCTTGATTTTACCGTAATTCGCAGGAATTTGAAAATATGAGACCTTAATTTATATTTCATTAACTGAGCAGAAGAAGCTATAAAATCAGTACAGGATCCCCTCAAATCCATTTAGGACAACCAGGTGTGACAGCTTTCCCTGTTTGGTTGACTTGTTCACATAATTCCTTCTCCACCCCCTTTACAGCATTGTTTCATTTGTGTCTTAAGATCTGTAGGGTTATATACTCTATGAAGAATAGGAAGATATCTGAGCTCATAAGGAACAGTTGTAAGCTGGGGGCACCTGGGTGGCTCAGTGAGCTGAACATCTGACCTGATTTCCGTGCTGGTCATGATCTCAGTGTCCTGAGATGGAGCCCCACCTTAGGCTCCATGCTCCGCAGGGGGTCTGTTTGAGATGATCTCTCCTCCTCTCCATCAGCCCCTCCCCTGCTCTCTCTCTCTAAAATAAATAAATACATCTTTTTTAAAAAACCATAAGCAAGGGAGGTGAGAGGATTTAGGACTTTGGTTTGGCCACCATGTGATCAACTCATTTGTTGTAGTTGTTAGACAGAAGTTATATCTCTAATTCTAGACTGGTTTTGTTGTTGTCATTGTTGGTTTGTTTTTGTTTTTTGGGTTTTTGTTTTGTCTTGTTTTGTTTTGAACAGATGCATGTAATAACTCACTTTTGAGAACAAGTCAGCATGTCTGCCTTAAACTCTTTTTTTCTTCACAGAATTAATTCTGGGTCCCATTCTTCTGTGTTTCTTTTGCTGTCACCCAATTTCCAAGTTTTCTTCTCTCGTTTTTCCCCTGCACCCACAAGAATCACTATCCCAATGTGAGTTAACAAATTCCCACTTGAGGGGCACCTGGGTGACTCAGTGGGTTAAAGCCTCTGCCTTCGGCTCGGGTCATGATCCCAGGGACCTGGGATGAAGCCCCACATCGGGCTCTCTGCTCACTGGAGAGCCTGCTTCCTCCTCTCTCTCTGCCTGCCTCTCTGCCTACTTGTGATCTCTCTCTGTCAAATAAATAAATAAAATATTTTTTAAAAATTCCCACTTGATGTTCACTATAATTCCTAACCTTAACTGACACCTGGCTGATCTCTGAGAATGCTGCCTTCCCTACCCACTTTTCAAAGAAAGCCTTCTCATTCCCTCACACCATGTGGCAGACAGCCCCTAATATAGTCCCTAATGACCCCTGCCTCCTGGAACACACACCCTGGAATTTCCCCTCTTTGGGTGTAGGCTGGCCTCATGACTTGCTTCTAATAGAAAATGGCAAAGTGATGGGTTGTATTTTCATCATTAGGTTACAAGGTTATGAGTTCTACTTTGCTAGCAGACTCTCCCTTTTTGACTTTGATGAAGCTAAACTGCCATATAGGAGGGACCCACATAGAAGAAATTTGGGGTATTCTCCAGTTACAGCCATCTAAGAACTGAGGCCCTCAATCCAATAGGCATTGCGGAACTAATATTCTATCAATAACCATATGAATTTGAAAGTGGAGCCTTTGGATGAGACCCCAGCCCAGGCTGACATCATGATTGCAGCCTTGTGAGAGATCCTAAAGCTGAGAACCCAGCTAAACCATGTCCAGATAGATTCGTGATCCTCAAAAACTGTGAAATAACAAATGTGTTCTAAGTGCTATGTGTGAGTTAATTTGTGCTGCAGTCACACATTATACCTCACAAATTTCAGGGTCATAATTCAGAACTGACATCTTTCTTGTCCAAAGATAAGGGTTCTTAGACTGTCACTCTTCCAGTCTTATGAGAAAATACTTAGTTCATTAACTGTTGTCTCATTCAGCCCTCTATGCTCTATCCTTTCTCTTTACTCTTATCGACCTCAACTTCTCTTTTAATAAAGACTTTGGAAACAGACTAAGCATTTCCTCTACAACTCAATGGCAGCCATTATTCTGGTAACTTGAGCCTCAAAATGGATGACATAGTTAACACCCTTACTTCCCACTTCTTTTTTCTCTTCTACAAAAAATTTCATTACTCAACCCACTTTTTCAAAAAAGATTTTATTTATTTATTTGAGAGAGAGAGAGAGAGATCACAGAGGGAGAGGAAGAGAGAGAGAAGCAAACTCACGGCTGAGCAGAGAGCTTGATGTAGGGTTCGATCCCAGGACACTGAGATCATGACCTGAGCAGAAGGCAGATACTTAACAGACTGAGCCACCCAGGTGCCCCAATTCAACCCACTTTAATTACAGAACTGGTTTCTCTTTTTTATTTAAAATGGGACCACCTTTAAAAAAATGGGACCACCTTTGAAAGCCTAAATTCAAACTCCTAATTTCTTTTCAGAGCATCCTATTCCTGTGTGTGTGAGTGTGTGTGTGTGTGTGTGTGTGTGTGTGTGTAACTAATGTGCTCCTAATGTGTGTAACTAATCATGTTGTTCAACCATGGTGAGATCTCCTCTCCACAGGCTCCTTCACTTTATCCTGTCTAGTCCCTCCTACATGTGTATAGTGAAGCAGTCAATGTGTGAGGTTAATATTAAGACAGACTAGAGTTAGAATATCAGCCATTACTTGCTGCTGTGAGACTAAAAGCAAGTCATTTGACCTTGCTGAAACTCAACTTCCTTATCTGCAAAAGATGGATAATAATAATTATTACATCCTAGAGCAATTTTGAATATTAGCACATGACAATGTACATAAAGCATTTAGCACAGTGCCTGGCACATCATAGCTATCTAATAAATATCACCCATTAATGTGTTCTTTTAGAGAGATTAGATTTGATTAAATGGACGATTTAAAAAATTAAAGCAGCCCAAATCTGAGAATCTCTTGCCCTATTATATTCCTGTCATTGTTGACTAGTGAAGCTTCAAACCTAAAGCAATTCAGCTTCCTAAATTTTCTGTACATGCACTTGAGCTGTCCAGAAGTATTGCATGACCCTGAAGGTTGATGTCCTAGTAAATGTTTTGTCTCTAGGCTTTAGTGGAGCTATAAAGTATGCCTAAAAATAGTTCTTTCTTTCCCTGGCAAAATCTTGTTCTCATTTTCAGTAGTGGTGATTTCAAGTTGTAATGGCAAGAAAAATCTTTTAAAAGATAGATTTGGGAGATTTTTTTTGTTTGCTTATTTTCATTTGTTTTATTTACATTTTATATGAATGTAATTGTGTTGTGTGATATTTTTTGGTGGAAATCTCCTATTATTTTCTTAGTATTTTGGGGGTTGGTAATGGGAGTGGAAGCCCATGAGAAGATGACATTGTAACTAAAAATTTCTAAAGTTTTACACAGAATTTATGAGTTACTATATACAGCTAGTCTATTATTTTCTATTTATTTTCTGCCTTTGAGTGTTCATAATATCAAGGAAGATAGTGATGGAGATCCAGATGAAAGCTCAGAGGTCATATGAACATGAACCCTGGCATATATAGCACTGAAGTTTTAAACAATGCTAGCAGAATCTCAAACAAAATGAGATAAGAGTTGCTTTCCATTCAGTTGCCCAGACCAGTCTGGAAGAACCTGGCTCAGTTTTCACTTACTATTAGCCAAGTATAATATACATGTGCGTAAGCATAATATAAACAAATGCAAATTATTTAGACCTTCTTCAAGATAATTTAAAAGAACTTTGAAGAATCTACAGAAACATGTGATTTGGGTTCAGAGGAAAAGTTAAGAGAATATTATATTGGTGAGGCTAGATTATGTAATCAGGAAATGTGGCCAGAATGAAGTACAGGAGGATTCTAGTACAGGGGATGAAAATTCCATACCGAAAGGTAAACACATTCTTCTCTGGACTCATTGTCACAGGACCTTGAGGACATCTCAGAGAGCAAGCTTTGCAATCTGGCTGCCGGGATATTAAAACACTGGACAGCAGCCAAGCCTACCTTATAATGCCAATCGATATTTCAGGGTTTCAGATAAGGATATAAATTGCTATTGCCAGATGGAGCCTTCACTGGGCCTTTCCATGCCTTGAGGAAATGTCTAGAAGCCCTTAAGAATGGCAGTTCAAGTTAGCCTTTTTGTGCTTCCACTACATTTGGGATAAAATAAAGATGTCCCCTTGTATGGATCAAGTAGGGTCTTGGGCCAAGTTTTGGGTCAAGTAGGAATGCATGAGGGAAGGAGGAGGAAGAGAAAGAGGAAGTGCAGAAGGAGAAACCAGTAGAACACTTAGAGGAAACTGCCTACAGAGGCCCATTGCAAGGTAACAAAGGTCAGAAAGTTTTGTTCCCCAGATCTTTGCATTTGGAGAGGCTTGGATCTTATATAAAAAGTCTTCGTGTAGGTTTCTGTGAGGCTCTTATTTTTGTCTGTGCTCTGTAATGTAATGTAAAATAATACATTTTGTTGAAGTGTCATCTTGGCCCTTTGGAGAATGGACTGAAAAAGATGGGAATTACATGTGAGTCCCAAATAAACCTGTTAGAAAATGTAGCTGCCACTTTTCAATTCTTTCTCCTCCTGATTGTTCTGATTTTGTCAGTTTCTTTGAAATAGTGTGTTAGGCATTCTCACTATCCAAAAAACATCCTCCATAAATGACAGCTGTAAATGAGTAGGTTCACTAGGATTCATTGGGTCTCATGTAGTTCAGTTTATAGTCTGTGAATTGGATAGAACCAAAAATCTTTCTTTACCAATACTAGCTAAGGGCCCTTCTTTGTAGAGAGGGGCAGAATTTAAAACACTTTCATTTTGAAAACTACAGTGAACTTGAACATATGAGATAGTATGATATGGTTGATTATATCCTTTATTCCTAATATGTTTTGGAAAATAAATGGTTTCCTATTTTATTTTTCATTTATGTATTGAGCTTTTTGCCTCCATTTGGAAGGGAGAGGGGCTGGGCTTCTGAAACATAAGCCCTTATTTAGAGAAAAAAAAAACAGTAATTACTGCTCCTTGTCTTTCTAGAAGCTTATATTTGGAGTTCATTTTAATGACAATTTTGTCTCAGTTAGTTCATTTTTTTAAAAAATCACTCTTTAAAGGTAGGGGCTGAGTTGTTACCCAGAGAAGACAGGAGAGGGGGAAAAAAAAGTCACCCTAAATGCACAGTCAAAAAAATTTAACGTAAAAAGTTGAATAGATATATGTTACGTTATTCAGACAAAGAGATGTGTGTCAGGGACTACCACATAATCAATTTTAGTAATTATCCCATTTGCACTTAAAAATAATGTATATTCTGTCATGGCTAAAGTATCCTAGGCACATCAATTTGAGGAAATTTGTTAAACATGCTATTCAAATAACCAATGCTTTTATTGATTTTTTTTTTTAACAGCTCGGTGGTGGGTATCAAGGAAGGGACGGGTTGCATAGAGCACTGGGTGCTCTATGCAAACAATAACAGAGCACTACATCAAAAACTAATGATATACTGTATGGTGACTAATGTAATAGAATAAAAAATTAAAATGAAACAAGTTGAAAATTTAAAAAACAGCTTTACTGAAATATAACTGATATACAAAATCTGCAACTTTCTAACGTATGCAATTTCATGAGTTTGGACATATGCATACACCTGTGAAACCATCACCACAATCAATGTCATAAACCTACTTTTCACTTGCACTTTACCACATTGCTAACAATGCAAGTTCACAGTAACACTTGGACTCTACATCCCCCTCTGTCATGGACTGAATGCTTGTGTCCTCCAAAGCTCATATGTTGAAGTTTTAACCCACAATGTGATGACATTAGAAGGTGGGGCCTTCTGGAGATAATTAGGTTTAGATGAGATCATGAGGATAGAGCTCCCATGCCTGGGAATAGAGCTCTTAGACAAGAGCCCAGAAAGCCTGTGCCTTCTCTCTTTCTCCATCTCTGCCACGTGAGGACGCATTAAGAAGGCAGCCTTCTGCGAGCCAGGAAGCCAATTCTCACCAAGAACACAATCTTGCTGATACCATGATCTTAGACTTTCAGCCTCTAGAACTGTGAGAAATAAATGTCTATTATTTATACTGCCCCATCTAGGCTATTTTGTGATAGCAGCCTGAGCTAAGACCAACATTTGTCCAACTTTTTTGTTCCTGTTTTGATGAAATGTAATTTTAAATATACACTTCACAAGACATTGCTGTCTTTTATAGAATAAGTATTCATTTAGATTTATCCACATGTTTACTCTTTAAAGTGATCATATTTCTTCCTGAATTTCTGCTTCTCTCTGGAATCATTTTCCTTTTGCCTGAAGAAGACACTTCATGCTTCTTTTAACCCAGATTTGCATTCTTATAGATTTTTTAAATCCAAAAACATTTTCATTTTCCCTTTATTTTAATTTTCCCCCTTCATTTTTAAAAGGCATCTTCACTAGGTATAGAATGCTTGGTTTGCAGTCCTTAAAAGACTCGAAGAATCTAATGTCAGACTGTTATTCCTTTGGAAGTAGGATATCTTTTTTTTTCTCTCTCTGAATGCATTAATGATGTTTTGTCTTTGATTTTTTGGAATTTTACTGTTAAGTGATCATACTTGGAGTTTCAAGGCTCTATTGAGTCTGTGGTTTGAAGGAATTTGTGAGTTTGGGAATATTCTTGGTCTATACCCTCTTCAGTATTATTTTTTTAAAGATTTTTTTAATTTATTTGTTTGACAGACAGAGATCACAAGTAGGCAGAGAGGCAGAGAGAGGAGGAAGCAGGCTTCCCACCGAGCAGAGAGCCCGATGTGGGGACTCTGGGATCCCAGGACCCTGGGATCATGACCTGAGCCAAAGGCAGAGGCTTCAACCCACTGAGCCACACAGGTGCCCCTCCTCTTCAGTATTATTGTTTCCACCCATTCTCTATGTTATCTCCCTATGGGGCTCCAATGACCACATTTTAGATCTTGCAATTATGTCCCACGTGTCCTTTATTCTCTCTCTCTCTCTCTTTTTTTTTTTTTTTTTTTTTTTGTTATCCTTTTTAATTTCCGCCCTGCAATTCAGTCTAGGTCAGGATTTCTGTGTTGGCATTACAGAGATTTGGGACCAGACCACTTCGTTCTGTGGGGAACTATCCTGTGTGTTGCAGAAGGTGAATCAACACCTCTGGACTTTATTTAGATGGCAGTAGCAACCCCCTAGTCATGGCAAAAATGTCCCCAGACATTTGCTTAGTATGTGGGGAGAGGAGGTCAATTCAGTCCAGAGAACCAAGTGGTGAGAACCATTTAGCCTTTCATAGGTAAATTTTAGAGTTAACACTTCACTTATAATTCTGGGTTTAAACTGCCTTCTCTGGAGAGGAGCTCCAGCCACCAACTTCACTGGGGTCTCTGTGGAGGGATTGCTATTCTGGAGAGATCAGACTTTCTTGAAGGAAGATGTTGTTAAGTGGGAGACATTGGAGGATGAACACTGGATATCAGGTCATGGAACTCAACTCCTGGCTCTGCTCTGGCACCAGACAATGATGAAATTCTGATGCAATAATCGGCCTCTCCGGGCCTGCGTCATCTGCTGGAGAACCAGGGTGCTGGTCTAAATATTTTGTACTAACCGACCTTACCATTCTGTAATTCTTCTTATGTGTTTGTTCTGCATTCTTATCTATTAAGTTCTGAATTTTCATTTTCTTCAGTGCTACAGTTTCTATTTGATTCATTTCTCAGGTGAGGGTACCTGCCTTGTATTCTTTTTCTTGAACATATCTGTCACATGATTTTAATCTCCTTGTTTGATAACTTCAATACGTGCAACGCCTGAAGGTTTTCTGTCATTTATTTCTTCTTTCTATCATGCCTAGTGATTCTCATTGTATTCTAGAGTTGTGTGTAAAAAATTGGAAAGATGTGAATGATATTCTCTTTCTCCAGAGGATGTTCATGTTTTTCTCTGACAGTGAGAAAGAAGGGACAGATCATCTAGAGGTAAACATGTATTAAAATGATTTAAGGTGGAGTGTCAGCCTTTGTGATGGTTGGTCTATTTATGGATTTTCCACAGTCCTAGGACAGCACCCAGTGTCTAAACTAAAAGTTGCATGAATTGATTAAAGTGTTTCTAAAAATCAATAACTTTTAGGTTTTGACACCTTTTCCTTCAGCATTGTCTATGCCTGTGGTTTTCCATTCAGTATCATTCTTGCAGTAAGAGCATAAATAACGCAGTTTTTAAAAAGAATGCTCTACTATTATCTCCGAGATTTTCTTCCATGACACTGAAACCTTTGGCAACTTTTGATGTGCATGCAAAGGCAATGACAGTTAAATCATGACTACTGCTTGGTTAGCAATAATGAGAAACACTCCAATTTAAACAATGTTAAAATGTGGAAAGAAAAAGAAAGTGCATCTTAAAAATGAAATGCTATATGAAAAGCACTTATAACAATTCCTGGTGAAGCATAAGTATGAATTGTTTTCGTTTTGAGAAGAGCAGTAACATGATGTAACATAGATTTTATTTATTTATTTTTTATCCATATATTTTAAAGGGCTCTAAAATTCACTGGTAAGAAAATGAACAATCTGATTAAAAAATTATCTTAACAGGGACGCCTGGGTGGCTCAGTTGGTTAAGCGGCTGCCTTCGGCTCAGGTCATGATCCCAGCGTCCTGGGATCGAGTCCCACATTGGGCTCCTTGCTCGGCAGGGAGCCTGCTTCTCCCTCTGCCTCTGCCTGCCACTCTGTCTGCCTGTGCTCGCTCCTGTGCTCTCTCTCTGTCTGACAAATAAATAAATTAAAAAAAAATTATCTTAACAGAAATCTCACTCAGGAAAATACACAGATGGCAAATAAGCATATGAAAAGATGCTCAACATCATATGTCACTAGGGAGTTGCAAATGAAAGTATTGAGACATCACTACACACCTATTAGAATGGCAAAAACCCAAAATATTAATAACATCAAATATCAAAGGTGTGGAGCAACAGGAATTTTCATTCACTACTGGTAAAGCCACTTTAGAAGACAGTTTGTCACTTTTTACAAAACAAAACATACTCTTGACAGTATGATCAGCAATAACAATCCTTGGTATTTACCCACATGAGTTGAAAAAAAAAAAAAAAAGCAAACCCACACACAGATGTTTATAGGAGGTTTATTCACAGTTGCCAAAACTTGGAAACAACCAAGATGCTCTTCAGTAGGTGAATGGATAAATAAACTGTGGTACATCCAGACAGTGGATTATTACTCGGTGCGAAAAAGAAATTAGCTATCACCACTCGAAAGTTGTGCAGGAAACATAAATGCATATTGCTAAGAAAAAAGCCAGTCTAAAATGGCTGCATACTGTGATTCCAACACTATAAGATTCTGGAAAAGGCAAAACTATGGAAAGAGTAAAAAGATCAGTGGTTGCCAGGAATTTGAGGGAGGCAGGGGTAAATAGACAGTATAGAGAGGATTTTTAGGGCTGTGAAATTATTCTTTATGATGTTATAAGTGTGGATACAAGTTGTTATACATTTGTCAAAATCCATGGAAAATACAGCACTAAGAATGAACCCCAGTGCAAACTAAGACTTGGGGTGATTATATGTCAGTGTAGGCTCATCAGTGGTAGCAAATACAGCTCTCTAGGGGGACACTGATAGTGGGAGAGGCTATGCATGTATGAAGTATAGGATATATGGGAACTTTCTACACTTCATGCTCCATTTTCCTGTGCACCTAAAATTGCTCTACAAAATATTCTATTAAAAGATGTAAAACAAACAAACAAACAAAAAATGAAAATGATAACAATAAACAAACCTCTAGCTGAGATGTAGAAAATAGGTTTAAAGGTTAAGTTTAAGGAGATTAAGGAGGAGGCTTTACAATAATCCAAGTAAGAAATCATTAAGTCCTGAACAAGTGATAGTTGGGGGGTGGTACAAAGCTATCCAATTCTTGATGTTTGAAGATACATTACATAGGATTTCTGATAGACTGGTTATGAGTTATCAGAGTAAGTGATATTATAGGTGAATCCAGGGTTTTCTGAGCACTGAAGAGTGGAATTGATATTTAATAAAATAAAGTAGAAGAGAGCTCTCTAGGGCATTGGGTAGTTAGAAGAAGGAAGATCAAGGTTTTGCCTTAGGATGTACTGTTTATTAAACATTAAAATATAAACATGGAGTAGACAATTGCATATCTGTGTCTGAAGTTCAGGGGACAAGTCCGAGGTAGAGATATAAATCATCAGTGATTAGATGGTATTTCATGTGATGAGAATGGTTGAGGTTAGTTGGGGAGTAAGTTTATATAGAGGAGAGGCCTGAAGACATAGCCTTGGTGAACTTCAATGATAAAGATTTGGAAAATGGGGAGAAAGCAGAAAAGAAAACTAAGAAGGGATAACTGTTCAGCTAGGAGGAGAATCAAGAGAAAGTGTCCTTTAAGCCAAAAGAAAAAAGAAAGAAAGAAAGATAGATGGAGGGATCAGTGAGTGGTATTGTATGGTGCTGCTAACTTGTATTATGAAACATAATCTTCTTAAATATTCTTTTTAAAATAATTGTTGAATCTCATCACCTGGTGTATAAGATTTTCATGTCGTGGTCATTCGTAAATGCAATGGAACCATTTACTCTCTTCGCTCAGTCCTTGTTTGAAGCCTGATGTTAAGAGAGGCTATTTACCCTAAAGATACAAACGTAGTGATCCAAAGGGGCACGTGTACCCGAATGTTTATAGCAGCAATGTCCACAATAGCCAAGTTATGGAAAGAACCTAGATGTCCATCAACAGATGAATGGATAAAGAAGATGTGGTATATATATACAATAGAATACTATGCAGCCATCAAAAGAAATGAAATCTTACCATTTGCGACGACATGGATGGAACTAGAGCATATTATGCTTAGCGAAATAAGTCAACTGGAGAAAGACAACTATCACATGATCTCCCTGATATGAGGAAGTGGAGATGCAACGGGGGTGGGGGTTAAGGTGGTAGGAAATGTAAAAATGAAACAAGATGGGATCGGGAGGGAGACAAACCAAAAGAGACTCTTAATGTCATAAAACAAACTGAGGGGGGTGGGGGGGAGAGGGGTTGGGAGAGGATGGTGGGGTTACATTATATGTTTAAATAAAGCTTAAAAAAAAAAAAAGAGAGGCTCTCAAAGTCAGCTGGGCAAAATTATCTAGGTGAGAAGGAGATGTAGAGGGTAAAGTTAAAAAAGTTTTCCATGAGTTGAGAATGGGTAAAGCAGGGTAATGGATATAAGGGAATTTCACACACTACTCTTTATTTTTGTCCATGTTTACTCTATAATGAAAAGTTAAAAATAATACAGCTCGGCCCCACTCTGTCCCCTGACAGTGGGACTGGCATTTGTCTACCCCACACTGCCAGTTTTCACTCACGTTAAATCATGAATCCCTTTTTTGTCCACAATGTATTTTTCACAATTTGTTCGTCTGTTTGATTTTAGTTGTAAGATCCTCAGATCCACACTTCCCTCTCACTTCATAGATCATCCAGGATGATGTCTGGAGGAAGGACTCAGTCACCAGTGCCAGTGAAATTTTAAAAATATATATTTTTGAAGATAGTTGAAATCCTTATGATGTTAAGGCAAATCCTTCATAGATGTAGTAATCTCTCCATTTTTTTTCAGGTATATTTTATGACTTTTAATGGGGTGTTAAAATTTTCTCTTGTCAGAGGCTCAAAATAGCCAAATTTAGAATCAGTGAATCAGTGAAGTAGTAATTAGTAAAAATTTATTGTGCACACACCAAAAACACAATTTACAAACCAGAGCATTCAAAGGGGAACATGGAATGAAGCTCTAGGGTATATTGTTATAAAGCAGTTTATATAGTGAGAAAGCAATGGCTGTTTATTCTTCCCAGTGATTGGTTACACTGTTCAAATTTTCAGTTGTTACCATATGTCAACCTTGGGAAACGGTTCAAGTTTTGCTTGTCATTTCCAGGCGCACAAGCTAGAAATTGTCCAGGTCAGGTTACCCTTGCAAAATAAGCTAACTGATGCTTTGCTTGTATGACTGAACTGCTTTTGTCTGCTCGGGGAAGTTTTCAGGTTGGTTCCCATTTGTTTTTGATTTTAACATTTCCTCCCTTTCGGTCATTCTCTCAGCAGGCTGAGCCTAAGCCAGCCATGATAGCATTCTTCTCTGTTACCTCCGATGATGTAGTCCGGCCGGAAAATCACCCATTTGCTGCGTCAGGCTCAGGGGTCACCCAGTCACCAGCATCATCATTCATATGGTTAGTGTTGATTTCATCCGGTTGTTGGATCCTGATGGATACCATGTAGCATGTGAGCGGCTGCCGAGAGGCATCTAAAACCTTCAAGGGTATAAAGGCACCAGCCAGGTCAGTATGAGGACCGCCAGAACAATAGACAAGGATTGAAACTCCCAGGAGCCAGCATTTAAATGATCAAATCAATCAGATGGGTTATAATCAGATTCAGGTTTTACATTTCTCAGTCCATTGACGCTTGTCAGTTATTGACACAGGCAAAACGTGATGTATTAGCAAATGCGTATGTTCCTGATCACCTCGGACTGGATGAACCCAAGGCTGTTGTACTTCTGGAGGCAGCCTCGAAGGGGGCTTTCAACTCCATTACGCCTCGAGGTGATGCGAGCAATCAGGTAACTTAGTAGGAGGCATTTCTATGGAAACAAAAGAAAAGCAAAGCTTAATTGTTTGAGCAAGTAATAAATTGCATTTTCTGAGTTTGGAGAGCAGCCAGTAGAGAAGATTTCTAGATGTCAGGTTCTGAGCATCTTCAGGTGGAGGAGGGCAAGCGGTGGCAATCAGATGATTTTCCTGGTTTGCAGTGTGAACATCTCTGGTGATCTTTCTGAGTGGCCACGTAGCAGCAGGCACGAAGACTGTCCAACATGACATGTTGTGGTGATTTCTCTGAGGTTTATATCAAACTGTCTAGCTTTAGGGGGGCCTAGGTGGCTCAGTCCGTTGAGTCTCGGACTCTTGATTTCTGCTCAGGTCAGGATCTCAGGGTTGTGAGTTCCAGCCTTGCGACAGGCTCTGAGTTGAGTGTGGTGTCTGCTTAAGATTCTTTCCTTCTCCCTCTGCCCCTCCCTGCTCACACACTCTCTCACTCCCTCTCTCAAAAAAAAGAAAAAAAAATTGTCTAGCTTTAGCTTGCATGGCTTCAGGAAAAGGGCAGTTTTAGTTTTATAGTGATTCCACCTCAATAGAGTGGGAGAAAAATGGAAATATTAGTTTGGAGAGTTACAACCAAATATTGGAGGAAACTAGAAACGTTTAGGACTTTGTTCAGTTTATGGGTAGGAAACAAAACCTCAAAGACAATCAGTAGCACTAGAATTTGAGATCCACGAGTGCATTATCGAAACATAATTTTCTCTCCACAACCATTTCTATTTCCATGAACCATACCAAGGCCAATTTGTTTGCACATTAAGCCTAGTTTAAATAAATTTGTCCTGATTATGTATAGAAGCACAGTAAGAATAGTGACTGATCATATAGATTCTTTTGAATCTGCTTTGGTGGAACTTTTTATAAGGACTCTCAGACTGTCTCTTTAAAGGCTTGTCCAGCGCAAGCTAAAGACTTGTCTAACTGTGTCCTGTTACAAGTAGAACAGATTCTTAGTGAATTTATGTAAGCATATATATTGCTAACCTTTGTTGTGAAGACACACTTTCCTAACTCACTGTAAGTTATGGACAGCTTAAAAACGAGAAGAAGGGTCCTTTAAATCTAGCAAGCAAAATATTAAAGAACCAGCAATGTTTTAAAAATGAAGTCATAAAAATTATTATCATCTTTGTTAGTTCATTTAGCCTCCCACAATTAATTCTTGTTGATCTTGATCTTTTGTTAGCAATTTTATGAATTTGCTAATTTTCCATCAAAAATTCTTTTAGATGGGTTTTAGAAATTCTTATCCAGTTCTGTGTGATGATTTTAAAGTTATTAGAAGGTGAAGAACTTTTGCAAGAATGTTTTTGCAAAAACATCAGAGTAAAATAATACCTCTAAAGTAAAATAATAAATGACAAAAGACTTAAAAATTAACAATGGTTAAATACTAGATGAGAGTTCATTACAATGAAGTGGACAAGAAAAATTGGTTATTTCTATGATACACAATATTTTAAGACAATTGCAGGAGTTATGACTGACATTGTATCAGGTACATCACATTCCCAGGAACTTCATATATTTCTAGAGCAGTTATATTAATAACTTAAATATAAATATATCCTAAAGAAAGTTTAACATCATTTCTTATTTGACAATGCTTCCCATGAAATTTAACATACACAGAATGCTACATAGTTGTACAAAAAGACCCTTAGCTTTAGTAATAGAGAAGACTCAGTTTTCTTAAGTAATCAAAGACCTGATAAAGACAAAACATAGAATCTTTGTTTTCTTGACAGGTTACATTAAAGATAAAGAAAATCCTTTCTATTCCTATTAAAAGCAGACCAACAGTCTAAGAAAACCTGTCCTCTTAACAAAGAGAAAAATTCTAGTTTTGTACCAGTGTACTTTAGATATTAAAATTCTTCCTTTTTTTCCTCTTTAACTTAAGTAAATCCTTTCTAATCTTAGCTTGATCACACATAAAATTCCTTCTCAAGATTTCTTTTCCATAAACCTTCTAAAACTTTCCATATCCATTTTGGTATTGTACTATCTTTCCCCTTTCTTATTTAGGAAAAATCATTTTACTTTAGGACAAAATTACTTTCTTTTTTCTCCCTTGCCAAAAATGCATCTTCATTTCTCACTCCTTCTTTTACCAAAAACATACATCCTAGTTTTTATATATAGTAATTCCCTTTCATCTTTATCATTTCTCATAGTTTTGCTTTTAAAAAAAAAGCCCTCTTTTTTTGGTTAACGACTACAATTTTATTAGTTCAGATGCTATTTTCTCGATTTCAAAGCTTACAAAGCTTCTCTAGAAAAGACATGATGTAAGGCACTGGTTACAGAATAATTACAGTTTTACTCTGAGAGGATAGCATAATTGCCTATGCCCTGGATTAAATGAACATAAACTCCTTCTACATAACTTAGTTAAAATAAACTGTGTGCCTTTTGGAAACTACATTCTGAGATTCTCTGATGTGTATAGGTTAGTCCTCACGTTGCTCTGCTAGACCGGGAATGACCCAAGAGTCAGGGGCCACAGGGTCCCCACAGCACTGCTGATGCAGGTTGCTCTAAGTTGAGGAAAGAATAAAGATTCGAAAGATGGGACACCTTCTCAATTGATGGTAAAGCTATAAATGTTCTGGAAGCCACCACCAGAAATTTCCAGCCTAGCAAGTAGAAAGAAATAAGAAATAAGGCAGTAAGAAATGGAAGGAGTTCTTTTAAACAAAAGTTGCTGCCTAGTTGCAAGCCTGAAAAACCAAGGCAACAGGGTAGGAGCCTACCAAACAGTGACCACATCCTGCATTTGAGGAGTTGTCACTGTGCCTGAACAGGACAGCAAGGGGGCTTGCTCCGGAATTAGCCTGTTCCGCGGGCTGCACAGATCCTCTCGTTGCCTAGTTTACTGTGGTATAAGCACAGTGACTTTCAAATATGTTGGATCATTCCGGAGCGAGAAATACACTGTATATTATGGCCAGCACATTCTTACGCACTGTAAACAATATAAGTAACTGAAATCAAAGTTGAATTAGCTGACACGTATTTCCTATTTTCGATATATGCCGTGTCACACTCTATTTTGTACTTTAGGAAATGATTCTCTTTATTGATATATAGAAAATAAATAAATCCACCTGTAAATTACAGATAAAACTGAAGATTTTTATATTTATTATCCATTTATCTTCATACACAGACATACATAGTTATAGATATTATGCATATTTTCTATCTAAATAAATGTTCATCATAACCCCCCAGGGGTGTGTGACCACAGTTTGGAAAACAAGAAGTTACAGTAAATTCTTCCGGAGGAGGAGAAAGCTCTCAAGGGAGATCCTCTGCTTTTCACCTTGTGAAAGGACACTTGCTGCTTCAGTACCTGCATTATCTGCCCCGCTCTCTGGGTCCTGATGCACAGCTTCTGTATTACTGTATTATTACTTCGAGTGTTCTGATATTTTCTCTTTGCTTCATTTGACATTCTCAGCTCTTCCCACTTTTTAACATATTTGTAATCTGTGTTTTCCAGTGAACACTAGGAAACAGGCAATTGTGAGCTCCCCCCGTATATCAGCACCTGTAGTAGACTAGTAAACTTATAGATAAATTTTAAAAGTTTCAGAAGTATATGCTTCCTCATTATAATTTGTTTCAGTATGGTAGAAAATATGTTCATTAAGAGGCCCAGATATTTTCTTTCTCTCTGTAAAAATCAAAAAGCCAAAAGTAGATAAATTTATGTTTAGCATTTTAATGTTTATCTTATTTGGGAATGATAATTATTTACTTACTCTCTCAAGGCTACACCCTTGGAACAGCTCCTACTGTGGGAACGGTGGGCAGAACTTGCATTCCAGGGACAAAGGGATGTCGTGGGGACCCTCTGATAACCTGGGTCCAACTTGCTTGGGTCAGCCAGCAGTGACATCCTCTTGGTGACGTCCTCTAACAGTTGCAGAGGTTGCTTGTTATTACCAAAGCAATGCGTGCGATTTCCTACATTCCCAGCTGCATTATCATTTTGGGTGAGGACATGTGACTGTTGGCTGGTCCAAACCCAAGAAAGATAAGCAGAGTGTGACTTTCAGATCAAGGAAGCTAAGAGCCAGTGTTTCTCATTCTTCTTCTTCTACCACAGCTTCCATGGGCCGCTGATCACTGCTTGATGAGAGTTGTCTTGTGGATTTCACTGACCAACAATTGTGATGGAAGCAAGAAATAAACACTTATTATGTTATACCACTGAGATTTAGGCTTTGTTTTGTCAGCGATCCCTAATTATCCTTAAAAAAGCAATGCTTCTCTCTCTCTCCCTCCTTTTCTTTCTTTTACTCTTTCTCAATCTCACTTTCTCTCCTTGATCAGTCTTTCTAGAGGTTTATCTAATTTTAAGAGTCTTCTCAAAAGAAAAATCAGCTTTTGGGTTAGTATAGCACAGTGGATAAGAGCACAGATTATAAATCAGTCTCTGTTCCTTATTAGCTTTGTGAGCTTGGAAAAGTTATATAATCTCTCTGTGCACTGCTTTACTTGTCAGTAAAATGAGAATGAATAATTTTACCTACTCTAAGTGTTACTGTGAGGATTGAGTGAGTCAATATATGTAAAGCACTTAGAATTGCCGTTTGCACACAGTATGTGCTGTTATTGTTATCTGTAATTTCTTCTCTACTTTGTTAGTTTCTGTCCTTATGTTCATTATGTTTTCTTCTTTGAATTTATTCCTTTTTTTCCCCTAGTGTTTTGGGGGAATATTTAGCTCATTTATTTATAACCTTTATTGCCTTCTGATAATTATTTGTTAGTACGTATATGCCTCCTATAGTACTGCTCTTGCTGGTTCCTAGAAATTTTGAGAGGGCATGCTTTTATGCTCACTTATCTGCACATTTATTATTTTCACATATGAGTTTTTCTTTAATCCGAGTGCTATGTAATTCTATGGTGTTTTGGCTTACAGATATTTGGGGTTTTCATAAACTTTATATTTGGTTTTGATTTTTTTATTTTATTGAATAGTAGTTGGGGAACGTTGTAAGATATTGCTTCTTTGCAATTTGCTGAAGCTTTTATGGGGACTCACTATTTGACTGAATTGTATGAGTGTTTTATGTGTGCTTGGCAAAGGAAAAGTGTGCTCACTGGGTGTAAAGCTGCTTGTGCATCTTCTGGTTCATAGTTATTAATTATCATGTATATGAATTTTTAATATGTTTCCTTAAGCTATCTGTTTCTGATATGCAGGCTTTAAAATCTCTAACTACAACTACTGATTTGGCTTTTTCTCCTCATCATTTACAGGTTGCAATTCACAGGGATTATGTATATATTTTTGTGCTAATATATTTATGATTATATCTTTTGGATCTTTTCTTCCTTTTATCAGCACACATACAAGGTAAACTTTTTCTATAATTCTTTTCTTTTTCTTTAAATCCTATTCAGTCTGAAATTAATGTTGCTGTGTCATGTTTCTTTCCGAGACATTTGCCTGGTATGTTATTTTTCACTCTCTTCTTTTCCATTTTAAATGTGTTCAGTGTGGCACACAAGGCTGTGAGTTGATGAGAAGAGAACACCATACTTACCTGCTATAAATGTGTGATTCATAAATTTATAAATCATTTATTTATTAATAAGAGCATCAAAGCTTAATGGAATGAAAGTGATAAAGCAACCAAGGACAGAAACCTGTCTTCGTGTGACTGCTTCATTGCTTTGTTTCTATGTGGTTCCTGCTGTAACGGACATTTTCCAGAAAGCTTGTGCCCTGCCAGGGTGAAGTAAACACTAAATTTTTATCTCACTTCTGTCTTTTTATTTCAGGCTCACTATGCAATTCTAAAAGAGCTTACACTATTCTACACAAATCATTTTGCCTTAATTAATGAAGAAGCATATAGATATAGTATTCTTGATTCTTGAGCTAAATTCAGCACCAGCAAGGCCAGACCCTTACCAATGCAGGGCTGGGGACGGTGTCCTTGAATAATATCTTTACTCTCAAATTTCCAGGGTTTTGAAAGATCCTGCCGAATTCAGATTGTTTCTTGGAAATAATTATGGCTGGAGTTCTTCCTCTATACTAGTCAGGATGAAGCTATACTCATATGTGGTTAGAAATCAAAACCCAAAAGAATGCAACAGTGATTCACTATTTTCACTTACATATGGGAAACATGGCTGTTCCACAAGGTTCTACTCCAAAAGCAATTCAGAGGTCCAGATGCAACGAGAAATGTAATACATAGGCTCTTGGGTTGATCACTGTGGAAAGGAGAATTAGAGCATCATATTTTTAAGGACCAAGCTTGAGAGTGACTGATAGCACTTCTGGCCCATCAGCAGTCCAGGACTCAGTCATACGTCCCCAAATTAGCTGTTAGGCAGACTAGGATGTGCCTTCTTTCTGTCTGCCCAAGAAGAGGAAATGCTGGTGAACAGTTGGCATTGTCCCTGTCAAGTTATTCAGCTGAAACCTTTGTCTTTTGATGGGTGTATTTAACTCAGTTAAATTTGTTACACATTTTAGTTATTTCTGAATCTCATTTCATGTTTTCTAATTATAGCACGCTCTTACTGGTTTTGTTCTCCTTTTTTACTAACTGGCATAAACTTTATTTGGTAGTCCGAAGGTCTTACATTCGGCATGAATTTTGTCACTTATCCTGAACTTATTGAGGCTTATAGTTATTATTTTCCCCCAGCCAAAATCTTACATTGTCAATTTTGGTCTTCCTTTAAAGTAAAATTTCCTCATACAATCTCTGGTCTTTCTCTGGGTCCTTCTACATCCTCACATATAGTTATCACTTAGAAATGCACTCTGGGGGTGCCTGGGTGACTCAGTGGGTTAAGCCTATGCCTTCAGCTCAGGTCATGATCTCAGGGTCCTGGGATCAAGTCCTGCATCAGGCTCTCTGCTCGGCAGGGAGCCTCCTTCCCCCCCACCCCCTGCCTGCCTCCCTGCCTACTTGTGATCTCTGTTAAATAAATAAATAAATAAATAAATAAATAAATAAATAAATAAAGAAGTCTTAAAAAAATGCACTCTGGATACAGTTTAGTAATTTTAGGGGAGGGTATATAATTGGTTATTATTTATTTATTCAGCAATATTTTTATTAGGTTATTTCTTACATGTTACTGCTCTCATTGTCTTACTGCTGGAGTACTTTAAGACTTCCTTCAGAGAGGTTCTAGCTGTGGTAAAATTTCTGAGGCATTCACTATTAAGAATATTTCTATTTCAGGGGCCCCCGGGTGGCTCAGTCAGGTAAGCATCTGCCTTTGGCGCCGGTTATGATCTCAGACTCCTGGGACTGAACCCCACATCAGACTCTGTGCTCAGTGGGGACTCTGCTTCTCCCTCTCCCTCTGCTGCTCCTCCTACTTGTGCTCTCCCTTTCTCTCTCTGTCAAATTAATAAATGAAATCTTTTTTTTTTTTTAAAGATTTTATTTATTTATGTCAGAGAGAGAGCGGGAGTGAGCACAGGCAGACAGAGAGGCAGGCAGAGGCAGAGGGAGCAGCAGGCTCCCTGCTGAGCAAGGAGCCCGATGTGGGACTCCATCCTAGGACGCTGGGATCATGACCTGAGCCGAAGGCAGCTGCTTAACCAACCGCGCCACCCAGGCGTCCCAATAAATGAAATCTTTAAAAAAAAAAGGATATTGCTGTTTCGGTCTCCTATTTAAGTGATCATTTAGCTGGCTACAGTATCCTATATTTGATTCTTTTCCTTCATCACTTTGTGTTTTGCATCATTATTTTTCATCTCAGATATACACGATTCTTGTCATCTGCCTTTTTCACAGAGATCTTTCCCTTTCATTTGGACATACTTTAAGCTGGCAACTAGTTACAGCTTTTACTTTTCTAATCTCTATGAACCTTTTTAATCTGATTCTTCCATATTTCTTTAATTTTGGGATATTCCAAATAATTTATTTATATATTTCCTCTCTTTAGTTATTTTTTTCTCTGATTTTTAAATACTTGTTATGGGACTATGAATACATCTTCTCCTACCCTTTATCTTCCTTAACTTTTCAAATTATTCTTTTTTACTTAATGCTATATTTCTGCCTTCTATGAAAGTCTTAGGCATGATATTTCAGCTCAGTTTTTCGCTTTTTAATGGGATCGAGTCTACTATTTAGCCTACCTATTCAGCTTTTATTTCAACAATTCTATCTCTATACCACTTATTTCCAATTAATTCTTTTCAACAATTGCTTATTTCTCCTTGGCATTCCAATACCCTGACTTCTCTCTTTGAATGTTTAAGTGTGAATACATAAACTCTTGTTTCTTTCATATGCATTTATTCTATTTCAACTAGAAAAATTGCTCAGTATGTGGCTTTCAGAGTTTTTTGTTTGTTTACTTGTTTTTAATGGTTGTGATTCAAATCTCTGTTTTCCCCTGTTGTTTCATATTGCGTGAGTAATATCCATTATTAGGGTTGATGTGAACTCAGGAGATGTGGTTAAATCACAAGCCCTACCTCCAGGTGTGCTGAGGAAGTGGGAATAGTGGGGAGAGTGTTTATGAGCAGAGAGACTTTGGAGTCAGTATCTTGGCTCAGTTAATCTGCATTTTGCCACTTGAGTCCCAGCCTTGCTCTGAAGAAAAGTTCTTCTTTCTTTTTTTTTTTTTAATTTTTTTTAAAATTTGACAGATAGAGATCACAAGTAGGCAGAGAAGCAGGCAGAGAGAGAGGAAGCGAAGCAGGCTCCCCGCTGAGCAGACAGCCCAATATGGAGCTCGATCCCAGGACCCTGAGATCATGACCTGAGCTGAAAGCAGAGGCTTTAACCCACTGAGCCACCCAGGCACCCCTCTTCTTTCTTTTTAATGCTGTTTTATCCACTCCAAGAGTTGACTCTCCAGGCCATCAAAGCAGGGGATGTTTTGTGGTGATAAAGGACAGGGGGGAAAAAAGGAAATAAGCAGATATTGAGTCAAATTCAAAGTATATTGACTAAAACCAAGAGATTTTTGTTGTAGTTATTGTTGTTTAGTTCATGCTGCAGGTCAGCAATCTAGTCTGGACAACTCTTCTGGTCTAAACTGAAATTGCTTTTTTGTTTGGGTAGAGTCTGTCAGAAGGTAGATGTTGCAACTGTGGGTTGCCTGGCAGCTCGCTGGGGAGACTTGATTTTGGTCCACATGACTCCTGTCCCTCCAGCAGGCTAACCTAGGCATGTTCTCATGGGAAAGGCAGAGGGGCAAGAGCTAAGGCCATCCCTATATCCAAACACTCTTGGAACCTCTCTGTGTGTCACATTTGTTGGTATCCTTTTGCTGATGGCAAGTCACAGGACTCATGTGCCAACAGAGTATGAGGGTACTGCACAGAGTTAAGTAGCAAAGGATGTGGTTATAGAGAAAGTTGAGAGTATGGACTATGTTTATTTGTAGTAAAATTATTATAAACTGAGGTAAAAGCCTTTGGTGGGAAAAGATAGATATTGATGGGCCTTGGGGTATATATGCCAGGCATTTTCTAGTGTAAACGTGCTATTATCCTTTACCTTTACCATACTTCCCAAACATTCTCACCTCTAGGAACTCCTGTATTTGGAAACGTTCAGGCATTATTCAACCTTACTTGAATCACAAACATTCTTAGGCATTTTAGAATTCTCTAGTTCTGGATTGAGAACACTCAGGATTTCTGAGTTTTGTATACATATTTGGGAATTAAAAATCCTTAACTGTATTTGAATTAAATTTTACTAAGAAGTGCTACTATCTAATACTTGCTATGTTCCAAATTGAGAAATTTTTCAATGTTGCAGTTTTTATGAAATAAATTCATCTTGTTTCTATTGAATAGCCCAAATAAGAGTTTTGCATAGGAATTTTACTTAGTTTGGATATTGCCTTTTATAGTAGATAAGCTGTGATGCTATGGTAGATCCTGACTTGTGATCGTACTCAAGATTGAGAAAAACAGATGATGCATGGAGAGATTCCTTTGTCTAGAGGAAAGAGGAGTGTTACTAAGTTGCGAAAAAGGAATTTTTTTTAAGATTTTATTTATTTATTTGACAGACAGAGATCACAAGTAGGCAGAGATGCCAGCAGAGAGAGAGAGAGGAGGGAGCAGGCTCCCCCTGAGCAGAGAGCCCGATGCGGGGCTTGATCCCAGGACCCTGGGATCATGACCTGAGCTGAAGGCAGAGGCTTTAACCCACTGAGCCAGCCAGGTGCCCCTGAAAAAGGAATTATTGTGCTCTTTTTATCTAATTAAATCAGATTAATTTACTATCAGACTAGCACATCCCTGATAGGCAATGATATTGATATTAAAAATGTTAAAGATAGTGAGTCCTCCATCACTGGAGATATTCAAGCAAAACCTTTAATTCTTGCCTAGGTTCTTGGCGAAGGGATATAAGAATTAGGCTAGACAGGAGATTTCAATTTTTTCCTCCAACTCAGAGTCTACAATTAATTAAAGTGAGATTCTTCTCTTTAGGTATGATGTGATTATGTCCTATTATTGTCCCAGATGTCACACAGTTAAGCTCTGTAGTGGCTCACCTATGTTTTCACACAACACTGTAATCCTAGCAGAATTAAGGCACATGTACTTGTTAGGAGCCAAAATTCAAATTCAAAGATTATGTGTTTTCAATTCAGTGACCTGCATATGACTTTGAAAAATAAGCACTTTTGTCTCGATAAATAAAACTTCTCAATAGAGTAGAAAATTTGCCTTCCGTTCCACTAAGTTTAATGTGGCAGACTGGCACTATTTCTAGAGTGCATTTACATGGAAGAGGAGAATTGGTCAAGTTTCTTAAAAAATTAGCCTCATTCAGTTGTTTAGTTCAATCATTACTTGCTGAGAGCCAATATGGCAGATATATTGGTGGGAACAAGAAAAACAAAGATAAATAGCATCTGCTCCTTGTCCTTGAGGATCTTAAAAAATTTACAGGACAGGTAAGTAAACAAAGAGATACTACAATATTGAGCAAAATTGTGTTTAATTATACATGGAGTGCAATGAGGGCACATAAGAGGACACTTAGCCCAGTGGTCAGGAAGGCTTCTTGGAGGAAGTGAACATCTGAATTGACTGAGGCTCATAAGCAGGATTACAGGTTGTAAGCTGTAGAGAAAACTGAACCCAATTAGCAATTACCTGTTCTGTAAAAGTCTACTTGATGTTATGTGAGAATTGATCACATACTGGTCCATAGAGCAAATCTCAATCAATTTTAAAGAACAAACATCCTATAGATCACATAATGCATTCAGGTTAGGAGCAATACCAAAAGAGAACTAGAAGGCTTTCATGTGTTTGGAAATGAAGAAACCCACTTCCAAATTACTCATGGTTCAAAGGAGATATCAAAAAGGGAATTTAAACTCATTAAAAATTAGACAGTAGTGGAAATTCTATGTATCAAATTTTGTGGATGCACCTAAAACAGTATTTTGAGGAAAACACCTAGCTTTCAATTCTAATACTAGAAATGGGAAAAAGCTGAATATAATGATTTAGTATCCTACTAAAGAAGTGAAAAAGTGAACAAGGAATCAATATCATATGAAAGGAGGCAATGGTAAAAATTAAAATAGAAAGTATCAAGAGACTTGAAAAGTACTTCTTTAATATAGTGGGCTGAATAATGCCTGTCCCCTATATATATATATTCTAATTCCTGGAATCTGTAACTCCCATGTTAGATGGGAAAACAACAACAGTGGCAAAACCACAAAATATTTGCAGATGTGATTAAGAATCTTGATATCTTAAGATTGGGAGATCATACTCAATTGCCCGGTTCTACCCTAAATGTAATCCCAGGGTCCTATAGGAAGATAAGAAAGTAAAAGGAAGAAGACAATCTTACAACAGCAGACAGGTGTGATGTAACCACAAACCAAGGGTGATGGTTAATTTTATGTGTCAACTTGGCTTGGCCACAGAATGTGCAGACATTAAGCCAAACATTATTCTGAATGTGTCTATGATGTTGTTCTTGATGAGATTAATGTTTGAATCTGTAGACTGAGTAAAGCCAAGCCCTTTCCCTTCCTAATGTGGATGGGCCTCATCAAATCATTTGAAGACCTGGATAGAACAAAAAGGCTGAATAAGAGGGAATTTTTCTTGCCAACAACTTGAACTGAGGCATTGTCTTTTCTGGCTTTTGGACTTGAACTGAATCTGAAAGACTGCCAGGTTTCAAACTGGAACACTGATTCGTAAAGAAATTAAACACTGAAATAATGATATAACCATTAAACTAATTGAACAAATAACTAAGATTTTCCAACAAAGATCTACTGGATATTCAAGAAAAGAAATTAATCCTATACAAACTATTCCTGAGCATATAAAAGAAAAGTAAAAGAATGGAAAGATAAGAGGAAAGAAAAGAAAAGAAAAGAAAAGAAAAGAAAAGAAAAGAAAAGAAAAGAAAAGAAAAGGAAAGAAAAGGAAAGGAAAGGAAAGAAAAGAGAAAAGAAAAAAGAAATAATACTCAGTGCATTTATGGATATTATCATAACTTTGATACCAAAACCTTATAAAGGCACTATGAAAAAGGAAAATTATAGGCCAGCTTAACTTGAACATAAGTGCAAATTATAAATAAAATATTAGTAACTAAATCTAAAAATCCAATAAAAAGAAATACATCATGATCAAAATGGGTTAGTTCCAAGGAATAAAAGTGGGATTAACTTTAGAAAATCAACATGAAGCTTATAAGAGAAAAATAATAAATCATAAAAGCAATTCATTAGCTGTAGAAAAAGCATTAGATATAATTCAATACTTATTCATTAAAGGCCTTTCAAGAAGCTAATATAAGGTATTCAAAAGAAACAAAGAAAATATCATATATAATGGTGAATAAAGAATTTCTTTTAAATTAGGAATAAGAAAAGTATAGCTATAATCACTCCTTCTAGTCAACATTTTCCTGGAAACCCTGACCAATGTAGGAAAACTAGAATAATTTATAATTTATGAAGATTAGAAATGAAGAAATAAACCTTTCCTTATTCTCTGATAAGATTGGTCCCATAGAAAATGCAAAAGAATATATAGACGAATTGCTACAATTATAACAGAACCTAGCAAGCTTACTAGATAGAAAATGTAAAATCAATTACAACACCATACAAAAGTACTAGAAAGAAAGCAATTTTTTAAATTAATTAATTAATTTTTTAAAAAAGATTTTATTTATTTATCCAACAGACAGAGATCACAAGTAGGCAGAGAGGCAGAGAGAGAGAGGAGGAAGCAGGCTGTCCGCAGAGCAGAGAACCCAATGCGGGGCACGATCTGACCACCCTGGGATAATGACCCGAGCGGAAGGCAGCGGCTTTAATCCACTGAGCCACCCAGGCGCCCCAGAAAACAAATTTTTAAAAAATAATGTTTACAAGAGTGTCAAGAAAAACACTAATAGGAATAGATTTAACAAAAGATATGAGACACTTTTAAGGAGAAAATTATGACACTTTGTTAACAATATTAAAGAAATCCTGAATAAATAAAGTAACATTTCTATATATGGATTATAATACGAAATGTCATAAAGCTGAGAACTCTTTCCAAATCTTTCAGTCAATTGAAAATAATTTTCCCCCTTTTTTTATTTTTAAATTTTATTTTTAAAGATTTTATTTATTTGAAAGAGAGTATGAGCATGAGCAGGGGCCAGGGGAGAAGGAGAAGCAGACTCCCCACTAAGCAGGGAGCTCAATGTGGGTCTTGATCCCAGAACCCTGGCATCATGACCTAAGGTAAAGGCAGACACCTAACCCACTGAGCCACCCAGCTGCCTCTCCCCCTTCTTTTAAAGTAGGCTCCATGCACAGTGCAGAGCCCAACATGGGACCTGAACTCACAACCCCGAGTTCAAGACCTGACCTGAGACCAAAAATCTGATGCTCAACCGAATGAACCACAAAGGTGCCCTAGAAACAATTCTAATCACTAATATGTAGGATTTTTTTAAGTATTTGTAGGGACACCTGGTGTTTTAATTATCAAATTTATTAAATAAATAAAATCTTTTAAAATATAAATAAATAAATAATATAAATAAAAAATAAAATATAATAAATAAAAAATACAAATAAATAAATACATAAATAAATAAATAAAGCATGCCCTTTCCCCAAGAGTCAACTGCCTGATTAGCACGTCCAAGGGAGCAAATGTAAGTTTTGCACCCTGTGTGTGTGTGAGTGTACATGTGTGGATTTGTGTGTGTCTAGTAATTTCTCTTGGCATGGCATCACCCATCTTTTGACATTCTAAAACTTGATTTAGTATCAAAACAAAACACAATTAAAGCCCTAAATACGATTAGTTGGTTCTAATATTTGGGAAGCTCAAAGGGCAAGGAATAGTTAGGATACTTTTTTAAAGAATAAGAATTTGCCTTATCAGACAAAAATAATTATAAAAGTATAAAATTGTAGCAAATAATGCAGTTCAGTGATAGACAATTTGACAAATGAAACAGAATCAAGAAGCCAGAAAGGGAAACATGTAATTGCCAATCTTATTTATAAGACAACCAGCCTTGAGGATCCACATAGAAATGATGCACAATGTAATTAATAAACTGATAATGCTCTAATAACCAATTAACCATAGGGAAATGATGGAATTTTTAATTTTCACTTCACATGGAAATAAGATTATATCTTATAAAATTAAAAATTTGAATAGGAAAGTCCAAATTTTATATCTTTTAGAAGACAATAGATGAGGGGTGCCTGGGTGGCTCAGTTGGTTGAGCAACTGCCTTCAGCTCACGTCATGATCCTGGAGTCCCCAAGATCAAGTCCCACATCAGGCTCCCTGCTCTGCAGGGGGTCTGCTTCTTCCTCTGACCTTCCCCCTGCTCATGCTCTCTCTCTCTCTTTCACTCTCTCTCTCTCTCAATTGAATAATAATTTTTAAAAAAAGACAATAGAAGAGAATAGCTTCATGACCTTACATAGGGAGGCATTTCTTAAAGGAGACATAAAAATCAGGTCATAATTTGAAAGACAAATCAAATGAATGATATTTTAAAAGAGCATCTGTTTATCAAAATGCACCATAAAAAGGATGAAAGACAGACCACAAAAAGTAATCATGAGGACTCAAAGTACATAAAGAACTCCTCCAAATTAAAAAGATCACCTTAGGAAAACGGGCAAAAGACTTGCCTAGCACTTTGCAGAAGAAGCAACCTGATTGACGAAGAAACATAAAAAGATGTTCCAACTAGTCAGTGTTTATGTCACTAATCAGATCCACTAGAGTGGCAAAAATTAAAGTCTGGCAGTATGAAGTGATGAATAAGCATATAGAGCAGGAGGAACATTCATCCATTGCCAGAGGAAATGTACATTGGCATAAACATGTTGGAAAACCCTCATGGTATCTAATAAACCCAAACATCCCATATCAAGGGGACCATCAAGTTCATTCTTAGATATATCCCCCAGAGAAACATTTTCACATGGACACCATTGGACATAGACAGTAATTTTGCAACAGAAGAGTCATTGATGGCAGAAATTCTGAAAGTATTCCAGATCTATCAGCAATGGAGTAAATAAATAAACTGAGATGTATTTTTAATGGAATACTATGCAGCCATCAAAAGAAATGAAATCTTACCATTTGCAATGACATGGATGGAACTAGAGCGTGTTATACTTAGCAAAATAAGTCAACTGGAGAAAGACAACTATCACATGATCTCCCTGATATGAGGAAGTGGAGATGCAACAGGGGTGGGGGTCAAGGTGGTAGGAAAAGAAAAAATGAAACAAGATGGGATCGGGAGGGAGACAAACCAAAAGAGACTCTTAATGTCATAAAACAAACTGAGGGGGGTGGGGGGGGGGGAGAGGAGTTGTGAGAGGGTGGTGGGGTTACATTATATGTTTAAATAAAAAAGCTTAAAAAATACCTAGAAAAAACAACAAACAAACAAAAAACTGGTTGCTGTACAGTGGTACAAAGGGATGTGTTTTAGCTCTCATGAAGAAAATGGATGACATTCCAGGAACACTAGGGCGTGACTCCATACAATGTGCACAACTGAGTCATTTTGTTATTTGGGATTTACAACTTTGGTAAGAGCACGGGAATTATAAACAAGCATTTAGGGCGTTGATTACTTTTGTGACAGAGTGAAAGGAATGGGACACAGAATGAGCCCAAGGAAACTTTAAAGTTCAAGGCGCTGTTCTCTGCCTAAGCTGATTGGTGGGTCATGGATGTTTTAGTGTTGCTCCTCGGACTTTACACTCTAATAAACTTCTTTATAAACATTGTGTAAGCATTCCCCTGAATATGGCCAATAATCACTACGTTTTTAAAAATGTAGGTATGTCCTGGGAGTCGCTTGGGCCTGTGGGCGGAGAGAACAGCATCTGCCAAGGCACAGAGTTGGCAAACAGCCCTGTGCTTGGGGAGGGATGTAAGCCATGATGCATTAAAGGAGCTTGTAAGTGAGTGAGGTGGGATGGGTACAGACAAATTTGAGGAGGTGGATGTGAGTCAGAAAGGGACTTACAAACAAGTGTAGCGCTTCTACCCTCTGCTGCACATTATCAAAAACGTGCGACAGGATTTTTGATAGAGAATGACAGGCACAGTGCATTGTACATAAATTACCATGGTAGTGGTGGGGTGCAGAGTTGTGGCTCTCAAGGCTGGTTGCATAGTAAAATCACAAAGGGAGGCCTTTTAAAGGACAGGGCCTGGGCGCCACCTCCAGATATCCTGATATAATTATTTGGAAATGAGTCTGGGCTCAAATATGACCAGGTGAAGAAGATGGATTTGGTGGAAACAATTATGGTGAATGTGGCAGGTGGGCTTTCAAAGTGACTTCCAACAATTTTTGCCACCAGTATTCATGCTCATGTGAAAAACCCTCTCTTTGGATATGGACTGGACCCAGTGTCTTGCTCCTAATTAATAAAATATAGCAAAGATGATGGAATGTCACTTCTGAGGTTTTATTCCAAAAGACTGTGACTTCTGTCCTTTTAGCCAGCCTTTCTTTTCTCTATCCTATCTTGATTGCTAGCTTTGATGAAGCCAGATGCTGTTGTGAACGCTGTCTATGGAGAGGTCCATGTACTAAGGGAAGCTTCTGGAAGATGGTCCATGAGGAACTGATTCTGCCAACCACCAGGTGAGTGAGCTTGGATTCGACCCTCCCCCAGGCAAGTCCTATAATGACTAAAGCCTCCGTGGACACCCTGGTTGCAATAACTTGTTATAATAAGAAAGTAAAGTAGCAATGCTAAGTCTAATGCTAATCATAAGAATGGTAATATCAACATTTAGTCAATATTTACTGTGTGCCTGGAATTGGGTTATAGAGCTTGACACATGTTGGTATATGATTGAATGCCCAAATGACTCTATGAGGTCTGCATTTTTTCATCCGTATTTCAGAGATGAGATCAGAGTTCAGAAAGATCAATTAGCTTGCCCAAGTTACATACTTAGTAAGTGAAATGCATGCATAAAAAAAAGTCAACACTGTCAGCATCACCCCCTCCCCCGCCATTTTGCAATAGACTTTAGAATGGATTGGACCTGGGAGGGAAGAGGGGTGGAATGCAGAAAACAGAAAACAGATTTCTATCCAGTTTTTACCCATACAGAGGAATATGGTAGTAATTACACGAGAACTGTTTTTTGAAAATGAGTCTAGCTGCTCTCATAATAGGTATGTGGGAGGTCATGCACTTATTTTGATAATGCTGCCATTGCCAAAAGTACTTTTTAAAATGCTTCACTCAGTAATCATCATCAGCCCCTGCAATACGTCGTTGGGAACCTCTTCACGTGAGAAATCATTCATCCTTTAAGAGTCATTTTAATTCTCAGAAATACCGGAGATTCTTTCAGAGCTAAATTGAGGAAGGTGGTTATTTGTCATGAATGCCTGGAAAAATAATAATAGCTAAAAAGTGTTGATTTGTTGATTGCTGATAGTGGTCAGAGCTTTACAATTTTTTTTTTCTTTTTGAGAAAGAGCAAGAGCACAAGGTCTGGGGGTGGGGCAGAGGGAGATGTGAGAGGGATTTCCAAGCAGGGTCTACACTCAACATGGAACCTGATGCAAGACTTGATCTCAGGACCCTGAGACAGTGACCTGAGTTGAAATCAAGAGTCAGAGACTCAATGGAATGAGCCACCCAGTTACCCTACAACTTTTAAATAATCTATGCCTCAGAATAGGTCTACATGGGAGGCACATTATTACTATGACTGACCCTGAGGGAGAGTAAGCAATGTTGCTTATATAAGATAAGGAGTGGTCAAACATGCATGGGACTCTGAGGCCAGCTGGCTCCAGGTCCTGCGCTCACAACTATCGTGTGTACTGCCTTCCAGGAACTTCCTTTTGAGCTCCCTATGTTCAATGCTACTGTGATGTGCGTAGAGTGTTCTTTAATTATTTTATAGAAGATAGGCTATCATTAGCTTCAATCCAACTTTGATCTAACAGGCTAGATCAACTTTCCCAAAGGCTCCCCCAAAACCCTAGCTCCATGGGATCCACAAACAGGGACGCTTGTAGGAATGTGATGTTTTTCACTGATTCCATAACACTTTTTTTTCCTTTCAAATTTTAACATCTCCAAGATTAAAATGCACCTTATTATCACTGTTGTCTAGGTGGCAATTTTGATGTGCTTGTTTTTCTTACACAAATATATCAACACTTGCACAATAGGTGTCTGTGGCTTGGAAAAAAATCATGGAGAAAATAATGAAGCATGCTTAAAACAGCAGCATATTCTCGGAAGCACAGATACTGATATAGTGTGGAAAACATGGATATCAATTATTCTGATATAAAAAGTGACTCAGGGGGTGCCTGGGTGGCTCAGTGGGCTAAGCTTCTGCCTTGGCTCAGGTCATGATCTCAGAGTCTGGGATCGAGCCCCGCATCGGGCTCTCTGCTGAGCGGGGAGCCTGCTTCCTCCTCTCTCTCTGCCTGCCTATTTGTGATGTCTCTCTCTGTCAAATAAATAAATAATCTTTAAAAAAATAATAAATTTTTTTTTTAAAAGTGACTCAGAAGAATTGGGTCTGTTTTAGAAGTTTTAGAAATTTCTTGAATGACTCGTTTCACATATAGATATATATCCAAGAATAATATATAATAATTGCCAAAATAATGTTAAAAGAATTATTTCAGTAAGCATAAAATAAAAATTCCTCCAAGTGTTAAGACAGTATCCAGTCCCAGCTTAATTAGCAAATTGTTTTCTGTGTAACTTCTACATAAATTAATGGTACATCTTATAATAGAAGGTGTCTTAGATTTGATGAAATTAACTTGGAGAAGCACTGGTCTACAGAGTTAAATAAGTTTATTGAAGGGCTTTTCAGAGATTTGGATCTGCTAATGCTCATCAAATAAGGGGTGAATGTAGATAGATTTTTCTTAAATCTCATTTAAGATTAAGATAAGATGTCTCATGGGGCATCTATACAGACAACTAAGCAAGGAAATACATTTTGGAAAGAACTGAGCTAGCTAGTATAATTTGATAAAAATGAAAGACAATCAAATTTTTGGTATAACATGCAAATATTCTCTGAAGATAACTCCAAGAGGAAAGTCTAAAATAGAATTCTAAGTGACTAGAACATGACTGAGACACACATCCATTTTTTCATAGCGATTGTTTGAAGAACAATGTTCACTTGAATGGGTGAGTTCTATGATTCCAGTCCAAGTTAGTGACACTCCTACCCTCCCCTTTCTGTCCCCTCCCCCACCCTGAGTTGAGCCCTCATCATTTTACAGGAGCAAATGTTTGTTGTGGGCATTTTCCCACGAGGCGGCAGTTCCTCTAAGAGGAGGAATTCTCATCTTTTATCCAAAACACCACGTGCATGATGAGATACACCAAGCTGAGTGAGCATGAGCTTGCTTGAGGGAGGAAGGAAGAGGGAAATCCATGATATCCATGATATAGACAATGTGCTTTCATTACTTTTTCTGTAACAATCACTATTACATTAACTTGTTTGTGATATAATGACCTCTTCCTGTGTCTGAAAGATGGATTTGGGAATTAGGCATTAAATATTCCTCCTCATTCCTAATAGGTACTTAATGCCTTCACACTATGAATTTCTCTTAATTGTCCCCAAACCCGAGGTTTATGTGTCAGGCTTATTAAGTGGCCTCAGACAGATTGTAACAAATTGAATTTCATACTAATTGACCCATGCAGTTAGCACACAGTATTTGAGAATCCCGGGGATGGGGGAGAGATGAGAAAGCTCCCAAAGCATCTGAGCCAGGGGAGGGCTAGAGTAGCTCAGTTCCTATGTTCTGGGGCATTTTGAATTACACGTTATCCCCCCTGAATTCTTTTAAAGGTCATAAAACCTGTTGCCCTTGCTGGAAGAAAAAGGAACAAATAAGTCGTATTAAATAGATATAGTTCCCAATTAAGGCTCTGACATATTGATTCAGCGACTCATCCATTCATTTATGGATCAATCATTTACTGATTGGCTGAGGTCCTCTGTGTGCCTATTCACAGTCTTTGTGGAGAACTAACCACCTGTTCTCCAAGATCAACACTCACCGATAAATGTCCTCTGCACCTCTGTTTTGCTTACAACCTTAATATTATCTTGACTCCTTTATCATCATTCTCCTGGTTGCCTAGGTTAGAAACATGGGCACTTTTTTTTTAAACCCTCCCTCTTTTTCACATCATAATCCAGCACATTAAATTGCACGAATATGGATCCATACACCCACGTCCACAATCTGTCAGGAAATCCTGTTAAACCCTAAACTTCTCAAATATATCTTTATCTTTAGTCCCTATGCCATGCTGTGTTTGGGGTTTGCTCATCTTTTGCCCAGATTACTCCAACAACCTCCCAATTTGCCTTGGGACTCTCATTTTCTCCAACACATTCTGTAGCACACAGCTGGAGTAAACCCCCCCCTCATCCCTGCAAAATGGATCTGAACTTTTCACTCCCTACTTATAAATCTTCAATGGCTGTTTTTTTCTATTTTTCAAAATAAAATAGAAGATTTCCAGGTTCCATTTAGAATGTGGAAAGTGAGAAAGTGAGAAATGGATCTCACTGTTACAAAGAAAAAAAAATCTGAATAATTTTGCAAATTCACAACTTTTTGCAATCTACCAAAAAGATGAGGTTTCAGGACAACCAACTAGTAATTTGAAATCTCAGGAAAGATACATCTCTCCAAGGAGGAATGTAATATAAGTACTTGCTACAGATGCCATCTGCCATGCAAGCCAGAAATAATTCAGTTACAAATTTTAACAAATCGCTGAAGGCTGAGTGTGGACGGCCATAAAGTATAGTGGCCCCAGGAGCCACTGAAACAAAGAGAATCTGCATCCATTTGCAGGCTCTTTTCCCCAGATCTCCATCAGGTCCTCCTAAGGAAGTCTAAGGTCAGGATGAGAGTGTAGATAAAGAAATCTTTGTGATACATTCTTGGAAGAGGGGAACAGTAGCTGGTGAGGGAAAGGCACAGAGCCCTGCCTGAACAAAACCTTCAAGTATTTAGGCAAGGGGATCAACGTCTGTTGCCCTGAGGACACAGGTCAAGACCCACTACAATTAAGGGACTGGGAGAGAACACAAAACCAAACCAAACCAAACCAAAATAAAACTCCTATGGAAGAGGCAGGAGTATATTCTGAGGCTAGACAATTAAAGACCCCCTTGGGGAGGGGTAGATTCACTACCTATGCCTCCCCAAGTGATAAGTAAGAATACAGAGAAGACCCCTGAGACCCAGGATCAGAATAGCGCCTAAGAATGAGGCTGAACCAGTGAACCACACTTACAACCTATACTCTCTCCCCCACCAACCCATACACAACACACATACTGAGCTAGTATTAGAGAAGGTCAAGAGCCTCAGAAGGTGTGTCCTGAGGTGTAGGAGGAAAGGAAAGGCATAAAGTTAAAGGTGAAGCAATCACTAAGAAAAGTCCTCTAATAAACCAGGCCTCATTCTTAGCACAAAATATTACCAGAGGAATGTGAAGCTGATAGTGGATGTAATCAGAGCAAGACTAAAATCCAAATCCAGCTCACATTTTTGCTAGATTGACTCAGAATTCCTACATGAAAGCCACCAAGCAGTTTACCTATTTCCAGGCATAAAATTATTTGTCTCACTTGCTACTGTACTACATAAATGTTCTGTTTCCAACCACAAATTGCAATGCACAAAGAAACAAAAGAAGAAATAAACATTTTTTAAAGAAACAAGTAAATCAACAGATTTATATAGAATTCGATACATAGATGTTGAATATGTTGGAGGAAAATCTGTAACCTTTGGTTTGTTAATGAGTTTTTAGATGAGACATCAAATGTGCAAGTCATAAATAAAAAATGAAAAAGGATAAATTAGGCTGCAAAAATTTAAAACTTTTGCTCTTTGGAAGATGCTGTTAAGAGAATGAAAAGATAAATCATCGACTCGGAGAAAATATTTTCAAATCACATGGTTGATAAAGGACATGGATCTAGAATTAGAATATATAAAGAACTCTTAAAACTCAACAAGAGGACAGTCAACTCAGTTAAAAATTGGGCAAGGGTACGCTTCTCCAAAGAAGATATTGGATAGCAAAAAAGCAAAATGAGGAGACACTCAGTATCGTTAGTCATTAGAGAATGGAAATCAAAACCACAATGAGATACCAACTCCAATATATACCTATTAGAATGGTTGGAGGGAAAGCACTGACAATGCCAGGTGTTGGTGAGAAGGAAGAGTAAAGAGAAAAATGGTACAGCAACTTGAGAAAGCAATTTGTCATACACTTATCATGTACTTATCCTATGATTTTTACCCAAGTTTACCCAAGTGAACTGAAAACTTAATGTCCATGCAGTATTCTATAAACAAACATTCATAGCAGCTTTATTTATTATCAGCAGGAACTAGATATAATCAAAAGGTTCTTCAGCAGGTGAATGGATAAAATATGGGTAAAAGTTTTGATACCTCAATACAATGGAAAATATTTGGCAATAAAAAGGAAAGAATTGTTGATTCACATGTATCCTGCCAGGGGCCTTGTAAAAACCATTCACGCACTTCTATTTGTCTATTTTATTTTTATGCATTAACTATACTAATGTATTTTGAATATAAGCTTGAAAACATTACCTTCAATGTGACACATCTATAGATAGTGTTTAACTGTAATTCCAATATATATATTTTTCATTTTCAAGGTGTCAGTGGTGTCCATATATAGCCAGAATTACAATGTCTAGGTCTTCCTTGGGTCTCAAGTCTGCCACAACTATCAGATTACTGGGGCCACATATGCATAGTGGTAAAAGCCCCATTTACAATAACATAGTTATTAAAAGCACAGACTTTGAAGTCAAATAGCACTGGGGTCAAATTTGTGGCTTTGCCATTTACTGGCTATGAAACTTTAGACAAATTATTTAACATTTTGTACTCTCTGTATCTTTTGTAATATGTCTGTCACAAAATCAACCTCATAACAGCTGATTCTCAAGCTGGCCCCATTAGTTGGGGGAGGAGGGGGCAAGGGGAGAGAGAAGAAAGAGGCAGGCCACTCCAGACTGATAGGTGGCACATTTAATAAGCGAGGAACATATATATATAAGGCTGGTCTCGGGGGGCTTTGAAACTAGGAGATCTCTGCCTGGACAGAATCTGAGCAGTTATATAAGTGGTCTGAACGGATTCAGCCGTGCATCCTGGCAGGATGGCCTCAACAATACATTGCTCTCTCAGGCTTGCATCCTTGAAAATGGTTCCCACTGTGGGAACAGTCGGCAGAACAGACATTCCAAGGACAAGGGAAGGGAGGTGAGGACTCTCCAGTTGCCCAGGTCCAGCTTGGGGGTCAATCAATGGTTACATCCTCTTGATGACTTCCTCCAACAATAATATATTATAAGCTTTAAATGAAATAATATAAGAAAAGTGAGCACCTCTGAGAGTTGTATGTGGTGAGTGCACAGTGAATGGAAGTTATAATAGCTACTCAGACTAGCAGGTGCTTGGGTTCCAAACCCTAAGGGGACGCCTCATTCTGTTGATTCTGGGAAGATCCCCCATGACTGCAATGATACACTTTATCTAGATGAAAAACAAGATGAATTTGCTTCCACTACACTTCATTCTCCCTGAGACACACCTTCACTATTATTTGCTTTTATAATACGCTGGGTGGGGAGGTCTTGATTAGAGGGCACAGAACAGATCAAAACAAAAACAGGGTAAGCACCCACTTCAAACCAAAGCAGACACAATATTCAAAATGAATAATCAAATCTCAGGGTCAAATATTACCTCTGCCACAACTTATGGTAAAATAATAACTTCCTCATTGAATATAATTTTCAGGTAAAATATATGGTGTGTCAAAGCCCAGTAAATTACAATCTAGGACCACATTAGAATTACTAGTCATAAACTATGGCAAAAAATAATAATAATGTTTTCTGAGGATTGTGGTAGTGCAAGTGTTCACAAACTTTTCTGTGAAGGGCCAGATAGTAAATAGCTTTGGTTTTACTCACTCAGATTGTAACATGAAAATAGCCATAGATAATGTGCAAACAAATGAGTGTGCCTGAGTCCAATAAATCTTTATTTACAAAAACATCTGGTGGGGGTGGGATTTTGGCTCATGGGCTATAGTTTACTGGTTCCTGGTATAGAGATCAGGGAAAGAAGAAAATCCCCTTGGATTTCACTTCACTACAGCAATCGTCAATCCTAGTCAATTGCCCAGCAAATTTAAAGCTCAATCAGGAGAATTTTCCCCTTGATATATTAATTATGACACCCTGCATTTCATAGGTTAGGTCCAGAGTACTATCTCTCTTGGAAAGTGCCATCTGAAACACTACTTCACTATCTAAATTGGAAAAAGTCATGGGTTTGCAGAGTGACACATAAATTCTCTGGGTCTTTTCCAAAAATTCTTTTCTTCCCAGTAGTTTCCCTTCTAATTCAAAACGCAGTATGCTAATTTCTCTTTTCAGTTTCTTTTGACCTCTGCATTTCGGGCACCCCAATGCCAGATTGAGGACAACTTGTGTCTTGGGACACAGCCGGCACTCCCTTGTTCTGTCCATTAGATAGTCAACTGATCTTGATCAGGGGACCCATATCATGCTTTACACAATGTGGTGGTTGTGGCACTGGGTTGCTATCTACTTTGATATCAGCCAACTTAGTTCACATTATCAGCTCGATGGCTACAGCAAGAAAGACTCTGAAGGCCGCTGGAGAAGTCAGATGCTGTCACTTAAAAACAGCATTCTTCTATTTGAATGTGTTATTCCTACGGAGTGATAAAGAGCTGGGTTGAAACGAAAGTACCTGCATTGCACAAAGTCAAGGCCAAACAAAGAAGAAAAAAAAAATGAGATGGTGAATAGCAGGATGGGAAATACTCTCCGAAAATGACCCCAAGCAATTCCTTCTCTTCCCAGTTCAAGTGTATGAAAAGGTGGAGTCTGATTCCCCTTCCATTGAATCTTGATTGGTCTTCATGACCTGTTGTGCAATAGAACTCGGCAGAAGTGATGTATTTCTCCTTTTGAGACTAGGTTATAAGAACCTTTGCAGCTTCTACCTGGATCTCTCAGAGCATTAGCTCTTGGGACACTTTCTCTTGGCTTGGGACACTCTCTCTTGGGTACCTGAAACCTTACGTAGCTTGACCACTCTGTTGGGAGAGAGGCCTCATGGAAGACACAGAGGGACCAGACTTGTGAGTGAGCCTTCTTACACATCCAGCCCATTTGAGTGTACACAAGTAATGGAAGTGGATGATAATTAGCTTTTTTAAAAAATTATAATGTAAGCACCTGACATTAAGCTTTTGTTTGCTAAGTCATCCATTTCAAAGATGTGCTTCTCCAATAAGCACATTACCAGCTACACAACTGAATAAAGAGGCAGGCTGTCCCACCCATGAAGTTCCCCACTTTAGAAAGCCCTGGATGACTTAGATAACTGATGGCTTGAGTGACTGTATTTCCCCTCCCATGCTTTATTCTTGCTCTTCTGTTTTAAATTCACCAATAAAGAGTGAACCTGTAAAACCCTTGTTGTCTCACCCACAACCCCAATAAAAATGGAATTCAGGTCTGTGCTCTTTTTGTCTCTACCTTTGACCTCACTGTGTGGCCTGGGCGTGCTGTGTACCCCTCAGGACTTGTGAGTAATAAACCTTTTTTTTTTTTTTTCAAAATGGTTATTGCTGAGGTGTGTCCTGCAATCATAATAAGAACCACATGGGCTCGTCCAGCCACAATGTTGGCTCTGGTCAGGGAAATGTCTGTGAGGCTCACCACAAGTAGTAGGGCCTAGGTGAGTCCCCAAGCATTCCTAACCAATAGCATCACTGTCCACAGGCTGAGAGACACAAGTGCATGTCTCTACTCTCAGCCATCATCTGCTGCAGTGACACAAGACATCCAAGTAGGAACCAACTGGCCGAGCCTCAGTCAACCCACAGGACCGAGAAAGATAATAATAAATGTTGGAAGCCACTAAACTTGGAGATGACTTATTCTGTAGCATGTGGCTTGTTATGATAACTGAGGTAGCCAGAAAAAGTAATTAAATCCCCCTTTCCGGGAAACATAAGCAACTGATTGATACGTATGCCTCACATGGAGAGGAGGCTAGACTCCAAACTTACCAGGGGGCTTGTGGCTTTTTAAGAGATGAACAGTGAATATTTCACATGACAAATAACCAGAAATGTGAAACCAAGCTAGTCAAATACTGCCAGTGGGGAGCAGAGATGACAGTTTGAGGTGAAAGTTTTAGCTGGCTTCTTTCTTAAATCAGCTCCTGCAGGGATGTGCTGGGAATTCTGGGAGTTTATGGTTGGAAGCAAGTGTACTCCAAGGTCCCCATGTCTGTGGAAGTTCCCTTCTTTTGTGTGTGTCCTAAACTAAATGTCTCATATTCAACAGTAGACTCTTAGGTAGAAGAGGAAGTTCTCTTAGAACAAAAACTACTATATAATAACAAATAATGACTTCTGTGGGTGCTGTAGCTCTAGGCTGCAGATCACACAGGACTATTATGCAGCGAGGGTATGGCAAGTGGAAACAGACTATGAAAAGTCATTTAGTAGGACTCAGTGCTTGTGGAAAAAGTGAAGCCTCTAGGAAGTTGGATGTGGGAAGTCAAGTACCTTCTTTATTCATTCCCTTTCTACGTCCCATGTTCAGATTCTTGGTCCTTTTTTCCTATCATTCTCTTAATGGCTTTTGTTGCTGTTTGTATGCTTTTTGAAATTTGTGTAAGCTATTTATGTACTAAAGATAGGTTTTCCTAACTGTCATATTTAACTATAAATCCTATTTACTATTTCTTTAGTTGGCTTTATTTTTTGGACATATTGAAGTACACCATTGAAAAAATTAATCTCCCTGTTCTTTTGCATTCTTCTTTTGCTTTTAAAATTTAAAGGAACCCCAGCATTCTATAGGTTAGACTAGCCATTGAAGTGTTTTTCAATATTATAAAAATATTATATTTTTGATATTATAAAATATTTAATCAAGTGAAAATCATTTTATCATATCAATGCTGTTGTTTTTGGTAAAGCTAAAGCAAATTTTTCATTAATAAACAAAGGATCACTTGGGCATATCCAATTGTCTTAAGCCTGACTGAATACATTACTTAAAACAACTAAAAGAATGCATTTGATGAGAGACGTGTTGATTTTATGACTGCATGTAAATCCATATAGAATGAGAAAATGTTCTAATGATCTATTTATTTCTCATTCTTACTGGTTTGGAAGTTCTTCCCAAGTTACTAAATGGTGCAGTATTGTCTTTTGCAAAGCTTGTAGCACCAGAATGCTAATTCTACAGAATGTTAATTAATATTGCATGATGGAAGGGTTTTGTGGTAAAGCACATTTGGGAAATACTATTTTGAACAAAATTGGATTGGTTTTTTAACTCAAGGACTTCTCAGAGTATTTAATGTATATTGTGAGTTTCTAAGAGTGTGCTGTAACATAGTAAGCAGCATTAACTAAGCCTACAAACCCTTGCTGCTCAGGCAAGGACTCCTGTGGATGGAACATACTTTGGGCAATGCTGATGTGTTGGAAAAAACTCCTGAACTGAATGTTAGGAAATCCTGAACAAGGTTCTCAGCCAGTGCAAAGCAGTTCCCTCATCTGTGTAATAAGCCCTGGACTCTCATGATAATTAGAAATCTGTAACGTGTCTCCAGCAGTTCTGTCCAGCTGGGGGTTCTTTGTGTCAGTGTTGCCCAAGAAAATCGCAGGCACTTTATCAGCACCTGCTTTCTGCGAGGTCCCCCCTACAACTGAAAATGCTGAAGGAATTTAGGTGACTGCCAGTATCTTGTCTACCTTTGACATTCTTGCTCTAAAGCTCAACACTTGGGATTTTATGGCAGAAATAACTTATAATATCTGGCCTACATAATGCTATTTGATTATGGAATTTTGTCTATGACACATCTAGGAAGTTTGAATTGAACAAGGAAAAACTTAGAGCAAGGTCCCTTATACGTCGGGTCTCCATACCTTGTGGTTTGTCCCAAATATTTCTCCTTTATTCTCAGTGCCCTGGCATAATCATTAATAGCATCCCCCTTCATTTCAAAGGCTAAATGATTTAAATGATAACTTATATGCTCACTATGTCTCTCATTCAAGTCTAACCGCTCACTGGTTCTTGCCAATTTTTTAAGAAGGTAACGGTTGTTGTTGTTTTAACGTCAACTAAGTAGAGGTACTATTCTAATAAGAGGTTTTATGTACTATCTTACATAATTCTCACAAAACTCTATGAAGTTGGCACTAATCCTGGCTCCATTTACAGATAGGGAAACTGTCATACAACTCCTTTAGTCAGTGATGGAAATTTGAACTCCAAAAATCTGATTTCGGAGCTCCCTATCTTAAATGCATACTACAGTATTCTTTACAGCCCCTAATACCAATGATCATAGCTCTAAAACATAGGGTCTACTGTTTTGCTCAAACTATTTCTTTGGTCAAACTATTTCTTCATTGAAATATCCCACCCCTTTCCTCTCCTCCTTTATCTTTAGGTCCTATTCATTCTGTAAGTCTTTGCTTATAATGGTCTTCACCACATAACCTTCTGCTTCTACTCTAGCTCATAACGACACGTAATTAGTTAGAATTTCACTGGCAGTGAATGTTTCTTAACACGTTTCAACATATATTCAGATATCCCCTTTGAGGATTATAAATGATTCCACAATTGTACACCTGTTCCCAACCCAGACGGAAGGTTTGCAGGGCTGGGATCTACACTCTCACAAGTATCTGGTAACATGCAATGCTATCACACCCAAAACCAGCTTAAGCCTCTTCCTCCACCGGGAAGAAAAATACAAAAAAGTAATGAAAAAAAAAATCCACATCTTCAAAATGTCTATGTATTTTTGGCTGCTGATTCAATATCAATGGTATTTAGGGGGTCAGAATTCTGTAGTTTTGACTTTGCTCTTTGGTGACTTTAGACAATCATTTTCTTCAAGCCCGGGTTTCCTCATTGTGGATGATTATCTGTGTGATACCATATGCCCCACCCGGTCTAAAGGATTTTATGTGGATCTAAAGCAATAGCTTGTGGAGAAGTGCTCTGTAAACTGTAATGTGCTAAGCAAATACATGAAGTTGATTATTGACAATGATAAAGTATCTTGGATCTGTAGGCAATGCTTTCTGATTTGGGAGAAGAGAAACTTGTAAGCAACAATTTTTTGAAGTCTTCATCCAGTTTGAAATCTGCGATTGCCCTGTTTGTTCTAATGAATTAGCTGGAAAGGCAGGATCTAGGGAAGCCATAATCCACAAGCAGCATTCAGGACAGCCTCAAGGAGGCTGAAGGAGGTACTTGGTGCCAGGGGCAGATGCCCCAGTTCTCCCATTAAAATTCAAATAAGCTTTCCAGAGAAGCTGATTTGTTTGAGGCAGCTTGTCAGCGGGCAACAAGATTTTCTGCATTGTAGAAACAGTCAAGCAAGGCTTCCCAGGGTTACTAAGATGTTCAGACATCTTTCTATGATTCATCATTGGCTATTTCCAACCACTCAGCTCTCCTATTTCCCATGATGAGCTCCTAACCAGTCCCAGGCAGATTGCTGAGCTACCGTCCAATAACACTTGGAGCCAGGAAATTAATTTTCTGATGTTCCTATTTCAACCTTCTTTTATTGCACCTTAGGTTTGTCTGATATTTTTCTTCACCAATCCCAATTCCAAATATATATTACCTTCAATAGCCTCCCATCCTAGGGAAGGCTGTAGGGCAAAAGAGGTTGTCTATCAGTGCTTAAAACATTCTGTCAGGGCCAGTTGGCAAAAGAAAGAGCCTAGAAGAGATGGCTGTGAAGTGGATAGTCTTTCTTCACCCCCAGTACCTCCTTAGTGGCTTGTGATAAGAACAACAAATAAACTTGATGTGGTAAACACATAATAGGTCAAATTGGCCAATGTCCTCTCAGGGCACTACTGTTGTCTCTCTTTCATGTTCCCCTGGTTAGTGGAAGCTTTCCCCATAGAAACCATTTCTGAGTCTCTTTGAACTCTGTTGGGAAGATTATTTTTCATGCTGGTAACTCATCTTAATTTTTTTTCCCTACAAGGCAATTTGTACTGCAGACATAACCTTCCATTGCTCTCCTTCTTGTATCTGGTTTTACGTACAAAATAAAGTAAGAGTTCCCATTACTCAGAATGGGAAAGAGATGGGAACTCACATTTGTTGAACCCTCATAGTTTACTAGGCAATGTAATCTGTGCTTGCATTTTTTTTTAAAGAAAGTCATTTTTTCTGATAATCACCACTCCCGAAATATCTATTGCTATGCCTATATGACAGTGATATTATATTATTAATCTCACACAGAGACACAGATACACAGTTACATAAAAATGCACATAGCTTCACAAGCTACAGTAGGATTCTGTTTGTGTGTGTGTTTGTGTATAAGCACTATGGAATTAGCAAGTTTATTACAATAGCATACAGGATCTTATAACAACTCAACGGAATAGATATTATTATCCCTACTTTAAGAATAAGATATCCAGGGGTGCCTGGGTAGCTCAGTGTGTTAAAGCCTCTGCCTTCAGCTCAGGTCATGATCCCAGGGTCCTGGGATTGAGTCCCGCATTGGGCTCTCTGCTCAGCAGGGAGTCTGCTTCCTCCTCTCTCTCTGCCTGTCTTTCTGCCTACTTGTGATCTCTGTCTATCAAATGAATATATAAAATCTTAAAAAAAAAAAAGAATAAGATATCCATTTCTCAGAGGTCCAAAATCAACGTAGGGCTTGAACCTAGGTGTGCCTTGATACAAGTGCCCTTTTTTTATGTCAGCTGATAGTAATGGAGGATTCTGGCTCCTTAAACTTTCTGATTTAAAGAACCAGAAAAATATCTTGATTATAAACCATTCTGGTGTTGTGTTGTGTTTTGTGTTGTTTTAGAAAGAGAGAGAGAGAGAGAGCACAGGCACGTGGAGGGGAGGGGCAGAGGGAGACGGAGAGAGAGAATCTTAAGCAGGCTACCCCCTTTCCCCAGCATGGAGTCTGTCATGGGGCTTGATCTCACAACCCTGAGATCATAACCTGAGCCAAAATCAAGAGCTGGACACTTAGCTGACTGAGCCACCCAGGCGCCCCTATGATAAACCATTCTGATGATAGTATTTCTAAAATGACACAGTTTTTGGTAGGTATTGAATGCTTTTTGATGTAAAAATAATTAAACTCTACTTTGAGATAATTACAGATTCATACCCAATTGTAAGAAATAATACAGAAATACAGTTTATGCCTTACCCATTTCCCCTTAATGGTAACCACCTTCCAAACTACAGTTTACCCTTGAATAACAAGGGGGTTGGTTTATCGACCCCCAGCACAGTTGAAAATCCACCTTCAACTTTTGACTGCCCCAAAACTAAACTACTAATATCCTACCATTGACCAGAAGCCTTATGAGAAATAAGCAGTGGATTAACACACATTTGCATGTTACATGTGTCATATGGTGTGTTCTTACAATAAAGAAAGCTAAAGAAAAGAAAGTGTGATTTAAAAAATTCATAAGAGAGAGAAAATACATTGACAGTACTGGATTGTATCAATGGAAAGAAAATTCCCGTACAAGTGGACCTGAGCAGCTCAAACACATGTGTTGTTATTCAAGGAGTCAACTGTACAATGAAATATCAAACCAAAATATTGACACTGATGCAGCCAAGATGCAGAATATTTTCATCATCATAAACGTTCCCAGTGTTTCCTTTTTACAGTCACATTCACTCCTCTCCAGCCACCACCTCCAGCTTAACAACTAGCAACCACTAATCTGTTCTCTATTTCTATAATTTTGTCATTTCAAGAGTGTTGTATAAATGGAATCACACGGTATGTAAACATAGTGGATTGGCTTTTTTAAACTCAGCATAATTCTCTGGAGATTCACTCAAGTTTTTGCATATATCAATAGTTTGTGGCTTTTTATTGCTGATTGGTATTCCATGGTATGGATATACTACAGATGGCCCAACCATTCCTACATTGATGGACATCTGAGTTGTTTCTAGTTTTTGGCTGTTTTGAATAAAACTGCTGTGCACATTTATGTACAGATCTTTTGGGGATGTTTTTGGGGGGGTATGTGTGTGATCTTCTTTGGGATAAATGCAATTGGTGGATCACATGGTAGTTGTATACTTAGTTTTTAAGAAACTGGCAAACTGTTTTCCAGAATGACTCTACCATTCTACATTTCCACTAGCAATGTATGAGTGGCTTGGTTTTTCTGCATCCTCACCAACATTTAGGGCTGTCACTTTTTTTTATATATAATTAGTCATTTTGGTAGATGTGTAGTAATAGCTCATTGTGGCTTTGATTTGAATTTTCCTAATGACTAGTGATATTGAACATGTTTGCATGTGCTTATTTTCCATCTGTACAGTATATCTTATTCATTAAAATGTCTCTTTATGTCTTTTGCCCATATTTTAATTGGATGGTTGCTTTTTTTTCTGTTGAATTTTGATATGTTATTGATATTAGTCCTTTGTCAGATATGTGGTTTGCAAATATTTTCTCCCACTCCAGAGCTTACCTTTTTATCCTCTTAACAATATCTTTTGCAGAGCGAAAGTTTTAATTTTCGTGAAATCCAATTTAGTGATTTTTTCATTTTAGGCATTATGTTTTTGTTGCTGAGTCTAAGAACTCTTTGCCTAGCCTTAGATTCTGCAGCTTTTCCCACATTGAATTTCCTTTGCATCTCTATCCTAGAGTCCCAAGATCGAGTCCTGCATGGGGCTCCCTGCTCTGCGGGGAGCCTGCTTCTCCCTCTGACCCTCCCCCCTCTCATGCTCTCTCTCTCTCTCAAATAAATAAATAAAACCTTTACAAAAATCAGATTTGTTAATGTGGGTCTATTTCCAGTTCTGTTTGGGTCTGTTCTGCTCTGTTGATCTATGTGTCTATCTCTCCACCAATACCACAGTCTTGATGGTAGACAGGTAGACAAACTTCTCCCATTTTTTTCCAAAATTGTTTTAGCTATTCTAACTTCTTTGCCTTTTCATATATATTTTCCCCATGACATTTCTGTGATCATTTTTCTGATTTTCTTCTTTTCTTTTCAAAAAAATATTATTTTTTTTCTTTTCTAAGAGTAGTATAAAAACACCACATTCCCCTTACTTAGATTTCCCACTAACAACCTGTTAACCAAGACATATTTGTTTTTTCTTTTTGTTCTCAGCCTGTTTTATAGATGCTTCCATCAATCTTTATTTTTGGCAATAAAGTATCCTAAGTGAACTCATTTGTTCTCCATTTAGGACATTATATATTCAGGATCTAGGGAGGATATCGTGTTTTACTAACTTGAACCATGTCAATAAATATAGAAGGAGGCGTTAGGATGGTAGAAAGGTAAGGGGACCCTGGGCTTTCCTCATCCCTCCACACAACTGCATTGAAGTCAGATCACTTGGAACACCCAGGAAATTGACCTGTGAATTAGAAGAAGGATTTCCACAGTTGGAGAGAGAGTGGTAGGTGTGAGGTTCATGGAAGTGAGTTAGGGGAGAGAAAAGTTGCTCTGCTGTGGAGGGGAGGGGACTCTTGCCATGGGGAGAGAATAGGGATAGAGGGAGAGAGGAGTTGAGACAATCTCTTAGATCACAGACTGGAGAGCTAGGGGAACTGAGTGGTGTAGGCTTTTGCAAACAGTGAGTGGAGCTCAAGCACAGACATTTTGGAAGGGCTCAACTTCCGTGTGAGAGGAATATAGCATACACTCCTGGAGAGAAGGAGGCTACGGTGGTGGGGCACACACACAAAGTGGTGTAGGGATCCTCGAGGTTGCACTGGGAGAGATCATTCCTCTTCCTGGAGTACATTTGGAAGAGGGTATATTGCCTCCCCAAGGACAAAAGACACTGCAGGCACCATAAAATAGCCTTTAGTTGGCAGCAAACAAAGGTGCATGACAAGACTGGATCACCTGGTCACTGCTTTTCGTGGTGCCACAGCATAGAATCCATACCCTGTGCAAGCAGGGAACTGTTTTTCTGGGAGGGAAGGGCACTAATCAGAGCACAGTGCAGGGAGCAGATGTGAATGTTGGCTCCTTTAAGTTTTGGAGTTTTGAATTCCAACCCCTGGCCAAAGATTAAACATAGAAGACCTGGGTGCTGGGCACACAGATGGCCCTTGCTTTTCTGTGAGGGCTTCTTGAACAGCAGGTGTTGTGAGATTCCCCTGTCCTGGGACAAAAGGGCCTCCTGTTATCATTTCATCCCCACTACCAATATGGTGGGACATCAGAGAGCAACACAGCGGCCCCTTGTGAAAGTGGGAGCCCCTGACATCAAACCCCACCCGCTGTGCTTGGCAAGTGCTTGAATTTATTTTATTTTTATTTTTATTTTTTTTAGGGGCAAGAGTGACTCTGAGCCAGTGGGGAGGGCCTCTCTCCTCTGAGAAGAGTAACACAGACGGCTGGCCACATGCCCCAAGTCTACTGATAATACAGTGCTTCACAGCATCCCCTTCAGTTCTGGTGGAAATAGGACCAAGCTGTATTTTTCTTTTAATTTTTCTTTTTTTATTTCTTTTTTCTTTGCAATCAGGCTTACAGTGTGTGTGTGTGTGTGTGT
>ML105316.1:119167-213278 GCA_003697995.1 Taxidea taxus jeffersonii
TTCTTTCTTTCTTTCTTTCTTTCTTTCTTTCTTTCTTTCTTTCTTTCCTTCTTTCTTTCTTTCTTTCCTGTCAGGACCATTTTAAAAACAAGCCTAACAGGGCTATTTAAATTCTCCACTGGTCTTTCCCTCCTTGGTACTTTTGGCAGTCTTCGCTATCTCAAGAACTAACAATTTAGTGAAGAAACTAGGACAGCTATGATCATTCAGGACAATAACTACCTAGTAAAATCCTGAATTCTATTGCAAATTATGGTCAAACCTCTAGGCTTAGGAGAAATCTTAATTATAGCCCTCAATCTCTCTCTAGACCTGGGTTTAAGTGCAACTTTTCTATGTTGCCTTCTGATGTAGGAGTTAAAAGAGATTGTGTGCACTGTGACTGTTCCTTTTCTGAGAACAACCTCCCCCCCGCCCCAATAGGCAGCAGAGACAGAAGGTCAGAAGAAGGAACAGAAGGCAGTAGAGGGTGAGATATGATAGATAAGGAGAAGTGTGGATTAAAAAAATTTGAACAGGGGTGAGCAAGGAAGCCTTTTTAAGAGGTTTTTGTAAAGTCAGCATTTTGTTTATTTGAAGTCTACATACAAGCTGACTATTGAATGATTGATTTTCTTGCTTCCTATTTTTTTCTGAAGCACCTCTACACTTTGACATGTAAAAAGTTCCACATAATAGCTATTGTTATTCATAGTAAAAATAATTTTGCCATTCACCAAGATAAGCCCAAAAATTAGTGTTATGAGAATTTATAGGGAAGCAGCTGTTCTGCCCAGAGCAGGTCATGGCTTTGCTACAGATCAATTCATGACAGAAAAGAAAAAGGCCACTGTGGTTGGTTAAGAGTGTGTGTTTCTGAGTAATTCTGGGTTCCCTAACCATAAAGAGGCTAGGAATGGACTGTGTGATCTAAACACAAGTGTGTACTTTGGAAGATGAAATAAACTAAAATTTTAAAAGGACGTATTTTCATGAATTGGCAAGATGGATTGGAGACTGATCAAGCCTATGCCTTCGTCTGTTATTTATGGAGTATGTGCTTGTACATTCAATGGAAAGAAGACAATCCAGGACAAAAGAACCCCAGCCATATGTCCATACGCTCATAAAACACATATATGCACACACACATGCACACACACACATATGCACTGCATCTGTGTATGTGTGTATCTATATAGAGAGATTGATATAGACATATAGTATATACCTTGAAATAAAAAATTTGCATACATATATACACATATAAATGTACATATATATATATGGTGTACTTTGAAATCAAAAGATCTCCAAATTAAACTCAAAATGTATTATATAAAACATTTCTTGTTTGCTGCAAATCCTAGGATAACAAAATGAAGTCATTTGTGAGAACCCAATGTAACAACATACAGTTCAAAATACAGTTAAGGTGCTAACAGGATTTGCACTGGAAAACTGACGGGTATTCCTATTGACCCGGTGGTGCTGTGGAAAACTTACAGTGATCCTGATGGTACCTCCAGAATTGCCTAAAGATAGTATCACTACTCAATACCTGAAACAAAAACACAAAGCTCAATTTATTGCTTATCTAAGTAAGGGAGAGCTATGCTCATCAAGTACAGTCCCTCCAAGCAAAACAGACTTCTGGCCTTAGGTGGTGTTTTGGAAAGAAGGCTATTCAGGCATTGGTGGACGTCTAGCAGACTGAGCAGATTAAAATCAGTTCTAGAAACATGATTACTTAGATGACATTGCTGTTGAAAGATACACAAAGAAAGTTTGTGTGCCCACTTGATTGACTTTCAAAAGTAAAAAGCTCTTCCTAACTAGGTGGTTTTAGGAAGTTGTTCACTGCAGTGAATCACTGATTGATTAAATGGGCATAAAACCAGTTGTAGTGACTTACTTTTACCATGGCTGTAGAACTGTATTTGATTAATTAAGCAAGTATAAAATCTGTTTGATGACTACTTTTTATCATGGCTCTTAAACATTCAGGCTTTTCCCAAAATTGTTCAAATTTTTGTTAATTTTTTAAAAATTTTCATAACAGTTAATGTTAGAGAACAATTATAAATAACGGCAGTTAGTCTAAGAAGCAGTCAGTCAAGGGGCTCTCATGATAATCAAAACCTGGAGTCAAAGACTCGTCAGAAGCCCTTTCCACTATCAAGGCCTCATCCATATCCCACCTGTTCTGTCTGGTAACAGAATTCTGTATAAGTCTCAGAATCATTCTCAATTCTGTTCTCAAACTGACTGCAGTGAACATATGGAATAAAATTGATTTGTCGTTCTTGTCTTCCCTGCCCAAAGATTGGGGACTGCTTGTTATGGACTGCCTCTTAATTTATGGAAGAATAGATTGAAGGGAAAATGGGGCAGCATCTCAGCCATTCTCAATGTGATGGCCTTGTGAACACTGGTTCAGACTCTAGAGAGAATCTACTTTTCAGCTCTCTGTTTTGGCCTTTCTTGGACCAGGAATGACAGATGGTCAGCTTAAGGAGATAGACTGGATACATGACCTCTGGAGAAATGACAGTCATAATAGATGTTGTCCAAATGGTGGTTATCTGGCTTGTCAAGAAACAAAAGAGGTCTTCTAACACCAACATCCTGGATTTTTGATGGAGTGGCTTTGAGCCTATAATGAAGGCAGAGCTGGGTTTGAATTTTGCCTTTGCTGCTTGCTAATTAGTTTACACTAAGCAGGTTTCTTAAACATTTCAAACCATAATTTCTTCATTGGTAAAGCAAGAGTACTAGTACCCACATTAAAGATTCTTACAAACAATTACATTTGTTATTAACAAATAAGTGAATTGATAGATGAAAAAAGGTTGGCACAGAGTATAGCACATTTTAAGTAGTTATTAAATGGCAGTTGTCACTGATATTCTTGGTCCAGTTTCATAATAACCTTGATTTAGGGGACAATTTTCCTTTCCTATCATCTTGCATTACTTATTGAGATGAGCTGAATACCATACTGAAAAATTCCATTTACTAATTATTTTAATTGTTTTTATCCTCCACTACTCCAGAATCTATGGTTATCCTCTAACACATCTGAGGTTTAAAAACTACCAAAAATGCATTGCCACCACAGAGCCTGTGTCCCTGTGGTTTCATTCCCTTATATGTATTACTCTCCAGGCATTCGGGTGGTTGTGTTTTACTCATGTGCTCCCTTTCCAAATTTAGCCAAATACCTGCTTAAATGTTGTCCTAACAAAGAAGACTGCCAGACTGACCAATACATCTAAAGTATGTTCCTCTTCAACCACGGTGCCTTCTAAGTCCTGACTCTTTTTGATTTGCTTCATAGCACTTTCCCTTACTAAAATTATATATTTCTTTCTTAGCCTATTGCTTATTTCCACCAAAATATAAATGAGGACAAGGTCATTTTCTTAATCTTGTTCACTGTTGTGTATCCAAAACCTAGAATCTTATCTAGTACATTGTACACACACACACACACACACACACACACACACACACAATGGATGGATGAATGGACAGATGGATAAAACATAAGTGAATGTCCATAGGTTTGTTCCAACCTTAAAATCCAATTTCAACCACTATAAACAGTGCTGTAATGAACAGTCCTGTAAATGCTGCTTTATGTACATATGCAGACATTTTTCCAGAGAAAGCACTTAGGAATGAAATTATGAGGTCATGGGGTATGTACATCTTAAACTCTGTTGGATATTGTCAAATTGTTCTTCAACATAATTGCATCTAGTGTCTATTTATACCCCCACTTGTGTAACAGTTCTTATATATTCTTATATGGAATTTTTAAATTTGCCAGTCTAATGGTATGTGTGTGTGTGAAAATGAAATGATATATCACTATTATTTTAAATATGTGCTTCCATGATAACTACTGAAGCTAAGAAATCACCGTAAATTCTCCAGTATACTGTGCAATGATTTATAGTATTACCACAGTGGTATCTAGGGGACTGAAAATTTTTTTCCTTCTCTACCAGAGACAGGATTTTTAATGAAATGCTTACTCCTCACTTTTAGTTGGATTTTTATTTGCAGTCTCTGTCCTTTGCCTAAGTTCTAATGGAAAAATTGAACAAGCACTAGATACTTCTAAATTCTCGGTGTAGCAGTTCTTGGCTTGGGCAAGGCACTTAACATCTATGGAAGTGAGATTAACCAACATTTTTGTCCTCCCTTCCTTCCAAGATTTGTATGAGACTCAGCTGAGAATCAATTCAGATAATTGTCAAAAGAATCTTAGTTATTACTATATCTCTTCTGCTGACCATTGAACCTCCTTCAGGAAAACCTTCTTCCTTGCAGCTAAAAGGCACCCAGAGAGAGAGTACATGCAACACTTTTTAAGAGTTCAGGGCAACCATTCTCTTACACCATACACAAAGATAAACTCAAAATGGATAAAAGACTTCAATGTGAGGCAGGAATCTATCAAAATCCTAGAGGAGAACATAGGCAATAACCTCTTCAACGTTGGCCACAGCAACTTCTGTGGTAAAGCAAAAATGAACTTTTGGGACTTCATCAAGATCAAAAGCTTCTGCACAGCAAAGGAAACAGTCAACAAAAAAAAGGAGGGGCAGCCCACTGAATGGGAGAAGATATTTGCAAATGACACTGCAGACAAAGGGCTGATATCCAAGATTTATAAAGAACTCCTCAAACTCAAAAAACAGATAACCACATAAAAAAATGGACAGAAGACATGAACAGACACTTCTCCAAAAAAAGGCATACAAATGGCTAACAGATTCATGAAAAAATGTTCATCATCATTAGCCATCAGGGAAATTCAAATCAAACCACATTGAGATACCACCTTATACCAGTTAGAATGGCCAAAATTAACAAGATAAGAAACAACAGGTGTTGGAGAGGATATGGAGAAAGGGGAATCCTCTTACATGGTTGGTGGGAATGCAACTTGGTACGACCACTTTGGAAAACAGTGTGGAGATTCCTTAAGAAATTAAAAATAGAGCTACCCTAAGACCCTGTAATTGCAGTACAATTGGGATATTTACCCCAAAGATACAGATGCAGTGAAAAGAAGGGCCATCTGTACCCCAATGTTCATAGCAGCAATGGCCACAATAGCCAAACTGTAGAAAGAGCCAAGATGCCCTTCAACAGACAAATGGATAAATAGGATATGGTTCCATATACAACGGAATATTATACCTCCATCAGAAAGGATGAATACCTAACTTTTGTACCAACATGGATGGGACTGGAGGAGATTATGCTGAGTGAAATAAGTCAAGCAGAGAATGTCAATTATCATATGGTTTCACTTACTTGTAGAGCATAAGGAATAACATGGAGGACATTAGGAGAAGGAAAGGAAAAGTGAATTGGGGGAGATCAGAGGGGAAGGTGAACCATGAGAGACTGTGGACTCTGAGAAACAAACTGAGGGTTTGGGAAAGGAGGGGGGTGGGAGGATGGATGAGCCTGGTGGTGGGTATTAAGGAGGGCATGTATTGCATGGAGCACTGGGTGTGGTGCATAAACAATGGATCTTGGAACACTGAAAAAAATAAAATTAAATTTAAAAAAAAGTTCAGGGTGGAATTCAAGCTAATCTTGCCCAATGACTCTTTTTTCTTAGCCAGTGAATTGTTCAACTAGACATAGCTTATAAAGCCAGCAGGAGTCCTATTCAGTAAGGAATTTACTCCGCCAATAATGAATACTCCTCCAACACCTTTGGGTTGCCCCTCCCATATTAAAAGAATGTGAACAGTCTTTGGTTCCCATGTGACAGTGTTTGCCTCCCAGGATTTCCTAAGGCACTAGAACAAAGAGCCCTCAGTTAGGTCTCCAGGCTCAGGCAAGAGCCAATTTTAAGTGATATTTTCAAGTGATAGAAGTTTGTCTTAATATTTTGCATCCTTTTGTCCCTTTTTCATATGCAAGGGGATCATTTATTCCTACTGCATTCACACACACATACACACATGCACACAAACACATGCATACCCCCAATAGTGTTAAATTAAAGTTCTCTGGGCTCCTTCATCCTGCCAGAGCTCCTGGGGATTTTCATTTTTGCAAGGATCAAAGCTTTAATCCCTATAGATTAAGTCCCAGGAATTCTTGAGTCTCAGTTTGTAAATGGAGGAGACTGAAGCCACTGGGGCACAGGAGGTCCAAGACCAGCAAGGGACTTTGATCAGAGGTGACAGGTGAGGGTCTGAGTGAAAGCCAGAATCCATGTACAGTCTCAGAAGAGAGGCAGTTAGAATGAAATGCTAATTTCATTAGTATGAAACAGGGTGTTTGGGGAGGTTGGAACCAGATTTTTAGTCACACACACTTTAAAGTGGAAAGCGATTTGAATGAATGAGGTGCTTGTTTTTTTCCTTCCTCTTCTTTAAAGAAAGATGTTTGAGGGAAAAGAAAGAAAAAAAAACACCGCTCTACTGAGCCCACTTTATGAAAAAGGGCTATCAGGACACCGCATTGTAATGCAATCTGTGTATTTAGGGGGATTTCCTGATGTGTTCACACTGCCTTTCTACAATAGAAGAGCCCTGAGAAACAAAGCAAGAGAGTCCCTCACAGTGGTCTTTTCTTTCTAGAACAATGTCTTAAAAGCTTCATCACAAGCCTGTGTTCACATGTCCCACAATGTCCATCACCACATATAGCCAGTGTGCCTGTGTGGGACTGAGACCTCATTTTGTCATCTGTATGACTTTGTGAAGAAAGTATGAAAATTATTACGGAGGAACTGAAATTCAGAAAAATTAAGTGACTGGTGTTAGGCTTTACAGCTGGAGAATGACTAATGGGATGGTTGATTTTATGTGTCAACCTGGCTGGGCCATGGCACCTAAATATTTTGTCAAACATTACCCTGGCTGCTTTGGCGAGGGTGTTTTTGGGTGAGATTAACATTTTAATTGGCAGATTTTAAGTAAAGTAAATTAACCTCTGTCCTGCAGGTGGGCCTCAATTGATCAGTAGAAGATTTGGTTAGAAAAAAAGACTGGCATCTCCTGAGCAAGAGGAATTCTGCCAGCAGAAGGCCTTTGGACTTGAACTTCAACATCAGCTCTTCCTTGGGTCCTCAGTCTGAGGGTCCACTTTACACATTTTGGACTCACCAGCCTTCATAATTACATGAGCCAATTCCTTAAAATAAACTCTTCTTACATTACACACACACACACACACACACACACACACACACACACACACACACACTAAATAGAATTAGTTCTATTTCTCTGGAGAATCCTGACAAATGCAACTAGCCTAGAATTATAGTACAGCCCTCTCAGTGTCTCTTTCTTTCATGTATCCTCCTAAGTCCACAGTTAAGCAGCAACAGTGTGCAATTTTCAACTGGTCACAATTGAGAAAGATAACTTTGAAATGAAGTTCATTGTGCAATCCAGCTTTTAGGATTCTCCAAAATCTCTGAAATCTCACTAGTGAATGGAATAATGTGGAGAGCACAGGGCTAGAGTATGGAAACTGGGATTTTAGCCTAAATCCAACACTCCCTTGCTCTGTGACCTTGAGCAAGCTACTTGCCATCTCTGGAGATGCTTCTTCTAGCTTGAAGGTCGATGCATGTTTTCATGATCTATACATTGGACAACAAACCACTCCAAAACCTAGTGCCTTAAAATGACCCCCCCCCCAATTTTTTTTTGTTGTTTGTTCACAATTCTGCAATTTAGGGAGGTACTGGTGCAGATGGGTTTTTTTTCTGCTTCACATGGAATATCTTAGGCTGAAGCCCCCAAGGTGGCTTCTTCAATCCCATGCCTGCTGGCTGCTGGGATAGCTGGTGAAGCATCTCTGTTTTTCTTCACTTAGTCTTTCCACAGATCTAGCTGAGTTCCCTTCACAGCATGGCAGTGTCTTATATTTTGCCTGACTCAAAGTGAAAGAAACTTCCAGGCCTTTAAAACCTAGACCAAGACTTGGCACAGCATCCCTTCTGTCTCATTCTATTGATCAAGGTCTGTTGCACAGATTAGTGTAGAACCAACGACAGGGGATGACTCATGGACTTAAATAGCTTCAGACATGTCCCATTGGGAGCTGCAAAAGTAAGAGTCTGTCACAATGAGAACTAAATAGAAGGATGGACTTTACAGGGTGAAGCTCAGGACTAGGTATAAAGAAGGCAGAATTGATTCAGATTAAAATAAGGCTTATTTTCATGGTTCTTCACCCTCTACAAAATATAAACACAGATATTTGTTGCAACCTCAGGTTGCCTCTGTGGACCAGGAAGAGAAGAGAAGGGATTATTTTTCTTCTATGAAATTGAGGTTCAGAGAAAATAAGTAGCTTACACAATGTCACACAGTTGTGGTAATGCAGGTAGGTGGTCAATGTCAGACAGTTAGGTGCTGGCAAACCAACTCACCAAAAAAAAAAAAAAAAAAAGGAGGATCAGGGAAAGGGGAGGAGAGGGTGGTGAAGAAGAAGAGGAGGAAGAGGGAGAAGAAGAGGGGGAGGAGGGAGAGGAGAAGGAGGAAAAGGAAGAGAAGGAGGAATAAGAAGAAGTCAATTTGTAGCATTTAATAATTTCTGTGATGTAAATACTCCCAACATAACTGACTCTAAGCCAAATTGGGAAGAGATGCACATAATCAGCTCTCTTGAGCCAGTAATTCCAGCTCTAGCACACCACTAAGCTGGGGGGAGAAAACAATGTTGCTCAGAAAGTCAAGATTCTGAAGTCAGAACTTATGAGAAAAGACATACTTATGAAATTTCAATGACCCTAAAGCAACTAGCCCTGAGACTCCAGATGGTAAACATTTTGCCTCCCCATGTAGCAGAAAATAAGAATCACCTCATATTCTATTTGAAGCAGGATCTTTCCTCGTATAAAATAAAATAGGAAACAAACAAACAAATAGATAAAATAAAATATACTATTTGTCTTTGATTACCTCTCACCTTCTTTTTGAGTTTCCACCAAGAAGTATACTCCTGAAATGGCTCCTTCTCCAGCTGTGACAACATGCCTGAACCTATATAGTTCAGGTCTTTCCCCTCCTCCCCTAAGTGAAATACTTATAAAGGAATTTAATCATTGGTAATGGCTTAATCTATTAAGATTCCAGAGTATTAGGCAGACCCAAGTTTATTGATGACTCTCTTCAAAACGCATTTGTAAGTCAGTTGTTTGGAACGTAGTGCACATTATCCCATATAAATTACTATATAAATAGTCCTTACACAGAAGTCTATTTTACTAAGATCAGTGAACCCTTACAGATTTCCACTAAAAGGCAGAAAATGATAACTATTGTAAAAATCAATACATTGAATAGACACCAAAATTCAATGAGATAATTTGAAATGATATCTTTTTTGTTGTTGTTTCTCCAGGTAAATTAGGTTTAATGAGAGGAGATTAGGAGTGTCACCGGATATTTTGTGAAGATGAGAGAGTTCTTTTTTTTTTTTTTAATTTATTTATTTGACAGATAGATCACAAGTAGGCAGAGAGGCAGGCAGAGAGAGAGGGGGAAGCAGGCTCCACCCTGAGCAGAGAGCCCGATGCGGGGCTCGATCCCAGGATCCTGAGATCATGACCCGAGCTGAAGGCAGCGGCTTAACCCACTGAGCCACCCAGGCGCCCCAAGATGAGAGAGTTCTTGACAGCAATAGTTTTATGGGTGGATGGTCACAGTATTGCTTTTCACCAGTTTCAATTAAGTGTATTTTTAATGCTATGCTTCATGCATCTTAATCACTACTAGTGTTGTGTTTGGCAAAGTCACAAGTGAAATAGAATTTTAAGATAGGGAAATGGAAGGAGACTGAGAGAAGATATTATCTTGATGGACTAGTACCTGAGTATGTTCTGTACATCGCTAGTCCCATGATCAATGAAGTTTGGAAACAGAATACTAGGCCCTTATTCAGATAATCACACTGCATGTTAACATAGAAGTGATTTAAGAATAAAGGGGGATCTCACAATAAACCAACTTAACCTTTAATTTCTTAAACTTATTAGACAGCAGATTACTTTTCTTAAATAATATTTATTAACAGCCAGCAAAGCTGTAAATTCTAGTGCAGTGTTTTTCCAACTGTGAGTCATGAGCCAGTAGTGCTTCATGAAATCTATTTGAATGGGCTGTGTAAGCATTAAAGAAAGAATATAATAAAAAATTTCGGAATGCATTGCCAAGTATGTATTGTTCCATATAAAAATGTGAAGTGTGCTTCGTTTTAGGAATGTGTGCATATATGTGTGTGTATTAGATAACAATGAAAAATGTATTTCTTATTGTGAGTTGAAAACTCTTTTTAGCACACTCTTTTTAAATTTTTTTTTTATTTTTTATAACCATATAATGTATTACTAGCCTCAGGGGTACAGGTCTGTGAATCGCCAGGTTTACATACTTCACAGCGCTCACCATAGCACATATCCTCCCCCATGTCCATAACCCAACCACCCTCTCCCTACCCCCCTCCCCCCCAGAAACCCTCAGTTTGTTTTGTGACATTAAGAGTCTCTTATGGTTTGTCTCCCTCCCAATCCCACCTTGTTTCATTTATTCTTTTCCTACCCCCCAACCCCCCCCCCACATTGCATCTCCATTTCCTCATATCAGGGAGATCATATGATAGTTGTCTTTCTCCGATTGGCTTATTTTGCTAAGCATAATACCCTGTAGTTCCATCCACGTCGTCGCAAATGGCAGGATTTCATTTCTTTTGATGGCTGCATAGTATTTCATTGTATATACATACCGCATCTTCTTTATCCATTCATCTGTTGATGGACATCTAGGTTCTTTCCATAGTTTGGCTATTGTGGACATTGCTGCTATAAACATTCCCATGCACGGAGCACACTCTTTTTAACAAAATTAAAAAATGGTAACAAAGGATGTCAGTTTATTTATTGTTACTTTATTGGGATATTAGATCAATAGAACACAATATATTTAACATACATGTATATTAAAAAAATGAATGCCCATGATTCTAGTACACAATTGAGAACATTACTGATACCATTTTATCTATCTAGGAGCATCTCTTACTCTTTTATTCCGTTTTTGGTCTCCCTATAAAAGGTAACTGCCACCCTGAAGTTTATATTGAATCCCTTTGTCTTTTTTCTGGATAACATTCTTTATCAAATATGGAAAATTCCTATTTAGTTTTGTTTATTTGGCATGTTAAAAAAGTATCATACTAAATATAGCCTTCTGAGATTTTTGTTTCCTTGTTTTTTGGGATTTTTTTGGTTTCTTTACTTAATATGCTGTTTCTCAAATCCATTTATGTCGGTTCATGTAGCTGTGGTGCATTTACCCACTATGGTATTTTCTTTATTGCAAATATTTCTGAAAATGTCTCCTAGTGCACATAGAAAAGTTTCTCTCAGCTCTAAAGCAGGGATATCTCTATGCTCTATTCCTAGAATTGGAATTTTTGGATCATAAAATATAATTTTCAACTTTACAATGTAATGTGACCTTATTTTTCTTTTTTTTTTAAGATTTTATTTATTTATTTGACACAGAGAGAGATCACAAGTAGGCAGAGAGGCAAGCAGAGAGAGGGATGGGGAAGCAGGCTCCCCACTGAGAAGAGAACCCGATGCTGGACTCGATCCCATGACCCTGAGATCATGACCTGAGCCGAAGACAGGCTTAACCCTCTGAGCCACCCAGGGGTCCCTGACCTTATTTTTCTAAAAGATTTTTTTTTGCCAATATACACTCTCAATAATATTTCAATTTTTCCACATCATCAGCATTTCATCTTGTCAGACTTGTTAATTTTTGCTAATCTACTGGACATAAAATGATATTATTGCTAATTACTATTAACAATTATTGTGAATTTCCATTTCTATCATTACTATAAAATAATAGAATAAGTATATTTTCACATATTTATTTTCTGTTGACTTGTATTTTCTGAATTGCATTTTTATGCCTGCATTTTTCTATTGGGTTGTTTTTTAGTGCTTTAAGAATTTTTTATACATAATGATTACTAATTGTTTATTGAACATATGAGATTTAATATTTTATCCTTGTTTTTTCACATTCTTTGTAGTGTCCTTTGTTAAACAGAAATTTTTAATTTTTATATTCGCATTTATCAATATTCTTTGGAGGACCCCTTTCATGTCTTTTGTAAGGGAACCTATACCTATCCTGAAGACATAAGATCTCCTTTTGTATTTTTTCCTAAAATTTAAAAGTTTTGTTTCCAGATTTAATCAATCTGGGGTTATATCTTGTTTATAGTGTGAGGTAGTGCTCCAGTTTTATCTTATTTGCCTAAGAAAAATCTTTTTCCTTGACACAATAATTAAACTGTCCCTCTTGTGTCCAGGTATTTACAGTTATGCATGTATCATATGTAAACATTCATATATGTACGGGCCTGTGTGTCAGTCAGGATTAGGGTTACTGTATAAGTCATGTTATATTTTGGACACATTCATACTAAGAAATAATTATTGTTTACTTTAAAATTCAGCTGAGTGTTCCATATTTTTATTTAATATGCCATTTTTATGAAATATGGCAATCGTAGTCAAAATTCACTCAGGCAACTGAAACCATATCAGTGTTTTCCAACAGCTTTAAAGTGGTAACTTTTATCTAGGGGTGTACACATTTACTGTGTGAGGAGAATTTTTTAAGATACAGACTACAGAGGAGCTCTACCTCAGATCTATTGAAACAAAGTATCTGAAGAGAGGCCATAGGCACCTTCTGTCTTTTAAGGCAGTTCTTTAAGCCGAATCTCTTGTGTCCTTCTTGTTAAGAACCACCATCTCAGGGGCATTTCAAGAAATTCTTCAAAATTAGTTCTACTTTAGTTAACTTAAACTAACAAGTTTTGTATGGGAAATAAATTGATCCCTGGGTCAAATGTTTGAGGTAGGATTTAAGTTCATGAAACAATCAGGGAAGAACAATAACTTGATATACATTTTAGTGTTAGATTCTATAGAACCAGCTCTAAAAAGAAAAGGCCATATATGCTTAAATTAACCAGGAAAGGCTTTCTGGAAAATATATGGTTTTAGTTGACCCTTGAGGAACATCTAAGATTAAAGCTTTCATTTTCTAATTAAATGAGACAGGAAAAGGGTAGGATTTAGGCCAAAGAGGGCCCCAATCAGAGTAATTTCCAACTTTTAGCCTAATAAAGGGTCACAGAAGTACTGAGAAATCTAGAAAGAAAGTTTAAGATTGGCTTCCTAATCCTAGAGTTTTCAGAATTTAGAACTAGAAATTCAAATTTAGGAATATGGATGGGAACAAGGTCAAGCACAGAAGATGGGGATTAAATAATTTGAAGAATAAATAGATTAATAAAATCAGTAATTTCTGTGATCATCATTTTATCATCTGCCAATAACAAATGCACAATTCTTCCCGTTCTATCAGTAGAAATCAAGCAGCACTCAAGGCAGATATGACATTTCCTACAATGAGAAAAGAGATCCTTAGTCTTGGGCGCATGTGACTTCTCCTATTTTATTGTTCCAGCCTGAATGTGGACAGAACAAATATTCTGTTCAGAAGGATCCCTCCCTCCTGAAACCATGGGCTTGGGCTTCATCTTTGTTCTACCCATTTTGACCACTCTGCTCCCAGTGCTATCCTTAATAGAAATCAGTTGGACCTGATTGAACAAATATTCCTAAAGCTCTCAAGCATAGTTACATGATGTCATAAGCAGAGTCCCTTTATCCTAAATCAGCAAAAGTATAGACTCTCTTTGTCTTCCCTAGACTTTAACCATTGTTATTTCTACATACCTTTTCTCTAGCTCATGTGTAATATTTGGTTTTAATGGTAAAAGAAAGTTTTAGGCAATGACTGGTGTGTTCTGGTCCTTTTGAATTTTTTGAAAAAAAGAAAATGTAATTATATTTAAAAGGCCACAAATATAATTTTTGAAAGAAGGACTTTATGAGGGCAGAAGAGAAGAGGGAGCTTAAAAATGAAGGTCCATCTGATTCCATCTTTGCTGTAATTACAACCAATAAAAAGCATCATGAATGTAAACTATGAGAGAAAAATAATGCATAGATGTTTTAAGTTTATTATCCTTATATCCTTAAAAAAGAATTAAATTGCAGTGCAGTTAGCAAAAAACTAGAGCCTATCTTTGGATATGGGGGCATGAAACTCAAAACAAAAATAAATTGCATGAAAAATACCTATTTGCACATAAAATTGAAATGAATATTCCTCAGGGTTTGTTCCAAATTGCACTCATTTAAACTGTAATTAGAGAGAAGACTAGCCAATGTGTGGATAATACTAACGATACTGGTGAGATGATTAGCCATTGGGATACCCAGCCAAAGATTGCTCTTCTGATAATTAGCTTCAGGATAGAAAGTCTAATATTTGCCAAGACAAATATATGTTGACAAAGATCCCCATATGGGCTGGCAGATATGTGCTTGGGATATAAAAGAAATTAGGAACTAAAGAACTAGGCTGTGAATTGGGAGATCTGGATGACATTTTCAAGCATATTATTCATTCTGATGGGCAGTTCTTAACACTTGCAATATACCCAGGGCAGCCACAAAGGTGCATGCTTGGATGTTCATCCAAGAAGACCTTGCCATTTCATTACAGGAAGTACAGTTATTTGATAGCCTCTAGCTATTAGTGCTTTTAACATCTGCCTAAGCTTTCAAGTCAAGGACTGTGTTATCTTGGGCAGTTTCCAACCAAAGAATGAGTATGACAGGGACATTTGGTCCAGGCCATTTCTACCCAACACAGGGTGCCTCCAATAGGCAGATTCTGCTCCAAAGCTCCCCAGTGAGGTGGCAAAGTCTACTTTAGTCTGAAGTTCTCACTTACTAACCATGGACCTTAATGTATTAAAAACTCATCACTAAACACAAGGCAGTCCAGATTTTCCCCTATGTTCTATCTTGTAGAAGTTTTATATATTTTTTGAAGTTTAGTATTTTTAATTTTACATGTAAGCCCATGATTCGTTTTGAGTTATTTTTTGTGAAAAATGTAAGATCAGAGTCTAGATTCTTTTTTTCTTTTTTTAATATGGATTTATAATTTTCCAGCACTATTTGATGAAAGGACTATTGTTTCTCCATTGAAATGCTTTTGCTCCTTTGTCAAAGATCAATTGAGTATATTTGTGTGGTTATATTTCTAGGTTCTTTAGTCTCTTCCATTCATCTATTTGTCTATTGTTTCATCAATATCACACTGTCCTGATTCTTGTAGCTTTATGGTAAGAATTTAATTGGGTAGTGTCAGTCCTCCAACCTTGTTCTTCTTTTCCATTATTGTGTTGGTTTTCAAGGTGCTTACTTTCCATTTAAACTTTAGAATGATTTTGTCATTACCCAGAAAGTAAGTTGATGTAATTTTTATTGAGATTTCATTGATTCAAGCTGTGAAGAATTAAATCTTCATGATAATATTCCTATCCACAAACATGGAATATTTCTCAATTTATTTAGATATTTTTGATATTTTTCGCTAGAATTTTATAGTGTTCTTTATATAAATCTTGTACATATTTTGTCAGTTTTATACCAAAACATTTCATTTTGGAGGGTGCTCATGTAAATGATATTATGATTTTAATTCCAAATTCCAATTGTTCATTATTAGTATGTAGAAAATAAATTGTCTTTTGTGAATTAATCTTGTATCCTGCAACCTTACTATCATCACCAATTAGTTCCAGTAGATTTTTTGGTCAATTATTTCAGATTTTCTCTATACAGATTATAGCAAGTGTGTATATACAAACAAAGATAGTTTTATTTCTTCCTTTCCAATTCATACCTTTTATTTCCTTTTCTTGCCTAATTACATCAGTAGGACTTTGAATCAATGTTGAATACAAGTGGTAAGAGGGAACATTCTTACTTGTTCCTTATGTAATGGGGGAAGCATCTAGTTTCTCACCATTGAGTTTGATGTTAGCTATAGGCTTTTTGTAAATATACTTTATCAAGTTGAAGAAATTCCCCTCTCTTCCTAGTTTGTTGAATTTTTTTTTAACCATTATAGATTTGGTCAAAAGCTTTTTCTCCATCTGTTCATATGATCATATGCCCTTTCTTCTATAGGCTGTTGATGTGACAGATTACAGTAATTGATTTTCAAATATTGAACCAGTCTTGCATACCTAGAACAAATCCCATTTGGTCAGGATGTACGAATTTTTTTACACATTGTTGCATTTGACTTGGTAATATTTTGTTGGGGATTTTTGCATCTATATTCATGAAATATATTATTTGTAATAATTTTTCTTGCTTTTGATATCTTTACCTGAGTTTGGTATGAGTTTGCTGACATCATAGATGAGTTAGGAAATGTTCCCTTTGATTCTATTATCTGTAAAAGATCATAGTGAATTGGTTTAATGTCTACCTAAAAATATTTGGTAGAATTCAGCAGTGAAACTGTGAGTATGATTCCTTTTTTTGAGAAAGTTATTAATTATTAATTCAGCTTTTTTTTTAATTGTTAAGACATGTTTTGTAGTCCTAAATGTGGTCTGCCTTAATGAATGTTACATTTGAGCATGAGGAGAATGTATCCTCTGCTGCTGAACTCCCTAAAGTAAAAGCCAGTTTAGATCCACTCTAGCAAAACAGATCTCAAGGGAACCAGATTCATCTCTAAGTTACTTAATAACCAGTCAGAAGAATGCCCAACAATCCTTAGAGCAAGACAACAAAATCAAAACTTCAGCAATGTAAATTCACTTCTTTATAGTGATACTTAATATGGATTTTAATAATTTATTGTTTGAACTATTTCTATGGATTTTTTTTGGTTTTCAGTTTTGTTTTATTTTGTTTTGTTTTTTTTTAAATGAATATGGCTACTATGAACATCCTTGCCCTGTCCCAGGTATACATATAGAAAAGGATCTCTAGAGCATATTTCTAGAAATAAAATTACTGGTTCTATGGGTATATACATTTTTATACATTTTGAGATAGGGTCAAATTATTATCCAAACTGGTTTTGCCAATTTACACTTCCACCAACAGCGTATATAATTTTTTGGTTGTTCCCTGCCTTTATCGACATTTGTTAGAATAAGCCATTTTTACTTTCTAATTAGTGGGTCTCTCTTTTTTTGAAATTTCACTAACTTCTTCTGCCTCCAATTGTTACTATCTTATTTTGCAGTAATTTCTCTATCTTTTTATTTCTTCTAAACTATTACATTTAAAGAATAGGTCTCAGGTTAGTCCTAGAAAAGAATTGGTTATATTTTTTTCTCCCTTTTACTGAAATTTTACTCTTTACCAAACATTGTTCTAACCATCATGCATGCATTTATTATTTTATTTAATTACTAATACAACACAACCCTTCAAAATAAACATTATATTTACAATTATGATTCCTACTTCATAGATATAAAAAAACAGTAACTTAAAGATATAAAATACTTTCCTAGGCCACACAGATCATTGGCACATAACGTATAGCTTGTAATTATAATGCCAGTGGCAAAACTGGATTAGAAGCCAGTTCTGATCATTTCAAAACCTTAGCACTTTATACTAGGCTTCACACTTTGCTTGTACAAAAATGCTTATAAAAAAAAAAAAAGAACCTAGATGCCACTTATTAAATATTTCACTAACACAATTCTTCTAGTATATGGGTTTCACAGTTCTGATAGTTGGTTTTATTAAGAATTCTAACAACTGCACACCCCCATTCACTGAGATCCAAATTCTAACATCATTTTTTAAATGATGTATATACATTTTTTAATAGTTAATAGTTTTCTAGATTTGGACAAAGCTATTTGGCCATTTACAAAAGGGCCATACTCCACTTGTGGTCCTATAACTATAGATGCATATATTTTTATTGTCCTGATTTTAAATTCAGACTTCTTTATATCCTCCTAAGCCCTAGTATAAGTTGCTGTGAAGTTATACATCTATGCATAAGTTCCTTAAAAATGAGGCATTGGAACATAAGCTAATTAAAATTCTGGGTCCAAGTGACCTATCACACAAAATCAGTGTGGATATGAGGCACATTCACCATTTTTTATTTATAAAAAGTACAAACTTACCCAATATGTTTTTGTGAATTGTGCTAGTTAGAATTCCCAATTGGTGAAGTATGCTGTCTAAATGAAAACCATTACTAGAATACTCTTTGTTGTTTTGGAAAAGCTTATTTATGTGCCAAAATTCAACCTTCTATCTTCTCTTATCAGCTGTTGGCATGAGATTTTACATGTAAATTACCTTGTAATATAAATGTTTATATTTGTCAAGCTGAGAAGAATAAGTTGTTAAAACAGTTTGCTAAGATGCTTGTTCATAAATGACATCAGCTTTGTATTCACAAGCAGCTATCAGCTTGGATTAATGTAGTTACATTTAGGCTCAGCGAAGGCAGATGGATTTTGCAACACACTTATGGTTTTGATGGAGAACAAAATAATCTTAACAAAAAGACTAGAATAAAAGTTCAGAATTTCATCTGGGGTTTTTAATAGGCATAGTAAACAACACAATGTTGAAACACAACTGTATTCTCTTTCAATTTGTTTTAAAACTAGAGCAGCAAGTGTTTGCTGTAATGATCTTTTCTCTGGTATAAAAGTAAGTAAAAGATGCAACATTTTGTTTTTAAGCATGAAAATTTTCCCTGGTGATGACAATCTGCTCGATTGGATGTCTTCATAAGGTCAGTACATAGTAGAATAACAGATTCATTTGCAAAAACTGTGGGAATAGAATGTCACTTCCAACTTTCATCATTGCAATAATTTGACAAGTTTAACTCTACAGAGATTATCTCTCTATGTCTTCTAACAATTCTCCAGAGATTGGCTTTGAGATTACCAACAGGGTAAAATATTGTTTTAGATCGCTGTTCCTGCATTGGTTGCATTATTCCCAAGTTTATACATAGAAATGGAAAGAAAGGCTGATTTTTTTTTATTCAATGATTGTCAGTTTGCTTAGAAATAAATTATTAGAAGGGCTTTGCTGGACACCACATACTAAAATATATCATTGCTCATGAACCTCCTTCAATGACTTTTGCATTCTGGGGAAAATAATGCTACAATGCCTTCTACATAATGTGTGGCAGTGATTTTCAGATATTATTGTACATTCTAATCATGCAAGGAACTTGAATCACAGCCTATTTCCTATCCTGACTTCAGAAATTCTGATTCAGCAGCTCTGAGACAGAGTCCAGTTACCTGCATTTTAAAGAACACATCACTTTTTGGACCCCACTGTGAGACCAAGTCTGTGATCTTTGTTGACAAGGCAATGACGGCTTTTCTTACTTCCCAGTCTCTATAAAAGCCCTTTCTCCAACTGGAGAAAATGACTGTCACTCTCTCTCCTACAATCAAGTGGTATTTCTCAAAAAGTAATGAAGGGACCACCTACATTGGTCCCTTCTGTATGAAGGTCTCTCAGACATAAGGTCCTTACTAAAGTTGTATATTCTGGAGTCCCACTACAGACCTACTAAATCAGATACATTTGGATGTTGAGCCTTAGAATCTTCAATGGAACCCAGCTGATTTTTTCCCCACTCAGCTTTATTTACAGGAATTTTTTTTAATATCTGAATTTTAAAAGAAACATTTTGAGGTTAGTTCTGTTTTGATTTTTTTTTGTATCAGACATTGTTGTCACAAACCACACTGATCTATTTCATACTTCAAGGGAGTTCAAGGCAGCCATCCCAGTAAAATTAATCTTGAGAAGTTAGATAAGTTTGCTGAAATAATACTAAATTCTGGGGGCCCCTGGGTGGCTCAGTGGGTTAAGCCTCTGCCTTCGGCTCAGGTCATGGTCTCAGAGTCCTGGGATCGAGCCCCACATTGGGCTCTCTGCTCAGCAGGGAGCCTGCTTCCCCCTCTCTCTGCCTGCCTCTCTGCCTACTTGTGATCTCTTTCAAACAAATAAAAAATTTAAAAAAAAATGCTAAATTCTGTTTTCCTTTTTTTTTTTTTTTTTTTTTGCCTTTGCTCCTCATTTCTTGATTCTCTTTACAATGTGTCTGACTTTTAGCCTCCTTTCTCTTTCTTCTTGGACCTTGTGAACAATTCTTCCTCTTGAGACTTTGGAGTAGATAAGAATTTCCCAGGGAAAAAGACAAACAAACATGGAGAAAAAATATTGTTTTAGACATGTTGACTAGAGTATTCCTATTGTATTGGGATTATGATGGCTGTAGAGACCTAACAAGAAAGCAAAAAGCACTAGCCCAAAATCAAAGTCATGTGGTGTGGTGACCATACAGGAAACATTAAAAGAAATATCACTGCAGAAAATGTTTTTAAACCAATAAATCAGAAGTTTCATAATTGAACAGATCTCCAAGGCGTGCTAAGCTGCTTTGGGAAACAAAAGTCTTTCCCCCTTTGCCTCACAACCTGTTGTCGCTTTGGCCCTGAGTCTTAAGAAAAGTCCTTATAGTGGGCAGGGTAATGTGGTGCTCATCACCCATTCCTGTCTTTCTGATGTGCCCAGAGAAGGATACTGAAAAATACAAAACCTTATTTTATACATTCTTTAGTAGCAAGGGTTTGGATGTGATCTAGGTTTAGCCAATCTGACGAATTTGTGAAAGATTAAGAAAGCAGAAGTGAGGTGGGAATACTATGGCTCCTTCTGAAGTGTCTACCAGCATTATGAACATGGAGACTTTGGGCTCATGCGTAGACAATCAGTGAATGTCCCAGGTCCAGACACTAGCTCTGTGAGGGTGTCCACAAAGTTCAGATCCTTTGGACAAGGTGTGGCTTTGGAGGTACCAATCCTAGCAGCATTGGTAGCTCCTGGAAAAGTGAGGTGTGGGTTCTGGAGCAGCTGCTGGAGTGGTTGCTTCTCAATGGTAGACCATGGAAAAACCAGTGATTAACAAAGATATTCCCAGAATCCCTGTTGGTCTCCTTACCAGGTCTAATCTCTGGTATTTTTCTGAAAGTCATTACAGTTCTACCCTAGAACTTGCTCCCCCAGCCTTCCCAGTGGTTCTGTAAATAATTTGCCCCTGTTTAAGTGTTTAAGAAAACTGAATTCTGATTGTTACTGGCCTCCAGTTAATGATTCTGGACTTTTTCTTGTAGATACTGAGGGCCAAGTAAAGATATAACATAAGCATATGTGTATGTTATAAATACCCATGAAATAATCTCTGAAACCAGTGAGCTCTGGCTGAGCACTTAACTTCACTGTGGTCAACCATGAGATCTGTAGAAAAATAATCTGATTACTCAAAGCCTTAATATAATTCTAAGATTATATTTAGGCTGTAAAATTTCCAGATGGGAAATCATAAATTTGATTACATTTTTCCAAAATGTGTGCCACAGGTTGTTATTGTTGCTCTTAATACATAACATGAATATGTAGTTTTAAAAAGTTGAATTTACATTGCAGAATTCCTTACACCCTTCAATAACTACTATGTCTGTGGCTCTCCAAGAAGGAAACTTAATAGACAGCTTTTCCAAAGGAATCTTGTTTTTGTTTTTCCTCCTCCCCACCTTTTGGTATATAGAGACATTAGGGAGACAAGGTCTAGTAATTAGGACATTTCATCTTTTAACATTAGATGTTTTGGGGGACCTTGGGTGGCTCAGTCATTAAGTGCCTGCCTTTGTCTTAGGTCATGATTCCAGGGTCCTGGGATCAAGTCCCGCATCAGGTTCCCTGATCAGGGGTAAGCCTGTTTCTCCCTCTCTCACTCCCTCTGCTTGTGTTCCCTCTCTCACTGTGTCTCTCTCTGTCAAATAAAATCAATCTAAAAACAAAACAACAACAAAAATTAGATGATTTAGATTCATTGTTATTCCTGTATGTACCTGTAGTTCCTTCATTTTCACTGCTATCTAATATTCTATTTTATGAATATCTATAGTTTATTCATATATTTTCCTATAGATGGACATTTAGACTAACTTTTCTTTTTCCCTGAAAAGAATTTTTGCAGACATGTCTTCTGGTACCATGGGCACACTCCCTAGGTTATATACTTATAAATGGAGTTGCTGGGTTATAGAGAAAGAACATCATGATCAGCTCTACTAGGGAATATGAAGTTATTTTCCAAGTAGTTTTACCAAATTATATTGTCAACAGCAGTGGATGAGAGTGTCCATTTCCCCATATTCTCATCAATACTTGCTATTACTAGATATTTTTAGTTGCCCTTTCAGGTAGGAGTAGTTTTAAAAGTTTAATGTAGCTTTAATGTTCATTTCCCAATTATGAATGCTACAGTTAGAAAAATAGCACATTCTTTCATGCACTTAATAGACATTTACTGAGCTAGAAACTGGGAGGACAGCACTGAACAAGAAACCAAAGACCCCTGTTCTGATGGAGCTGACATTTTAAGCAAGTCCGTAGACAATAAGCAAACAGAGAAGTAGTGATATGGGCTGTGTTGTCTGAAGGGAGGGTGATGAGCTAGAGAGAGGAGGGGAGTCTACTTTTGGGTAAGTGGAGAGGAAGGTCTCTCTCACAAAATGGCTTCTAATAAAATAGGTAGAAAGATGAGGTTGACATTACTCAGGGTAACTAGATTGTTATGCAAACCAGGGCACTTCTAAGAAGACTAAATGCCAGGATAGTGAGTGTAGACTGGGACTTCCCAGAGCAAACCATTATGTAAGGTTATCTAACAATTCTAATTTTATTTGTAGCCACTTTTCCTCTCCTTCAGGGCTCAAGGAACCCCATGAAAACTGACCCTCAGATTTTTCACAATTCCCCACTGCAGCCATCAAAGTGGCAACACACTCTGGATGGGGTGGTGACAAGTTACAAGGTGCTGGAGTCCTCATCATTTTCAGACCTACAGTAGATGAGCAGAGCCCCATACGCCCCTGCTGGAAATGTAAAATAGATGAGAAATAAGCACTTTGTTGTTGTGTGTTAAAACAATAATAATTGGGATTTGTTTGGGTCACTAGCCTATCTTATCCTGACTATTACAAGAACATTCTGAGAGTACAGAAACAGAGTTCTGAGTTCCTGTGGAAGTTGTCCTTAGCTACAAATCTCTGATTTCCTTAGAATTATCTAATTTTTAAATCACTTACCAGTGACTATGAAGTATCATGTGGCACAATAATGGCAGTAATAATTAAAGTTCACATTTTTAGGGGTGCCTGGGTGGCTCAGTCAGATGAGCATCTGACTTTTGGTTTCAGTTCAGGTCACGATCTCAGGGTCGTGAGATCAAGCCCAGTGTCAAGCTTCATGCTGAGCATGGGGCTTGTTTGGGATTCTCTCTTTCTCCTTCTGCCCTTCCCCCTGCTTGCTCTCTCCCTCTAAAAAAAAAAAAAAGTTTTACATTTTAAATTCATGCTAGTCATATTGTGTTTAATAGTACCTCATTTTATCCTTATGACAACTCTATGACACAGCTATTATCATTACTCTAAGATTATAGATTAAGATTTCTCATAAAATACAAGTTGAAAGCACAGAGGCACAAAGAGGTAAAGAAATGTTGCTTTCCCTGTTTTATCTGTACAGAGGAAAAAGAGAACAAAAAGTGCTTATGAACATGGGTTGAAGATACACATAGATGGGGACAAGCATTGGCCTCTGCCACTTATAAGCCATCTGCTACCAATGAGGTCATGTAACTTTCCATGTCAAGAAAAGTGGAGATGGTAAGCATATGCAGCCTATAAAATTACTGTGAGTATCAAAGAGATAATTAAGTTACTTCCATGTCTGGCACATAGGAAGCCAATAATATGTAGTGGTATTTATAGTTTTTGTCATCATTGACATTGTAATCACAAGGATATCACATCTGGGTTTTGTGTTCAGTTCTGGATACCACTTTTGAATTTGGACATTTGAGACTAGAGTGCCATTAGGATTTGGCGAGTGCAAAATCTGGGGACTCCATAATTTCCATGAGGAATAGGTGAAAGAAATGAGAAAAGTTGGTGTGTAGAATATAAGTTTCAGATAATTATCTTCTAGTATTTGAGAAGTAATCAAGCAAGAAATATTGGGTGTGTTATGTAACTCCAGAACAATTACAGTGGAGAGGAATTTCTGGGAAAACTTTCTAACAGGCAAAGTTATTAAATATTCAGTGAGCTGCCTTGTGAAGGTGTGGGCTTGCCCAGTGCTTGATGGCTCAAAAGCAGGTCATGCAATTGTAAAAGTGAATCTTTGTGAAGTTAGAGGTTGGACTAAATGAACTGTATAAGTAATGTAAGTCTTCAAGGAAGAAACTCTTCAGTGCACAAATGATGCAGACTCCAAGCAATTTGCATAGATAAATAGTCATCTGTTTGGAAGGAATTCCAGAGTATTGGTGTCTATATTCTTTTCATGTGCAAATACAAATTCAGGACCACTTTTTGGAATTTTTCAGAGAACAAGGATGCATGAGAGGCTGGGTCAGTTCTAGCCCATTCACAATGTGGTGTGGATTGCAAATTACTTCTGTTTATGTGGGGTTCTGTTTCATTTTAGTTGTATCTCTCAGTAATGTACTCTAAGCTTCATTTGGGCACTGACTGTGTCTGTCTTATTTACTTCTCCACTCACAGCACCCAGCACGATATATGGCCCAGAGCATGCACATAATAAATATTTGCTGAATGAATACATGAATGAATGGCTGTAGAATGGACAGGATTTGGTGATCTTTTAGATGGGAGAGGGATCCAAAGGGAGAAATTCAAAGATATTTCCCAGGTTCTTAGCTTAGGTACCTGGTCATGTGATAGTACCACCTAAATTGGAAATGGAGGAGGAATAGATACTTTGGGTAGTTTGAGGATGACACTGAGTTTAGCTGTTGATACATTGTATGTGAAGTGCTTGTTGGACAGCCAGGTGGAGACCTCTAAGTAGACTCTTTAATGTGTGCATGAGGAACATATCTAGCAGTCGTCAGTGCCTGTAAGGCAGGGGGAACCATGGTGATAGATGCCATCTCACAAAGAGCACACAGGGACAGATATGGGGAGAAGGCTGAGGAGATTTGGGGGAATCACCCATTTAATCAATTGGTGGAGGAAGACAGACTTTTGAAAGAAATCCAGGAACAAATGCAGCAGAGAGGTAAACAAACAGAAAACCCAGAAGTGAAATCAGAAATATCACAATGTGAGAGATTCTTATATCTGGACAAAGTTTAAGAAATGGAGGCAAGGTTCCAGATACTCTGTCATCACCACATCAAACCCATTTTGACTTAGAGTCAAGACACTTATCTTTAGAATACCTGAAACTTGACCTAACACCTTTGCTTAGATAATTCCAGTGATAAGGAACTCACTACCTTTAGAAGGCAAATATTGTGTGACCTTGATAAAATGTGTATAGAGAAAATTTAATAAAAGTTGAGTTATTTCATTCCAGGTTTTATTTAGACTTCTATATATAAAATCTCAACAGTAATTTATTAAATGATGCCCCATCCAAGCAAAGAAATATGAGAAATGCATCCCTTATTCAAAGCAAATGTTCCACCAGGGAAAACTTCCAAACTGCAGGATTCTGACTTAATAAAGGGCTGAGATCAGACCATCAATAGAAAGTTAAACCTACCCCAAGAGGGTTAAAGGAATGAAACTGCATTTATAAGAAAAACAAAGAAGCAGCAGTAGGGGCTGAGGAGACATTCTACTAAATGAAATTAATGATGACTCTAAACTGGCCTCTCTCCTGAATTTATTTTAGCATCTGTCTTGAATAAAGGAAAATGAAAGAACAATCTGGATAATTGGAAAATAATAAAGACTTTTTTTTAAAAACTTGGTATCAATAATAACCTTATGTATACTTAAACATACACAACTTTGGAGTTTTATAGTCACATAGTATGGATAAACTGAAAAATAGACAGAATAGGTCCAACTTCTAATAGTTGAGGGGTGCTGGAAAGTTCCCCATCCATGTAAATATTTATCCTATAACCCTCTTAATGTCATCTAATTTATCATCTAGTCATCTTAATGTCATCAATTTTATCATCTAAGACTGTGGTATTCCATACTATAGTCCAATCCATTTGTGGCTATATAGATTTAAATGTAAAATGATAACATTAACATAAATGTAAAGATTCAGTTTCTCACTTGTACCAGCCACATGTCAAATGCTCAGTAGTGACATGTGGCCAGCGGCTAAGTACCGGACATGCAGATAGAGAGCATTTCTGTCATCTTAGGAAAGTCTGCTGGATAACTCTGACTAAAGCAGAGTCCTCTGTGTTGAAGCTTTCTAAAGGCTTTCAAAGATAAACTGTGTTAAGTCATGGAAATAAACTAACACCTGGTTGAGACCAGCATGTGAAATTGCTGTGAAATTACAGGAATGAAGTGCTAGTGAACCAGACATCTATTACCTGATGGACATGAACATCAAGTTAGGCTTATTCCTCAAATGCCAGCACACAGTAGAGCTGGAAATCAAACTGTAGGTTACCTAACTCCAAAATCCACACTCCATGCTGCCTTCCCACACCTGTGTGAGAAGAACATAGAAGAACATTGAGTGGAAGAATTGATTCTCTCAGCAGGTGGCATAATTTGGGACAGAGTAAGAGAGGCTATGCTGTACAAAAGACTGGAAGTATTAAGTTTAATGTTGAGAGAAAATAAAAAGGTCCACAAGTATATGATGAAAGGGAAAGCAAAAACAACAAAAAAACAAAGATCAAATTGACTTATCCCACAATTTTGTTTTTTCTGAAAGCTCATAAAATAGCCTTCCAGGCTGTTCTGACAAGTGCTTAGGACCAAGTTCAAGCTCCAGTTTTGCCTTCTCTTAGTTTCGAATCTTGGATGTATAGTGCTGCCCCTTCTTGCTCATGGAGCCGGAGCACCCACAGATGAGCTGACATAACTGATCCAGTAGCAGTAAAGATGAAAACCAGTTAGGACTTGGATCCATTAAGAGAGAGCACTTGTGCACAAAACGGGGGACAACATAGAGAAGCAGTGCTTGCATCTCAAGCAAGTTCAAGGTCAAAAGCAAGTAGGAGCAAAAGACAAGTTAGTCAAGATAATTCTCTTTCTACCGTGCTATGAAAAGGTAAAAAAAAAATTTCATTGACTTTATAAGAAAACAGTGTCAAATTTACACACCTTTTTTGAGCATCAGTTTCTTCCTCTCTGCATGGGGACTATTCCTTGTAAACACTTAGCATCCACAAATAAAGTACTCAGTTTTCTAGAGCTCAAAATTCATCAGTAATAGACAAGAATTTTTGTGAAAATGTCCCAGCTTATCCCTCTCTCTGTCCATTAAGGGAGAATTCTGGATGAGCTCATAAAATATTTACCCCCGCCTGCTTTCCAAGTTGCCGAGTTCTTGACAAATTCATAGTCTCATACTCCAGACATTGAATACAGAACCCAGACAAAATGAGAAGAGAGAAGGACCATGGCAAAGGCACCCAGCTGAGTAGATGTCCTATTAGAGGGGGCCAAGGAACGAGGTGCAAGAGTGGCTGGGGCACGTGATAGAACTGAATGGAAGAGAAAGAAAAACTAGCAGTTTATATCCTGTTCATAAAATTTAGAGAAAACATTGACTTACTTAATTTGTTGTTGAATATGTTCTTATGAGCCTGGCACTTTCCTGGGATGATGACAAGGCAGGTAAAGCAGCTTTTTAAATGAACTTTTTCAGCATTACTTTTGGCAGTGTTGCTATAGCCAATCATTTGCACCCAGCCAAGAAACACTTTCTTACAAACACTGAGATAATAAAATAAAATTTCTAAAGAAAAAAAAAAAACATTTTCTTAAATAGTTCTACTTTCTCTTCAGCATTTTGCTTAAATTTCCTTTTTCAAAAGGATAACAAAGCCACAATATCATGAGTATGTTAAATGGCTAATTAGGCTTACTAACTAGTTAAACAACTGAAAGACAAGTTTCAAGATCTTGTCTCAGCAAAATTATGAATAACTTTAAGTTTTGTATTGTCTAAGTCACTGGTGACTTTGTAAAATACTTAGTTAAACCAGTGACAATCAGGGCTGTGTTGTATTGACAATGACATCATAGACCCTTTACAAGGGTTCAATGAGCCACAGTAAGTAAAAGTACAATGCTAGTTGTAAATTGCCTATATAAGTGTAGGTTTTATCGTTAAATAGAACAAAATTGCAATTTTAATTTAATGAACAAATCAGCAAATGTGTGTTGAGTACCTGAATTAACATAGTTGTCATAAAAGTAAATGATGTATTAACTAACGGTGCACAGCTCTATTCTTGCTGTTTGGCAAAAGTTCCTTCTGGTTTACCTTTCCATATGAATGATAGGGTTGTATAAAATACTTGCATGTGAGAATAGTAGCCTTTACGTCCAGACTTTTACTCATTTGTATATCCATTCGTCTAACAAATATTTAATGATACTCCAGCATCTCTTTCATTGAACAAATGTTTTTGAAATCCCAGAAAAATAAAGAAGAGGTAATATAAAGAAATGATTGAGCTGAGATATAAAAAGTAGAATAATTAGGGACAGAAGAGGGATATTTTTTTCCCCTTCAGAGAGAACATCACGTGCATTGGACCTGCAGCAGAACCAAAAGAGAAGGTGCTATAGCCCAGAAAGGAGAGATGGGGTGTGCTAAGGTGGAGAGAGGAACACAACTCATCCATTCAGTGTCCTGCAGACCACACCAATTGTTGGGAACTCATTGAAATAAGGATGCTACCTAGTCAGAGTGGCCACTGCTGCAGTAAGGCAAGAGTGGATGAAAGTCCTTCAGTTCAATGGCAGATGAGGTAGTCCCAGAAAGACAGGAATGTAGCTGGTTAGAGGAAGTTAATGGAGGAGGTAGTAGACATTGTTCCAATAAGATGTTCCTGGATATGAATTGCATCTGGATCTTCCATACCTTAGCAGAGATACCAAGATGGTTATTTCTCTAAGGCTTAGTTTCTTCATTTTAAAACTGGAATAATATTGGAACACCTGGGTGGCTCAATCAGTTAAGCATCTGACTCTTGATTTTGGTTTGGATCATGATCTCAGGGTTTCAGAGTGGAGACTGCTTGGGATTCTCTCTCTCCCTCCGTTTGGCCCTCCTCCCTCACTTATGTTCATGCATTCTCTCTCTCTCAAAAGAAAAAGAAAAGAAGAATAAAACTAGAATAATATTAGCTTGAGGATTTGAGGAGTTAAATGAATGAATATATGTAAAAACATATTGTCAACTCCAAAGTGGTATGTAATCTCAATCAGGGAGTTCACTAGCCCTGTTTATTTCCGAATTACATTTTCAGGCTAGTACTGAAAGATAGCAGGTTGATAGAACACAACTCTAGCTCCAAACATAAGCCAATGGCCTTACAGGATCTTGTTCCTGTTGCCCATCTTTCCTTGTCTTCTACATCTCTTCTTTCAGCTCTCTCCACTCCACCCATACAGGCATCTCTCATTGTACAGTGTTCTCTCTGTAAAACCTAAAGGGCTCCATAGCACCAGATGACTCAACATTGTCTTTTTTTTTTCATAACACTCATCCCTTTTTATGCATATGTAATTTATATATGTCCTATGCTTATTGTCTGTCTCCTCCTATAAGAATGTAAGCTCCATGAGGGGAAGGAAACTTGAGTGTTTTGTTCACTGATGTACCAGGTAGAACAGTGGTTGACCCATTGAAGACATTCAACAGATGTTTCTTAAATAGATATGAGGGGAATGCACTTCAATTGCCACATGTTCTGGAGCCAATATGTGACCTTCTTCACACTTCTGCCTTCCAGTGACATTCAACAAACTTGTAGATGACCCAGAAATGTTACAATAAGACTTTATAAGAAAGGGAGAACAAAGATTATCAAGCAAGGGAAATCTAATTTTTAATGTGTCTGTGGAAAAAATAACATGGAAGTTAACATAAACCAAATCTCATTTCAGAAATTAGTGAGTAACAGAATAAATAGAAAAGAATGACCTATTTTCCAAGGAACCAACACTGAGGCCCAGATTTGAAGAACGAGTAAGTTTTCACTTGGCCAAGAAGGAAGATATGGGCAAAGGGAACAATAAGAAACAGAGATACAAAAATGTATTGCCAAGTGTGAGTAGTTCAGTGAAGCTGATCTGTAGTGTGCAGCGCTCAGAGATTGGATTAGAGCTCTGCTTTGGAGTTCGATTAGGAAAACCTTTGGATGTCCTTCTAAGGAGTTTAAACTTTGTGCTATAGGCACATGGGAAATATGTTTAAGAGAGGAAAGTGATATAATCAATTCTGGTTTTGGACAAATAACTCTACAGGAGAGAAGCAGGGTAAGGAGAGATTAGAAGCACATTCATCACCTCAGGGATGACAACTTTTACAACATTTTTAAATGATTGTCCAAAATGCTCTGATGTAAAAAATAAAAAAGCTATTTTAAGGAGTGGAATTTTAGATGACTGTAATCTTTAGGTTGGTTTCCTTAATCTCTTTTAAGACCAGCATTATTTTACTTTTGCTATCATTTTGAAAGATTGTTTTCAACACTTTTGAGTTTGTTAAAATATTTGCCAGTTACGTCCAACACCGAATTTTATGCTTGCTGGACTATAAATTCCTGGAATTATTACAGTAATAGGGATGCAATGGTATTTAAAAAAAAGAAGGGAAGAACATAATACTGTTTGAAAGTTTCCTAAATACCAAGGTTTAAAAAAAACTCTTTCTTTTATTTTTTACAAAGACTCTGTAAAGAAAGCATTATTATTTCCATCTTATAGGTATAGAAGTTGAAACAAAGAGATTACAGAAATTGCCCAATATCCCACAGTTCTAAAGTGAGAGACATGGGGTTCTAGTCCATATTGAGATGACTCTAAAGCCCATTTATTTCCATTATACCATTTATTTTAAATAAGCCTGGGTGGCTCAGTGGGTCAAGCCTCTGCCTTCGGCACAGGTCATGATCTCAGGGTCCTGGGATGGAGCCCTGCACCGGGAATCTCTGCTCAGCAGGGAGCCTGCTTCCCCCTCTCTCTCTGCCTGCCTCTCTGCCTACTTGTGATTTCTGTCTGTCAAATAAATAAATAATTTTTTTTAAATACAAACATGAATTGAAGAACTATTATATATCCTTAATCGGTACTAGAACTTTACCATAAGAGCTGGCTATTCTTAATTTTCAATATTCCCACCCTCAAACATATATTCGCCACAGAGTGCCTCAGAAAGCTGACTTTCAGGCTACAGATTTTGTTGCTATCTGGTTACTAAGGGTCCATGGGTAGGGATTTGGAGAGATCAGGAAAATCTATTTCCCACAACTTCTCCCTCTCTGCCTGGCTGAAGTTCTTTGCTCTGGCTGTGCACCTCTGCAGCCAGGGGTCCTGCTAGGTGCCCCTCTTCTGAAGTTTCATTTCCTTGCCAGGCTTTGATCACACTGTTCCTTCCTATTGCCTCTTCAGTCGTAGAGGTGATATCAGCTCCCCATTACTGTAAGTCTTAAGGTGCTTCCCTGTTCCATCCTGTTCCTTTAACTTTGCTCATAATTCAGGAGACCGTCCATTAAACCCTTTCCAATAAACACTTTGACAGTGTTGTTGCCTTCATCCTGAGGCCCTAATGGATTTAATAAATAACCTCCCACTAGAGTATACGCTGCATGAGAGCAGGGACCATGGCAGCCTTGTTTATTGATTCATTCTCAAAGATAACTAGTTCTTGAAAGAACTTCAGGTGCACTGAGCCCAATAAGCTGATAAAAATGTGTCCTTTTGTTCATGTTCGGATATAAACCATTTGCCTACTTTGCACCCATATCCAGGATTTTTCCAGCATATTTTGTCCAGGTGTATTTATGCCCTGATTTGTTCTTGCCACATCGATTCCCAGGTCAAATTCTACTTATTTGGAGTGGTTGGAAAAAAGGCTACTCTGATTAAGTAAATGTAAAGAACCCTGTACAGAATACTAGCAAACTAGTTCAGTGTTTGTCACTTTATCCCAGTTTCAACTGGGGTATGTCCTTCAAACTTTCTAAGACTAACTTTGTATATTTGTACAGATGGAATAATATAATACTAACATAAAATCATTTCTAGCTATTCCTCTGAAAATGGAAAAGTTCTTCTTCCCCTGTAAAGACTTCAGGTAATTTCCTCAGGAGCTTCAGGCTTACAAATAGACCAGGTTTCTTTGAGCCAACATACCTCCCACACCAAATGAATGTTCTCAAGTGTTTGTCAGCTTCAGTCTCCAAGATGAGAAGTCCCAGCCATATGTTCTGAGCTGTTAGGCCTTGACTGAGCAGTGCAAACAGATGGGCCCACTGGAAAGATGCCGAGACACTGGCAGAACCAGCTCCTGGAACTTGGGTGCTCTCCTTGAGAAATGAGAATTTTCTGGATGATAGTAACAGTGATGTCAGAAAGGATGGTGCTGAGGAGGACCAGCCTTGTTAAAAATTGGCTCTTATCTATGGACAAGCTGTGCAAAAGCCTGCATCCTATAAAGAAGTCTTGAAATCTAAATCTTCATGGAGAGAAGCTGTGAGCATTTGGGATTATAACCATTTGTGGCATTTGAAGGAAGCTTGGTCAAATCTAGTCTATTAGTTTTAACACACATCTGTTTTTTAAAGCAAGACTTGTTTATAAAAGTACATTTTATAGTGAAGTCCAACATAAAATAATCTCTTTATTATGTCCTTGACTTTGGCAAATTACTATAGGACATTATTGTAGAAGTTTTTACTATTGGCTAATTGTCAGACAGAAAGAATCTGGAAAGACATGGTGATCAATTAATAATGACAATAATAGTTAATATTTATGAATCATTTACAGTATGTCCATGAATATACTAAGCTATGGGCCCATAGACTACAGCTGCAGGTCAAATCTGGCCCACTATCTGTTTTTGTAAATAAAGTTTTATTGGAACACAACTACACACATTTGTTTACATGTATCTATGGCTACCTCCCTCACTGTATGAACAAGACCGAGTAGCTGTGACAGAGTAGCTGGTCTGCAAAGTTGGGAATATTTACTATCTGGCCCTTTACAAAGAGTCTGTTGATTCCAAAGCACCAATCTAAGCTCCTAACATATTTTATCTTCTTTTTTTCTTTCATTAAGGTAAGAACTATGTAGTATTTTTATCTTCAACTTATAGATGAGAAAACTGAGAAAAAGAAGAGTCATAAGTCTCTGAGAGTCTGCAGCCAGGACTCATGTAGCCCTTCCTGTTTTTCAGGCTTATTTTCCCTATTATAATAATCCACACTGACTCAAGGAATTCGTGGAGAATAAGAAATCATTCTCTGTTCTATTATAAACAGGATGCCAGCTCCTAGGAGAGCATGGAGAGCCTTTAGCTTTAATTGACAGGCTAAAGCCTTTAGCTTTAACTGACTGCATCCCTCCCTGGGTCCCCCTTCCTTCCAACTCCTTTTATGATTTTCTTAGGTTTTTTTCCCTAGTTTTCTCCAATTAACATATATTTCTTTTATATCAGAGAAAAAATGAAATTCTAAGGTATCCCCTCTAGGGGGTTTTCTTACAGGGAGAAATTACTCATTTTGTATCATAGATTTTGGCAGATATTGTTGGTTGAACAACTTAACACCTACCACCAACTCCTTTCTCTCTTGACTTCATTTTATCTGGAGGTTAGAAGAGCTAAATACTCACTTTTCCAGAGTTCTTTTCATCTAGAGTAGATACATGGATATCATACACTTGGAGTATGGTCAACATCATTTCCTCCCATTACCACCTTGAGTACAGTTGCCTGGAGCTATGGTAGCCATATTGCAACAATGAGCTCTAAAACCATAGAAATAAAAAGCAAATACTCAGACCAGGGGCAGAAAAAGATGGAAAAAGCTTGGGTCATTTGGTGTCATTTGGCCAGTGCTCCAGCCATGGTTTTCTACCTCCAGATGTCTTGTTATGTTGGGAAAATGTCTATATCATTTAAGAAACTAGTTAGATTTTCTGAATTTTCAGCCAAACATATGCCTCACAGAAACAGCTGTCTAAAAAATTTGTGTACAATTATATGTTAAGAGTATTACTATAAAAGTTAGGAAATGAGAAAAAAAACCAATGTCCAAAAAGAAAAAATTAGTTCTTAAAATTATGAATCCAAATAATCAGCTTTAAAAAAAAGTCTTAGGGGACACTAATGAGTTAAATAAGTATTTATAACATATTATTAAGTTTTAAAAAGCAGGTTATAAACTTATATAAACTTTGTTAAAAAATTTATGCATATGCATAGTAAAAAAAGTTACACATCATACACTGTAAATTGTCTTTGTTTTGGGGCAGTTGGACACAGCAATCTTTATTCTATTAATTTATAAATTACAATATTTTCCAAATGCACTTCAGTGTACATATATTATTTTTCAATTAAATAAATAATATTAAATTTTTTTGCTAAAATTAAAAAAAAATGCCAGAGAACTGATGTCTGGAATGTGGACAAGTTTGCCATGTGGCCAGTATCAGGTGAATTAAACAATAATTGGGAAAAATGTAAATTGTATTAAAATATTCTACATTTTACTAGACTTGTATCCATGCCACCATTGATAAAAACAGTTTGCCAATGATACTTCAGAGGAATAATGGGGTGTCAGATCTGCAGAAACAATAGATGCTTCCATTTGCTGTTGAATTAAAAAAGAGTTAAAATCCATTAACAGGGGCACCTGAGTGGCTCAGTGGGTTAAAGCCTCTGCTTTCGGCTCAGGTCATGATTCCAGGGTCCTGGGATCGAGCCCCGCGTGGGGCTCTCTGCTTAGCGGGGAGCATGCTTCCCTTCCTCTCTCTCTCTGCCTGCCTCTCTGCCTGCTTGTGATCTCTGTCAAATAAATAAATAAAAATTAAAAAAAATTAAAAAAAAATCCATTAACAGTGAAATGTGCTTTTACTCTTCCTCATGATCCCCTCTGAATGATTTGGTGAATGGGCAAGAAGCCCAGATAAATGTGTTGTTTTTGTTTTCTCTTTGAGCCTTGTCCACCTTACCTGTTTGGTTTCCTAAAAATTCATCTCAATGGCTGCCTGTTTCAAGCAAGAGTTGCTGGGATTGACAACCTGAAAACCCAGTTTCAGGTCCCAAAGCATTTGTTAGAAACAGGCAAATGGCAACCTCAGTCTCAAAACAATGAAACAAGAACTATTAGGAATAAGGAAAAGATTTTAATGTTAAAATGTATGATTTTGTTCTACTGTGCCACTTAAAGGTTGTGTGAAGTGGAGCAAGTTTTGTCATCTCTCTGGTCTCCAGTTTCTTCATCTGTGAAATGGGTTTACTACTTCCTTCCCCAGTGTTTCTGAGAGTAGTGAATGGAAGAACGGCCACATGTAATGCACATTGTTATGTCAGTAGCATTGGAACCAAATATTCTAATAACAGCTATAAAACTGAAACACTTTGAGATCTTATTAAAGCCCTAAATAGATAAGGGGTCACTGAAGGAAGGATGTAGAACTGATATCCCTGTAGCACAGCATTCTGTGAATCAAGTCAGTGGAAATGCCTTAGGTTTTATAGAGTGAAGGGGTGGTGTGGCTCACTTCAACCATGATAGTCCTGAGAGATTGGATTTCCTCTAAATTACTTTGTAGCATGAAAGAGGATCTATGTCCTAAGTGGTTTTCTACTTAATAGGGTATCCAGAGCTAGCTCACTCAAAATTTTACCCTGTACCCCCTTCATTTCCAAAAGCATTTCAGTTACATTCCATTCAAATCTGTTTCTATACAGATTTATGTACATAGAAAGTGCTACTGGAAATGCCAACAGCAATTGGCTAATGTAGTGGTTAGCTAGAAAAATCCAGTAATGTTTTCTCTGTTTCAATAGATTATGGATAGCATTTTCATAATAATAAGGAAAAAAAAGTCTTTTTTAATAGATTAGAAGACTTTTTTTTTTGTAGTTTCAGAGGTAGAGTTTAGCGATTTATCAATTTCATATCAGCCCTAGTGCTCATTACACCTCCTGTCCTCCTTAATGCCCATCATCCAGTTACCCCATCCCTCCACCAACCTCCCCTCCAGCAACCTTCAGTCTGTTTCCTCTAGCTAAGAGTCTCTTATGGTTCATCTCCCCTCTGATTTCATTTTATATTATTCTGAAAAAAAAATCTTTTAAAAAACTACGTTCTGGGCACCTAGGTGGCTCAGTGGGTTAAGCTTCTGCCTTCAACTCAGGTCATGATATCTGGGTCCTGGGATCAAGTTCTGCATCGGGCTCTCTGCTCAGCAGAAAGCCTGCTTCTTCCTCTCTATCTTTTAATTTTGTTTTAAGTAAGGCTTTTGCTGTTCTCTTTCGCTTTAAGCATGATTATTCTTGAAAGTCTAAGACTTTCTGTTTTGCACAGGGCAGTAAAGCCATTTCCAAGGTGTTCTGAGCATAAAGAATGGCAGGCTTTGAGCTCTCTCCCAACACTTCTCTTACAGTGTTTTGCTTATACCTTAGGTAATTTTCCTCTCTTCCTGAAGAAAGATGTCTGGTAGAACAGGTAGTCATCTTTGCAAATGTGCCTTGGACTTGCTGTGGGTGTCTGAAATGGATCTTACTCAGTAAGGTAACAGTGGTGACATTATTGGTAGCTGTAATATTAATAATAACTAAAATGTCATCTACAGTCCTCTACTGTGACACCTGAATAGGTGCCAATCTGATTACATGTGTTATCTAACTTAACCCATACATATGATAAAACTATGAGGTAGGACAGTGAAATAAACTGAGGCATGTATTTGGGTTCAGTAATTTGCATAAAGTCACAACATGTGTGTGGCTGACACAGGATTCAGTCAAGATGCCTGGCCACAGAGCCCTGTTGCAGGGTTGCAGGGTTCTTGTCTCATGGAGTTGAAGAATGAATCTCAGACCAAAAGGGTGAAGTGAAGTGAAATTTATTAAGCGAAAGCAAGAACAGAAAGGAAAGAAAATGAGCTCTCTAGAGTGAAAGGAGTCCCTAATGGGTTGCCACAGAGGACTATTATGGCTGGTTTTTTATAAGAACTGACCAGGGAACTTGGTAAATTTCTTGTCAATATCACAGTGGGTTTGTGAATATCATGTCTATATTTAGAACAAACATGGTGGACTTATAACTATCATGAACACAAACAAGGTGTTCTTGTAAATATCATGTCTCTTTCTCCACTTTTGCAATTTCTGTGAGCCTGTTATACAGTTCCCTGGGTGACACTTGTCACATCACCTCCTACCAGTCTCTCCCTACTTAGGCTCGCCTGTCCCTTACTCAGTGCTTCCCAAGCCCATGACTTTGTCCTATCCAGACTGACTACATGCACATTGGGAAGAGAAGGTGCACAAATCCAATTGTGCATTCAGTCTTCCTTGTCATCATTAGAAAGAATTATTAAGTAATGATTCTGTCTGTGGACAAAATGCTGGTGGAGTGCCTCAAGGGGTCAAGAACCCCATCCAATGAGTGTTCATGATGTTACATTATCAGAGATTCACAGAATCATAGAGCTGGAAGAGGCCTAGAGGAAACAGTGGGCCTTTCATGGATTTTGTTTACCCAGTATCAATTACACTCCCTTTTGGAAATTAATATCTGTATTTCCACTTGAGGAATTAACTCTTGCATAGTCATAGTCTGGTATTCCAATTAATCAAGTAACCTAGTCAAAAGGTTGAGTACATGGCACAAGAGATGAGGTCCATCATATGCTCCCTTTCTGGAATTTGAACATGAGTTACCTTGGTGAAAAGACTGACAATAGCTAGAGCTCTCATTCATTCCAGAAATAGTAACTGGAGCTTCTGGAACTTCCTGAATCCCGTTCCAAACCAACTTTTTGGCCTCTCTTCACTTCTATATGTCCACTTTCCTGAATTAGCCTTTCAGTAAAATTTTCTTCTGGGCCCCAAATCCTAGAGCCCATTTGTGACTTTCATCCAAAATAGTCCAGTCATCATATAAGCTTTAAGTCAAAACTTTTAGAAAACACAGGACTCATCAACTCAGTATTTCAGATATTCCAGCTTTTTGTTTTATTGATGAAATGCTTATAATATAATATCCTTATATCCCAAAGCTCTAGTCTAGGTACTTTATACATATAAATGTGCTGAATATCCCCAGTATTGGAGGAAATAACTATTTGGTGAAGCTGCTCTTTCATTCCTAGGTGGAAGCTCATGTTACAGGACAAGCATTTCTTATATTTGACTAAAATCTGCTACTTCATTATTGTTATCCTCTTGACCTTTGTCTTGCAATCCTCCCCACAAAATAGTGCTGGATATGATCTCCTTTTGACTCCTATTTTTATGTAACCAGTTGTAAATGAGATATATGGATGATCTACTCACAGACTCTAGTGTAAATCCTGCAATTCTAACTTGAGTGTCATCTGAGCTAAAGGACTCTCCCTCATCTGCTACCTCTGTCTAGTACGCAATGATCAGGAATATTGCATTAGGGAATTCATAAAATCCTAATAAAAAACACAGAGAAGTTCCATATTTTTTTAAATTCTATCACTGTCAATGAAAAAGAGAGTCTCAAGGCTTTATATCTTCAAGTTCTTTCCAGATAATGTCATCAGTTACCCACATCCATGCATTATCTTCATTCATGCATTTATTCATTCAATAAATATTTATTGGGTATCTGCCAGGTACAAGACAGAGTGCTAGGTGCTTTGGGGTGTAAAACAATAAATCAGATGTGGACATCTAACATCCAGATTAAAAAATAAAAAAATCAAACTTTCATTTACTTAGTGTACATAGAACCAGTACCCAGACGATTGATTTCTTTTTTGTTTATTTTCTTTACTTGTTGTTTGTTGTTTTTCTTTTCCTCCATCTAACTCCTTGATGCTCTGTAGACAGAGCATGTAAAGGTGAAATTCTTTTGGAACCTCTTTTCTAAGACAATGCCAAGGAGAATGGATGATATACCAACTATTTAAAAACACAAGAAGAAGCTCTTTCTTACTTTGGAAGGATCTCTTATGATTGTTCAGTAAGAATTAATGATTGTTCTCCAGAAATGGTTCTAATCTTTATCTGTCCCCATTCTAAAATGAGCTTTGAGAATATAGGTGAAGCACTTTTACAGGAACCTCCAAGCAGAGCAAGAATGATTGAAGCACAACAAGATGGGAAGGAGAGGAAAGAAGAAGGTGCAGGTAATAGGAGGAGGAATTTTAATTATTTATATTAATATTGCCAGAGATACCCCATGGTCTATACCTATTTACTGCTCACATACCACCAAGAGATGATGACAGGAGATTCTTTAAAACCCACTTGTAGTAAGATTGATATAAGAATACTGATCATAAAAGATGCTCATGGAAGTATCTCATCTCTCTTTAGATTTTAGAAGACAGCCTATATAATATCTGGTGGCAGACAACTTGGCAGGTCAATGTACATGAGAGATGCCCCACTTTCCTACCTTCCAATCTATTCTAGAGAGACGGTAGATCAGATCCAGTCCAGATTTGATGTTTTGAGTGAAGATGCTGATCATTGCATTCTAAGCAACATTTACGTTCCTTTCCTCTGCAGTTGTAAGCCAGTTACATTTGTTGTTTTCATAAAAAAGGATTGTATCCCCAGACCCTCTCCATGCCCATGTGTCAGTTAAACAATACTGATCCCCAAAGGCTAGAAGTGTGGTAGAATGGAAGAGGCAGTGCAGAGAACATTGTATCCACTGCAAGAAAATCCAAAATATTCATGAAATTTAGGTGAATTTGTTTTCATGTATGAATAACAGTCTTTCTTTTCAAATATTTGATGACATTAGCCCATGCTTGGTCCAAAGATCAGGACTGGACAATAGAGGAGACAAGAAGGGTCAAGTGCAGTGGAGGGTTTTACTTGTTTAGCCTCCAACCTCTCTTTCCCTTTTGGGCTTACAGCAAGACAGGGAAGAAGGGACTGAAACAAGCAAAAATAAGTGTCTCCATTAGACATTAAGGACCCAAAGATGGGACTTCCTTGTGCCATATGCATGTGGTCACCAGAAATACATTTGAGAGAAACCCTTCCAGTAGGTCTTGAGCTTATGGGTAGGTGATATACATAACAGCAGAAAATTGACCTCTGAACTCAGCCATCCAGGTCTGGTTCTGAATTAAAGATCCTGGTTCTCACTTTGTGACTGTGTCACCTAAGGCATATTACTTAGTGCTGTATTTTTTTCCTCATCTAAGAAATGGGATCATAATCACAAGTCATAGGTAATTGTGAGGATTATATGTGCAGAATAAAGGGCTTTTTCCCTTCTTTTTCCATTTCTCATTTTTAAATCTGTGATGACAGTAATGATTTCACCTCATCTTATCTTTATTTTTTAAAACAATTAGTTATTCTGCAGCCTTTGACTTAGAACCAAAATGCAGACTGATATGAGGGAAATTAGGTGATTTATAGTACACTTGGTGCCCACATTATGAATGGGTAATATCCCAAAGGTTCATTTGTATGTAAGTCATTTACCATGTTCCAAGAACTGAGCAGATGCTAATTGCTGGGTGCCTTCCAGCTTAAAATGGCATCTGGCATTTGAGCAGTTCCTAATTCAGCTTTGTCCATTCTCCTGCTTCCCATGACAACAGTGTACAAGGCAAAAATGCATCCTTCCTGAAATTAAGACTTAAATTTTGAAATGATTCATAATAATTTTAAATTCAATGGACTATATTGCAATAAACGTTCAAAATAACATCTACCCAGTCTTCAGCAAATAGTTTTATTTATGTTCAAAGTGTGCTTCAAAGAAGATTGGAAGAAAATTCTCCCATCTTAGAGTATTCTTCTGATGAAGACATTCAGGTCTCCATAAAATTAAATCAAGAGAAGTATACTTCTAATGCATGAGCGCTGATTCCACATACACACACCTCTGCCCGCACCAGGTAATCAGTTATCTTTATCTCCTCGTCCACCAATGTCTTCCATCCCCAAGGAACCCAGCAAAGCACAAAGTGTCAAGACTTTTGAAGGAAGATTTTGGAAGTATGATTGTCAACAGTAAACAGTGAAAGCAAGTGCCAAAAATATGTAGAAGCAGTGTATTTTGGAGTTTAGACAGAACATGTTATGAATGTAGTAAAGATGGAGAGATTTCCAGTTTGATAAAATAGAGGCATGTTACCCGGATATCTTACAGAAACCAGAAAATGGGTTGGAAATCTTGCCAATCACTCCAGTTGTAGATGGAAATCCAGCTTTAGACAAGCAGGTAGCAGAGCTAGGGAAATACACACATTTTTGGCAAACACCTGGTCTGTGGATACCTTACTTTATTCAAGGCTGGGTGAAGAGTATTAATAAAATATTGAGCATATAAAATTATAAAAAGGAAAGGAAAATATAAGAACATGTTTCTGAAAATGAAATCTTAAAAACCAAAGGAAAATTTTTAAAATTGAATATTCAATCAAATAAACCAAGAAAAAGAAAACTCTTTATTAAATAGGAGAAAAAATTCCCAGAGGAAAGTCGTCTAAAATAAAAGAAGAACAGAATAGCATGAAAACAAAATTGGGCGAGCCACAGGAATATGTGTGCATTTTTCACATCTATATAAAAATTATGGAAAGATATAAATGCTAAAAGTTGTTTATCTCTGGGCATTGAGATCCTAAGTGGTTTTAATTAATATTTTTCTCTTTTTGCCTATGTGTTTTTAATTCTTTTAAATAGTGAAGTTGTATATTTTTTCAATATTTTTTTTAAAGTTGGATGAGTTTAAAAAAAAAAAGAAGAAGAAGAAGCAAAAATACCAAAACTCTGGTAGCAGAATATCAGACCATAATGAAGGCAGATGGAAGCAGCAAAGATAAGAATGTGGAGGATAAAATCAGAACAGTAGAGAAGAACTTGAGAAAACAAAGATGGGAAAATAGAGAGGACAAGAGAGAAGGTGATTATATGACTAGGAAAGAAAATGATCTGACCATACTTGCAGAATAGTACTGTGTCTGCAAAGGAAATTGATAAATGCAACAAAAGTATTTAGGAAATCTCTGAGTATTTAAGGAGATCTCTGAATTGACAATGAAGGATGACAGTGGAAACAGGTCATGTATGCTCTACAGAATCAGAGTCGTATATGTAGACATATCCTGGCAGACACAAGAATTTCAAGTTTGAAGAAAAACATCCTACAAACATCTAGAAAGAATGCAAGCTTCTCTTGCACAAGAACAAAAAAGTAACTAGCTCTTTCTATAATAAAAGATTTCTCTTACAACAGGGCACTCATCTATAAAATAGAGGCCAAATGCTGCTAAGGAAACTCAATCATGATTAAAAGCTCAGGTTCCAAGGACTTGGTGAAATTAAATGCCATGCAAAATGGAGCTCATGAGTCAAATGCTTATCTCACCCTAAAGGAAGAAATATCTGTTTTCTCCCATTTCAAGTTATGACACATGCAAATATTTTAAAACAGCCCCTATGGTCTCTCATGCTGCTAAGCTGTACCATATGTGACTTTAATTAAAATTTCCTTTTTCTTCCTCCTTTATCTGTATTTCAAAGATGTCTTAGCTATGGAGCCCACATTATCTTGACCATCTCCATGCACAAACAGAAAGCAAATGCTTTCCTTAAGAATTCCCTAGTGACTCTTTCACCAAGGGGTTTCAATAAATTCAGGGACCATGAACTTCTCCAATAAGTTTATTAAATCTTCCCTTATGTTCATGGCCTTTATGGCAAACACTGAATCCTGTGTACTCCTTGTTCTCCATGGCTCCCAATCTTCCCCAAATTGGATGAATGTACACTATGCCATCTCAATTTATTCCTTGTTTTCTCCATCTTATATAGTTTATCAATGGGCAACCTTAACTCCATCAAGTACATAATTGCTCAAAGAATAAATTGCATTATATTGGGATAATGAGAGTCCTAATAGAGAGTCCTGGCTTGCAGCGTTTTTTCATTCAACTACAGAGACTCTGTTTTATTTGGGAGAGAATGTAGTGTGCGGATTAGTTCCCCTGCACTAAATCCTGAGCTGAAGGTGGCCTTCCCTTGGATTAAGGCAGTGCAGTAGCAGGAAAAAAAAAAATTAGTTGCACAGCATATGTCCTTAATAGTTTGATAAAGGACCACAAGGGGCATCGTGAAGTAGATGAGTATGGAAAGGATTCCTTTTTATTAAGCTTAGCAGGGGAGGAGGTTTAAGATATTCATTTCCATAGATAAACAAGCCAAAGGAAAGGAACATCTGCCGGGAAGGGTTCCTCCAACATGTAGCAGATGTGTTTCAACAACAAAGCATATCCAAGAAGCATTTTAGCATTTAATTATTTAGCTATTTCACTGAGCTGAGGAGCAAGAGATGGGATGGATTGAGGAAGCATATTGTAAATTTACTGAGCCTGGAAATTCAATTCTGAATGCAGTTTAAGCTTCCACATGCTGAGGTTTCTCTCAGAACATATGCTAACTGCTTTTTGATACACAGACCCCAAATGCATTTTTCCCATCCCACATGTGTGGTGGCTATCACTGTGAAGCATCCTCCCCTCTCCACCCTCCTCACGATTCCCTCTTCTCCCCTTGCATTTCTGTAACAACTTTCCATCTCTTATTGCTTCCGGTTTTTCTTTGCTCAAAACTCTTGCCCAGATAACAGTCTTCCTAAAATGCAAATCTGATCACTGGATGTGCAAAAGAGAAAGAGAGGGACCTGGCATGAGAGCTTAAGGAAGGATTAGTCTGAAGCAAAAGAAAATTGATTAGGGACAGGAGGAAGGAGTAAAATAAAGCAGAAGCTATCAATTAGCCAAAGGGTTCAGAAAGGAGAGAAGAGTTCAGAATCATGCACAATCTGCCTTCTCCTACGAGGGGTGCCAGTGTCACAGGGGGTACCAGTAAAGAAGGCTATGCAAGTCTATGTGCAGGTTCTTGAAAGTTAGTCAAGGGGAGAGCAAAGCAGTCTTGTTAAGGTGGCCCAGGAGAAGCCAGGCAACCTGATCAGGGATTCTCTGTCATGCTCCTCCATTGCTCACAGTGTAGAAATCCAGGGATTTTAGTGTGGTGTGCTGGAACTCCCACTTTTCTCTTACGTGTTTTGATGAATGAATGGCATAGTCACGATTGCAAAGTCTAGGGTAACCAAGTTACACAGCATGGGGTTAGGATGGGGAGGTTAGGATACACAGGGACATACCTCCCCTGCTAACTTATCAGAGGAGAAACTCTGGTCCAGAAATAATTTTGGTGGAGGACTGGGACCATGGTACAAGTGTCCCATCCCTTTTATTACACTTATGCTTTTTCAGTCAGTACTTTGTTAGGGTGCTTTTAATTGCATGTTCCAGAAAACTCATCTCATCTAATTTTAGCAAAAACATCCAGCATTCGTGTAGCTTCCGGGAGGGCTTGATCCAGCACTCATGATACCAGTGATTAGGATTCAGTTTCTCCCATCTCCTGGTTGTTTTTCGTTTCATGTTGGCTTCATGCTTAGGCCCCCTAGTGAAGCATGGGGCAGCTTCTGATGCCCAGCTCCTTCTCTCCCATCCAGAGAAGAGAGAGCCTGCTTCTCCCTTGGTGGTTCTGACATACAGTTTACTGCTCGGATCACACCATGAACCCATCCCCAAAGTGGTCACTGCTGCCAAGTGAATGGGATGTCCTGGTTGACGATGTCCAACCCACACATGTCCATCTCTGTAGACTACTTAATTCTAAATGTGTACACAGAAAGTGGAGAACAAAGGTCTCCCTTATAGGTAGGGAAACTATATAATTTATATAGTTTATTGGACAAATCAAGGCACTTTTGAGAATGAAAGGGTACTGTTAATAATTAAACCATGGGATAAACAAAAACTGTACTGTTCCAGGCAACTCGGATATACCATCACCCTAGCTGTAGGAAAGGCAGGACACTGCATATAAAATGTATGCTTATAAAAATGTACATATCCATATATATTACTGTGTGTATATATGTATACATCTCTATGTACATATACATATATATACATATGTGTATGCATCGTTATAAAGTGTTCTAAAATTTTTATTTTCCATAAAGTCACAGAAAGTACTCTGGACTATTTCAAAGAAACAGGTTCTTAGTTTTACATCTTTTTCTAACCAGTAGATTACTTCAGGCAAATCTCTTCACTTCTCAGGTCAGTGTTTCTTCATCTTTCGAACACGGATGTTGTACTGGGAAACTTCATCATCCTCTTAGGCTTTACAGTTCTCTGAGATGATATTATGATTCAAAGGTGGGACTAAACCCAGGCAGGTTGGGAGACCACTGGCTTGAGACAGATTTTATCGCACACGTACATATAATGTTTTTGGCTCACTGTGGCGGATTTGATATTTTCAAAGCCATAACAACAGAATGAATAACAGCAACAGCCATGTATCAGTGTGTATTATCTGCCAGGAATAGTACTGAGCTCGTTATATGTGATTTCATTTCTCTTCACACAACTCAATGAAGGAAGCATCATAACCCTCATTGAAGGATGAAACCATCACTCTCATCAGCCACTCAGCTAATACTGAAAGTTTACCGAGGGCCTGACCATGTTCTAGGTACTGAGGAAATCATGATGGGCAAATTCAGTCGAGGTCTCAGATGTCACAGAATTCACATTCTTTGGAAGTAGAGCCATGAGGAGTTTGCCAAGCCCTGATTCATTCCCTGCTGAAGGGCAAGACCAGGTCCCAGAGTGATGCAGCAGTCCGTGGAAGGCTATTGGCTTTTCATGGCCCCATCTCTGTGAGGTCTCAGAGCAGGGGTTAGCTCTGGGCCTGTGGTCATGGTTGGTGAGAAGGGCTGGAAGTCAGCAAGGGGATTTGGATGTGGAGTGAGGAAAAGTTAACACAAATTGGACCCCACTGCCCTCTGCTTCTGTCCGTTACCACCTCTAACCAATGAAGACCTTCAAAGAATGGTGATGACTCACTCCCACCTCTTAGATCTCCACCTGGTTCGTTCTTTTCATTTTTTTAAGATTTTATTTATTTATTTATTTATTTTATTTTTTTATTTGAATGAGAGAGGGAGTGCATGATCAGTGGCGGGGGGAGTACAGAGGGAGAGGGACAAGGAGATACCACGCTGAGCACAGAGCCCAACACAGAGCTCAATCGCAGAACACTGAGATTGTGACCCGAGCTGAAATCAAGAGTTGGACGCTCAACTGACTGAGCCATCCAGGTGTTTGTTTCCCTCACCTGGGACTTTATTTTTATTTTAATACATTTTATTTTTTTTAAGTTTAAAATATTTCTTTAATTTTTTTTAAATTTTAAAAGTTTTAAAATTTTAAAGTTTTTTTAACTATTTATTTATTTGACAGACAGAGATCACAAGTAGGCAGATAGGGAAGCAGAGAGGTGGTGGGGGAGCCGACTTCCCACTGAGCAGAGAGCCTGATGCGGGGCTCCGTCCCAGACCCTGGGATCATGACCTGAGCGGGAGGCAGAGGCTTTAACCCACTGAGCCCCTAGGTGCCCCTAACCTGGGACTTTGAAAGGAAGGGAATTCCAAGAAATCCAGCTCCAGTTTTGCTAAATTGACATAGCACAGCACCTCCATTGGAGCAACAGGGAGCTATGGGTGGTAATGAGTTGGAAAAGACAATAAACAAACAATTAAAAAATAAAACTATCAGATACCAGCACGTAGACAATCACAGTAGGATGCTGGGCTCGAGCCACCGGTGGCCACTTTAGAGGGACATTGCAAAACGTTTCAGTTGATACATGGAGAAGCAGAGCCAGATGCAGGCCATGTGGCTCTGGGGCCAATTATTTTATCTTCTACACAAATTCTCTGCAAACTTGAATGATAATAATAATTTCCTGGGGGCAGAGGATATGTCTTTAAAAAAACAAATTCTCGGGCACCTCACGAGAACAACGGGATCAGAATCTCAAGATTCTGGAACTTGTGGTTTCAATACGCACCTGGGGTGGGATTTAATAGGCCAGTTTGGGGAACACTGAACCAGTGCTTCACAGAAGAGTATTAAGTTCCTGAAATGGACCGCTCACGAATTTCTGAAAAGAAGACCAAATTATCCCTGGGTGAGTTTGAACCACCAACCTTTCAGCTAGCAACTGGATGTGCTAACCAGGTGCACCACAGAGACAACTGTGCATCTTAGCTATGGCTTTCGCTCCAACAGAGAAGTCACCTCTATGTGCCATTTTGTCTAGAATAAAACACAAGCACCAGCGATATACACAAACACACATAAACACACACACACACACCCCACTGACTTTTCTGATTTATCATAAAAACTCTGTGTGTGTGTGTGTGTGTGTGTGTGTGTGTGCGCGCGCGCGCGCGCGCTCAGGAAGCAGAACCAGCAAAGCTTTTTAACTCCTCAAAGATACTTAAAAAGCCCTGTGTTTAGACATCTCAGCAACTCCCTCATCCACCTGGGAGAGGCATGTGAATGAAAATGTGTTTCATTTATATGGAAAGGCTTTCAGGCTTTAGAAGCACAAGCTGAAAGACAAAACTTCACCAATCACAGTAGACATTCGTCAACATTAATGGAAACGTTTTCATCCCCCAGTGCTAAGGGCTTCCAGGGGGATTAATTGTTTAATATTCACAAAGGACTTTGAAGATGAAAAGACCCACATAAAGGCTGAAAATGAACACTCACTTTGTTTGCTTTTCTTATCCTGGAGTTGAATCTGCAGAGCCACCAGGTCTTTGAAGCAGCTCCAAGATTATAATAATGATGACCACCCTTGGATTGGGGAGAACAGAGAGAGTAGAGAGGAATAATTTACCCTTAGCTCTAATTTTAGTGACTGCAAAAGCAAAGATTTTGGTATCACACAAGAGTTCTGACTCTACCACCTGCCAGCTGTGTGACCTTGGGCAAGTTACTTACCTTCTCTGAGATTCTCTCGTCTTAGCTGGAAAAATGGTATACTTATGTCTACCTGGTTATTGTCCAAGTTAGAGGTGTTTGAGGACTTAGGTAGTGCCTAGCATAATTTTAGTACCCATGCAATTAAAATTATTGTTGCTATTGCCAATGTCTGTGGGATATTAATAAGTAAGGTTTCCAAGACTTGATGCTGCAAAAGCCAACACTGATCCAAATTAAATTTAAAAAGACAAAATGGGAAGATGTTGCGAGCTACAAATCTTTTGAATCATTTGTGAGTGTATGTGTGTGTGTGTCTAAGAGAAGACTGAGCTGTTACTCAAGATTTAAATAATTCTTTATTTCATAGTTGCTTTATTTTTTTCTTCTCATATCCCAACTAATCCCTCTTCTATCAACTCCCACTTATGCCCTCACTGTAATCTTTAATGTTACTGCAGTGTTTGGCAAGAGTCGAGAACTTAAGGAGTTCACTCTGTGGATTGTTGGAGCAGCTCTGCACAGAATGGAACAGAGTAACCCCCTAAATTGTAAGATACTGGGGGAGGAGTCACTTGTGTTTTAGGCCCAACCCTGTCTCCATCTCACTAAGACATTGTAAATTATTTTTCCTCTTTTGCCACAAAAGGAGCCCTCCAGGGAATGACGTGGGAGTTGGCAAGAAGGGGTAGGAGAACTACAATGTTTACTCTGCTTTGAATTCTGCTCAGGTTTAATCCAGGTGGGGACCCACTGAACTCCACTGCCCAACTTCTGTTGACTGTCCCTTTGGGTAGGAGGTTGCTTCTTCAATCATCTCAAGGAAATGATGACATACCGATTGTCTTCCATGTGCCGATCACAACCACTCTCTGAACACAGTGGTTATGTGTCCATAAATTAGACCACAGTGCCATGGGGAGAAAAAAAGAAAAATCAAGGACCCCCACTAGGCCCATCTTCTCTGATTTGGAAAACTTTTTTTTTTTTATAGTGCGCTGATTTACAGTACAAGCTGCACTGCTTCTCTAATATGTACAAATTAACTTGGGAACTTAAAAATTGCAGTGCCAGAACACGATCCCTGAAAGTTTGTGCTAGGGTTATGGCTCTTCAGAAATCAAGAAGGAGTTAAGAAAATAAAAGCCAAGAGTTTCTCTCTGGTCTCCCTTGTAGATTACCATATTATAGGAAAGAAGGGAATTAGAGGGAGGCTTGGAAAGGTAGTTTATAAAATCTTTAAGAAAACATTCTCCCTTTGAGTCAGGTCTAGAAAATATTAGAGGGCCACAATAATTGGGTTGTTGTGTGTGTCTGTGTGTGTGTGTGTGTGTTTTCCCCCTTGTTCAGTAACAATATTAATAATGAATAGCTCACCAAAAGAACTCTCTGTGTTTGAGATCCAGGAGAAAAGAAATTTTAATTAGGATGTAGAAGACCTGAGTTTGAGTACTACTATTAACAATAATTAGCTCTGTGATGTTGGGAAACTCAATTAAACTCTGCTGGCCTTGTTTTTTGTTTGTTTGTTTGCTTTTTTTTTTCTTTACCTATAAAATGAGACAGCAAAAGAAGTTTTAACTAGATAACTCACGAAGCTTTCATAGGAATTTCTCTGCATGTGAATATTTTTCTCCAAGGACAAAACACATAGTTGTCACTATTTAGCTTCTCAGTGTCCTTAGTGGGGAGTTTGGGGTATGGTAGATCCTCGTGATCACATGTTGGTGGGGAATGGGTCACAAGCAGAGCGTGGGGGGTAGAGGTTTGGCTCAAGGTCCAGGGCCTTATAATACACCCTGTCTTGGTTTGTTAAGAATTGATATCCATGGATATCCAAATGAAGAGTGCTAAGTATTGTTCAGGAAAACTTAATCCAGAAATAATTAATGTGTTCTATAGGGAGTGCCAAGAGCAGTAGCACAGCAACAACTGAGCATCCAGTAACAGCTCGAGATAAATACTGACCACAGGCTATGTGCAAGTTGTGGGGTCCTGCTAGGAAAAGTAGGAACCAGTCTCCATGGCTTCAGAGGAGGCTTTTAGTAGGAATGTAGAACTGAAGAGGAGGAAACTAAGACAGAAATCCATCAGGGAGTGCAAAATAATAAAGAAAGGTGCCATCTGATGGAAATTTAGGCTCACCTATATTTGATGAACCAATGAGTAGGTCTTAAGCCTTCTGTCTGGTGAACCAAGGTTACAAATGTCTAAGCTGAGAGCACCATGAGAAGTCAGCTGCTAGAAATCTGCATTTAGCCAGGATGGAGTAACAGGTCCTAACACAAATGCAAAATTGGACTAAATAGATGAAACAATGATTTTAAGACAATGGAGATGTGTAATGAAGGGTAGTGATTTCTAGGATGTAGGAGACAATTTGGTGAACCCTGCAGTTGCCCCAGTAAGAATATTTTCATGCTACAGTATGGATAAGGAGGGGAAACAAAGGCAAAACCTAGTAGAATCCTTGAGTTGAAGAAAGAGAGTCTGTGAAGACACAGGTGGCTTTATTTTCAAGTGCTGGAGAGGAGAAAGCTGTACAGATAGAACTTTGCACACAAACAGAGCATCTCCATTGAATATCCACCAGAATACTGAATCCTGGTGAGGCCAAATACTTGAGGCCAGGAGGAGATCCATCCAAAAGAATTAGAGGTAACAGTACTTAGTACTCACATGGAACCATTAATACTGCCTGCTGTTCTGATTATACCAAGTGTAAAGGAGAACCAGTAAGGAACCTGAAGAAGGGAAGTGATGTGGTCAGATTGGGTACAGTATGGTGAACTAATTAAAGGGAGGAAAGCCAAATATAAATAAATGTACAGGGGAAACTTTGTGGCACAGTCAGTTGGGCATTGGACTCTTGGTTTTGCTTGGGTTGTGATCTCAGGGTGATAAGAGCAAGTGCCATGTGGGTTCTAAGTTCAGCATGGAGTCCGTTTGGGCTCTCTCTCCCTCTGCCCCTCCCACTGCCCTCACTCCCTCTCTCTCTCTCTCTAAAATAAATAAATAAAATATTTTAAAAATAAATATAAATATACAAAATAAAAAGATTATTAACTTTTAAACATCTTTATCTTATTTTTATTTTGTATTTTCATTTTACTATCACATGGTAGGTTGACTACATGCACAATTTTACTTAATCCAATCACGAACTGAGGTCAGAGAAAAAAAATAAGTTCCTCAAGTTCACATAGTTAATAAGTAGATAAACCTGGATTCAAATGTAAATATGTGGTTCCAAAATCTGTACCTGGTCCCTAAATCATGCTGCTTTCTCTCCTGGCATTGACTAATCCAGTCCTGAAACTACAGACCAAAGTCTAATATTTGTCTTACAAGTCTAACTTAGAAAGCAAAGCTCTTGACTTGACACGTGACAACACATAAATATAATACTGATGAAAATAATAACAAATAACATTTGTTTAATATTTAGTATGTATCCAGTCTATGTACTGTACCTGCACTCATGCATTAAATACTCTCATCAAGCAAGAAAGGAGTCTATTTATTTGTGCTTCCAGAGAGTCTAGCTGCCAGAACCCATATATGACCCACACAGGCATTCCACAGTTCACTGCCCTCATATCAATTGGCCTCCTGACTTCAATACAGGAGAGACAATAGCAGCACACCCAAGATTAATGTGGTAAAAAAAGGAAACCCTGAAAGGAGAATAACATCACAGCTAATAAACAAGCTTCTCTTTAACTACTTCAAGATCTTTATTTAATGTAAAAAATGCAGGGGCGCCTGGGTGGCTCAGTTGGTTAAGTGCCTGCCTTTGCCTCAAGTCATGATCTCAGGGTCCTGGGATCTGCTCAGTGGGGAGCCTGCTTCTCCCTCTCCCTCTGTCACTCCACCCTCCACCTGTGTTCTGTCTCTCACCTTCTCCCTCTCTCAAATAAATAAAATATTTTAAAAATTAATGTATAGGGGTGCCTGGGTGGCTCAGTGGGTTAAAGCCTCTGCCTTTGGCTCAGGTCATGATCCCAGGGTCCTGGGATCAAGCCCCACATCGGGCTCTCTGCTCCAAGGGGGGCCTGCTTCTCCCTCTCTCTCTGCCTGCCTCTCTGCCTACTGGTGATCTCTCTCTCTGTCAAATAAATAAATAAAATCTTTTTAAAAAATTAATGTATAAAGAGGGGAGACCCAGAGTTGTTCCTCGATACCAGGGACACCTGGAGCCTTAACCAGGATAATATGAACTTTGATACTCTTCTGAGAACTGCATGATTTTTTTCTTTTTTTTTATTTTATTTTTATTTAAACATAAAATGTAAACCCACCACCCTCTCCCAACCCCCCTCCCCCCCACCCCCCTCAGTTTGTTTTATGACATTAAGAGTCTCTTTTGGTTTGTCTCCCTCCTGATCCCATCTTGTTTCATTTTTACATTTCCTACCACCTTAACCCCCACCCCCGTTGCATCTCCACTTCCTCATATCAGGGAGATCATATGATAGTTGTCTTTCTCCGATTGACTTATTTCCCTAAGCATAATACCCTCTAGTTCCATCCATGTCGTCGCAAATGATAAGATTTCATTTCTTTTGATGGCTGCATAGTATTCCATCGTATATATATACCACCTCTTCTTTATCCATTCATCTGTTGATGGACATCTAGGTTCTTTCCATAACTTGGCTATTGTGGACATTGCTGCTATAAACATTCGGGTACACGTGCCCCTTCGGATCACTACGTTTGTATCTTTAGGGTAAATACCCAGTAGTGCAATTGCTGGGTCATAAGTTAGCTCTATTTTCAATTTTTTGAGGAACCTCCATGCTGTTTTCCAGAGTGGTTGCACCAGCTTGCATTCCCACCAATAGTGCAGGAGGGTTCCCCTTTCTCCACATCCTCGCCAGCATCTGTCATTTCCTGACTCGTTAATTTTAGCGATTCTGACTGGTGTGGGTGGTATTTCATTGTGGTTTTGATTTGTATTTCCCTGATGCCCAGGGATGTGGAGCACTTTTTCATGTGTCTGTTGGCCATCTGGATGTCTTCTTTGCAGAAATGTCTGCTCATGTCCTCTGCCCATTTCTTGATTGGATTGTTTGTTCTTTGAGTGTTGAGTTTGCTAAGCTCTTTATAGATTTTGGATACTAGCCCTTTATCTGATATGTCGTTTGCAAATATCTTTTCCCACTCTGTCAGTTGTCTTTTGGTTTTGTGGACTGTTTCCTTTGATGTGCAAAAGCTTTTGATCTGATGAGGTCCCAATAGTTCATTTTTTCCTTGCTTCCCTTGCCTTTGGCGTTGTTCCTAGGAAGAAGTTGCTGCGGTTGAGGTCGAAGAGGTTGCTGCCTGTGTTCTCCTTAAGGATTTTGATGGATTCCTTTCTCACATTGAGGTCCTTCATCCATTTTGAGTCTATTTTCGTGTGTGGTGTAAGGAAATGGTCCAATTTCATTTTTCTGCATGTGGCTGTCCAATTTTCCCAACACCATTTGTTGAAGAGGCTGTCTTTTTTCCATTGGATATTCTTTCCTGCTTTGTTGAAGATTAGTTGACCATAGAGTTGAGGGTCTATTTCTGGGCTCTCTATTCTGTTCCATTGATCTATGTGTCTGTTTTTGTGCCAGTACCATACTGTCTTGATGATGACAGCTTTGTAATAGAGCTTGAAGTCTGGAATTGTGATGCCACCAACTTCGGCTTTCTTTTTCAATATTCCTTTGGCTATTCGAGGTCTTTTCTGGTTCCATATAAATTTTAGGATTATTTGTTCCATTTCTTTGAAAAAATTGGATGGGATTTTGATAGGCATTGCATTAAATGTGTAGATAGCTTTAGGCAGCATAGACATTTTCACAATATGTATTCTTCCAATCCATGAGTACGGAACATTCTTCCATTTCTTTGTGTCTTCCTCAATTTCTTTCATGAGTACTTTATAGTTCTCTGAGTATAGATTCTTTGCCTCTTTGGTTAGGTTTATTCCTAGGTGTCTTATGGTTTTGGGTGTAATTGTAAATGGGATTGACTCCTTAATTTCTCTTTCTTCTGTCTTGTTGTTGGTGTAAAGAAATGCAACTGATTTCTGTGCATTGATTTTATATCCTGACACTTTACTGAATTCCTGTACAAGCTCTAGCAGTTTTGGAGTGGAGCCTTTTGGGTTTTCCACATATAGTATCATATCATCTGCAAAGAGTGATAGTTTGACTTCTTCTTTGCTGATTTGGATGCCTTTAGTTTCTTTTTGTTGTCTGATTGCTGAGGCTAGGACTTCTAGTACTATGTTGAATAGCAGTGGTGTTAACGGACATCCCTGCCGTGTTCCTGACCTTAGCGGAAAAGCTCTCAGTTTTTCTCCATTGAGAATGAAATTTGTGGTGGGTTTTTCATAGATGGCTTTGATAATATTGAGGTATGTGCCCTCTAACCCTACACTTTGAAGAGTTTTGATTAGGAAGGGATGCTGTACTTTGTCAAATGCTTTTTCAGCATCTATTGAGACTATCATATGGTTCTTGTTCTTTCTTTTGTTAATGTATTGTATCACATTGATTGATTTGCGGATGTTGAACCAACCTTGCTGCCCTGGAATAAATCCCACTTGGTCGTGGTGAATAATCCTTTTAATGTACTGTTGGATCCTATTGGCTAGTATTTTGGTGAGAATTTTCGCATCTGTGTTCATCAAGGATATTGGTCTGTAATTCTCTTTTTTGATGGGATCCTTGTCTGGTTTGGGGAACAAGGTGATGCTGGCCTCATAAAATGAGTTTGGAAGTTTTCCTTCCATTTCTATTTTTTGGAACAGTTTCAGGAGAATAGGAATTAATTCTTCTTTAAATGTTTGGTAGAATTCTCCTGGGAAGCCATCTGGCCCTGGGCTTTTGTTTGTTTGGAGATTTTGGATGACTGTTTCAATCTCCTTACTGGTTATGGGCCTATTCAGGTTTGCTATTTCTTCCTGGTTCAGTTTTGGCAGTTTATATGTCTCTAGGAAAGCATCCATTTCTTCCAGATTGTCAAATTTGTTGGCATAGAGTTGCTCATAATATGTTCTTATGATTGCTTATATTTCTTTGGTGTTGGTTGTGATCTCTCCTCTTTCATTCATGATTTTATTTATTTGGGTCCTTTCTCTTTTCTTTTTGATAAGTCTGGCCAGGGGTTTATCAATCTTATTAATTCTTTCAAAGAACCAGCTCCTAGTTTCATTGATTTGTTCTATCATTTTTTTGGTTTCTATTTCATTGATTTCTGCTTTGATCTTTATTATTTCTCTTCTCCTGCTGGGTTTAGGCTTTCTTTGTTGTTCTTTCTCAAGCTCCTTTAGGTGTAGGGTTAGGTTGTGTATTTGAGACCTTTCCTGTTTCTTGAGATAGGCTTGTATCGCCATATATTTTCCTCTCAGGACTGCCTTTGCTGTGTCCCACAGATTTTGGACTGTTGTGTTTTCATTATCATTTGTTTCCATGGTTTTTTTCAATTCTTCTTTAATTTCTTGGTTGACCCATTCATTCTTTAGAAGGATGCTGTTGAGTCTCCATGTATTTGTGCTCTTTCCAAATTTCCTCATGTGATTGAGTTCTAGCTTCAGAGCATTGTGGTCTGAAAATATGCAGGGAATGATCCCAATCTTTTGATACCGGTTGAGACCTGATTTATGACCCAGGATGTGATCTATTCTGGATAATGTTCCATGGGCACTAGAGAAGAATGTGTATTCTGTTGCTTTGGGGTGGAATGTTCTGAATATATCTGTGATGTCCATCTGCTCCAGTGTGTCATTTAAGACCTTTATTTCCTTGTTGATCTTTTGCTTGGATGATCTGTCCATTTCAGTGAGGGGTGTGTTAAAGTCTCCTACTATTATTGTATCCTTGTCAATGTGTTTCTTTGATTTTGTTATTAATTGGTTGATATAGTTGGCTGCTCCCATGTTAGGGGCATAGATATTTAAAATTGTTAGATCTTCTTGTTGGACAGACCCTTTGAGTATGATATAGTGTCCTTCCTCATCTCTTATTATAGTCTTTGGCTTAAAATCCAATTGATCTGATATAAGGATTGCCACCCCAGCTTTCTTCTGATGTCCATTAGCATGGTAAATTGTTTTCCACCCCCTCACTTTCAATCTGGAGGTGTCTTTGGGTCTAAAATGAGTTTCTTGTAGGCATATTGATGGCTTTTGTTTTTTTATCCATTCTGAAACCCTGTGTCTTTTGATTGGGGCATTTAGCCCATTTACATTCAGGGTAACTATTGAGAGATAAGAATTTAGTGCCATTGTATTGCCTGTAAGGTGATTGTTACTGTATATTGTCTCTGTTCCTTTCTGATAATACTTTTAGGGTCTCTCTTTGCTTAGAGGACCCCTTTCAATATTTCCTGTAGAGCTGGTTTGGTGTTTACATATTCTTTCAGTTTTTGTTTGTCCTGGAAGCTTTTTATCTCTCCTTCTATTTTCAATGATAACCTAGCTGGATAAAGTATTCTTGGCTGCATGTTTTTCTCGTTAGTGCTCTGAATATATCATGCCAGTTCTTTCTGGCCTTCCAGGTCTCTGTGGATAAATCTGCTGCCAATCTAATATTTTTACCATTGTATGTTACAGACTTCTTGTCCAGTGCTGCTTTCAGGATTTTCTCTTTGTCACTAAGACTTGTAAATTTTACTATTAGATGATGGGGTGTGGACTAATTCCTATTGATTTTGAGGGGGATTCTCTGCACCTCCTGGATTTTGATGCTTGTTCCCTTTGCTATATTAGGGAAATTCTCTACAATAATTTTCTCCAGTATACCTTCTGCTCCTATTTCTCTTTCTTCTTCTTCTGGAATCCCAATTATTCTAATGTTGTTTCGTCTTATGGTATCACTTATCTCTCAAATTCTCCCCTCATGGTCCAGTAGTTTTTTGTCTCTCTTTTGCTCAGCTTCTTTATTCTCTGTCATTTGGTCTTCTATATCACTAATTCTTTCTTCTGCCTCATTTATCCTAGCAGGAAGAGCCTCCATTTTTTATTGCACCTCATTAATAGCTTTTTGATTTCAACTTGGTTAGATTTTAGTTCTTTTATTTCTCCAGAAAGGGCTTTCATTTCTCCGGACAGGGTTTCTTTAATATCTTCCATGCCTTTTTTGAGCCCGGCTAGAACCGAGAACTGCATGATTTAAATATCATGTGCTGAGACTTATTTTCCTGTTTTGTGATCAAGTTCAGTGCTTAACAAAATCTACTACTCTTGTGGGGCACAGCTCCTCAGGTACAAGCCATTGGGTATTCTTTGAGTCTGTGATTCCCTAGCATCTTTTCTGCCCACAACTATCTACCCACTTCTCCTTTTTGCTGTTTCAAGACAAAAACAGTAATGAATTATCACGTGCTAACCAGTATGAAGTTCCCCACTTTCCAGTTAAGAGAAGGGGCAGTGGACATTAACGTTTCCCAGTGACTCAAAAAAGGAACAAGAAAATAAGAGTTTCAAGGCAGCGTAGCCACTGAGGGTGGTGAGTTTTGACTGACAGTGATAGTCTCTCTACTATACTCTCATTTCATAATCGTATATTTCTCTGTGTGTTGGGTGTGGGGAGAACAGAAACAGGGATGGAGAAGGACGGATATGGAATATTAACTGTTTATTTTTTCAATCCCAAGAAAGCTCTTAACAGACACAAATAACTGAGTATATAATTATGTAATTTTTTCTCCCCATCCTTCAGACTGTCTCTCGACACAGCTCAACCCTAGAAAACTACCAATTTATTGAACTGACATTTACAGTATATCCTATTGGCCTTCTATGAACAGCCTTTCAACTTGAACATTTCAATGGGAGGGAATCCTTATGTTTAATACCAGCATGCCATGTTTCCAGATGGTTCTAATTTTCTTGTATTAAACACATTAAATCTACTTTCAGTTCACATCTACCCACTGGTCCTAATTCTGCTTTCTGGTCCAAATGGAAAAATCAGCATATATTGCTTTATACCCAGGAGATATCCTCTCTACAAATATCCTTATTCCATTCAAATCCCTTCCTCTTCTATTCAAGAATGAAGTCTTTTAAGACACAATTATTCATTGAGTACTGTGTTTGGTGGTGGGGGTAAAGTAGTGAGAAAACAAACCTTGTTCTTACATAACTTTCTCTCTAGTAGAGGAGACAAGAAAGTGGCAATTAGGGGCACCTGGATGGTTCAGTGGGTTAAGCCTCTGCCTTCGGCTCGGTCATGATCTCAGGGTCCTGGGATAGAGCCCAGTATTGGACTCTCTGCTCATCAGGGAGCCTGCTTCTCCTCTCTCTCTGCCTGCCTCTCTGCCTACTTGTACTCTCTCTCTCTCTCTCTCTCTCTCTCTGTTAAATAAATAAATAAAATCTTAAAAAAAAAAAAGAAAGTGGCAATTACAGCAAAGTGTAATAATGTGCTAAGACTAGGGAAGCTCAGGGGGGTATGGATGTATAAAGGAGGGGCCAAGAAACCCTGAAATCTGGAGCAGGGCTGTTGAGAGCTTTCAAAATAAAGTGAAGCCTGAGCTGACCCCTAGAATAGTGAGCAGGAATAGCAGGGAAGGGGTGGGTAAGTGGAAATCAGAGGTAGGAAAGTGATGCAGTAAGACTTGAATGCCCAAAGGATAAGAAATACTAATTATCAAGATCCACCTATGGTGTGTGTGTGTGTGTGTGTGCACTCACACATGTGTCTGGAGAAGCAAACACATACAAGAACCTGAGGACTTTTAAAGATTTTTCAGGTGATTTGGACATCCTTCCCAAAGGTTTGGGGTGAACTGTAGCAGGTACAACACAATCACACTTGTATTTAGACAGATCACCCTCCTGCACGATGGATTGTGCATGACAGGTCAGGACCCCAGTCAGGAGCCTATTACTGTATGAAGCAAAAGGAAGTGAGTAGAGATCAGGATGGTGGCATCATCTTGTCATCATGATGGTCACTCTCATCTAATTAAGCTCAGTTTTTCAAATTTCCTCTGATGACCTAATACTTCAGATTGAACAAAAGATTCCAGTTGTGACCTGACCATTGCTGAATAAGGTGGGTTATCCCTTTGCTTGTTTTGGATACTGCAGAAAATAGTCACATTTATTTTTTTATAGGGGGACCACATTGTTTATTAATAATAGGACTGCAATAGGCTAGAACACATTAATCTTTTGGGGGGCTATATAAATGCATATATCCTTTCCCTGACAACTGTGATTTCTTTTTTTAGTTCAGGTGCAGAATGTTGCATTTATGTTTGGTATATGAAATGGTTTTTAAGTTTTTACCAGTATTCTAGATTGCTGAGAACCTTTTAGATTTTAGTTCTGATATCTAGATGGTAATTCAGTTTTAAGAGACTATGGTCTTTAAAGTCAGACAGACCTTGGATAATATACTGGCTTGACCACTTGTTAGCATTAGATGCTGAAGGACTTCGCTTTCCTAACTGCAGTTTAGTTTTGTTTTGATGCATTGATTGATTATATTATTACATGATATATGATTCTCTCTACATATATACACACACATATATATATACAGTAGTGTCTCCTTGTCCGTGGGATATGTTCCAAGACCCCCAGTGGATTCCTGAAATCACAGAGACTCCCAAACCCTAAATATACTATTTTTTTCCTATACATACATACATCTCTATCATAAAAATTAATTTATAAATTAGGCATACTAAGAGATTAACAACAATGACTAATTATAAAATAGAACAATTAAAACAATATACTGGCATAAAAGTTACATGAATATCTCTATCTTAAAATAACCTATTGAACTGTATTGACCCTTCTTGTGACCATGGGAGATCATAAGATGTCTGCGTGATAAGATGAAGTGAAGAGAATGATCCCTCTGTTCCCTCACTTGGGAGAGGTAGTTGTTTCCTGAGATTACTGTCTCTGTGTAACCTTTGTGCTTTCTTTCTCGCTTTTCAAAAAAAGCATGACTAACTCCCTGATTGACCGGTTCTGTATATTAAATTCCCTATGTTAAAACCTGGTGTGGATCTGATTTCCTTACTAGACCCCCCTTTCATCCCAATATCCTATCACTGGAATTTTTTATATTCTTTGGGCTAAATACAAGGCAACCATGCCAGGTTGTTGACATTTCCACCATGAAAACTATCTCTTAGTACTAAGGCAAAATAGCTACAGAAATGTGGCAGAGTGCTTGCCAATGTGCACACCCAACCCCCAACTTCATAAACAGAAGTTCATTAGCCTCTGTGGTTTCCTATCTTGGGTTTTGTTAATGGGACTTTGAACTGGCCCAAGAACAGAAGTTAATAGCTATTCAGAAGTTATAGTACATATTATTTAGCAAAGAATATTTGCTATTTACCAGGCAGTCTTTAAGTGCTTTATATGAATAAACTCATTTATCCCCAATAAACGTATGAGAGAATTTACTCTCGTCATCATCATCCCCATTATACAATAGGTCACAATGGACATTGTAGAGTTAAAAAATTGCTTTTAGTTCATAGTGAGTTGAAAAGATATGTCCAACCAGAACCTGTGAATCTCACCTATTTTGGAAGAATGTTTTTTTGTAGATGTAATTAAGTTAAAAAATCTTGAGGTGACATCATCCTGCATTAAACTGAATGACAAAATTGAATCAGTGTCCTTATAAATGAAGAAAAGTGACATGAAGACAGAGCAAGATATTGGAGTGATACATCAACAAGCCAAGGAAAGCTGAGGATTGCTGGCTACCACCAGAACCTGGGAGAAAGGTATGGGCCAGATTTCCTCTCAGAGCCTCTGGAGGAAACCCACTCTGATGACGATTTGATTTTGGACTTCTGGCCTCCAGACAATGAGTTAACAAATTTCTGTTGTCTTTAAGTTACCGTGTTTATGGTAATTTGTTATGGCAGAATGAAACCAAAGCATTCATAGAGTTAGTAAGCGTCAAAGCAGGGGCTTGAACCCAGCTAATCTGCTCCAGAGCACAGGCACTCAACAAGGAAGCCACACCATCTTTTATCCTGCAAAAAGCAGTTGACATGATGTATGCTGAATTCTCTCAGCAGGAGGAGCAGAGAAGGTAAAAGCTATATGATTTGAGAAAAATTGTATAGTTTCTCCCTTAGAACTAGGAATGAAATTGGAGTGTGGGGACCTCAAGGGTTAACCAACAGCACTGCCCCATCCCCCTGTATGGTGACTATCCTCCTTTCCCTTAGAGATGAAACACCTCTGATGGGGTAGCTTGGTGATGCTGATGTGACAGAATATGCGGAGAGCTTCTAGAGCTACCAGGAAAGACTGCTTATCCAAGTTTGGTAACAGCAGCTTGTGATCCTGAGCCAGGAACACATCAGCCATAACTAGCATAACCCCCTTGGGTGGTCTGCACTATGAAAGACCCAGGACATAATTCCAGGGGAATGGATGTGGTAGTCTTCTTAGTGAAGATTGATATGGACTTTTCTATCAGCCTAGTGAGTAGGAACTAAAAGTAAACCAATTTAATTTGGAGAAATTAATAAAGTTATGAACGTGACATTGATTGCACTTTATTGTTATAGGGAGTAAAGTTCATACCTGATATCCAAACTTCTTTGTTAGTGCATACAAGATTTCACCAGTGGGCTTCCATGGATGGATGAGAGATCACGAATGTCCTCCAGTGAATACTTAAGTGATCGAAATCATATATAAAGTGTGTGTGTGTGTGTGTACCCACAACTTTGAAAATGTACTTTAAAAGGTTCACATCTTTAAGCAAGGCAGGGACCACTAGCCTACATGAATTGAAAGGCACCTTCTAGTTCTGACATCTTTTGATTCAGTAATTTTGCAAGGGAGTAGACTAGGAATCTGTACAATTCTTAGTATCAAAGTATTGGTAAGGTAAATAGATGTTAAAAATTCACCTTCTACTCTCACTCTACTTGAAGAATACAAACACATATTCTGCTATTCTACTGTCCCTATTCTTCTACAGCTAAAATATCCATCCCCCTGCTGTATTTCATTGAACTGACCTTTATTCTGACCACAGGACTCACGAGTTTTCAATGTTGTTAATTTGTTTAATCCTGAATTATAACTAACAGTGGTTAAATTTAGAAATCAGAGATTTTCAGGTTAATAATATCATTCTTTCAGTTAAGTAAACAAAATGGATCAGAGTATGAATTCAGGGAGAACTTATCATGTGCTCATAAAAACTTCATTCTTATTTTTTTATCCCCTAGGATATTGTAAGCAATACTTACATGAGACTGAAGTCTGTGGGCCATGATGAAGACAGATAGGGCTCAGAGTTGTGACAGTTCTGTAGGAAAGTGGGGAGAAGAGGAATGGTTGACATTTAGAAGTCTCAAGTTAAAACTTCAAGTAGATAGGTAGATGGATGGAATGATATGTTAGGCAGAAAATAGTGGACATTGGTTTAAAAAGGTCAGGGTTCGGGGACAAGATTTTTATCCTAGGAAGGATGAGAGAAGCAAAGACAGACTAGGTTAAGACTCCCAATTCCAGTCCGTTGAACTCAACATACAATTCTCAAGACCTTGTATCTTCCATACCTAATGCTTGGCCCTGGCAATACAAAGGTAAATGAGACCCCTCTTCCTGCCCTTGTAAAGCTCATGTTCTGGAGAGAGAGAAAGAAAGAGAGAGAACACTATGAACAATTAATTCTAATCCAATTTGAAAAGGGCTGTCAGAGAGGTATAAACAACGTACCAAAGATAGGAAATCAGTAAGGAAAGACTTTTAAAGGGAGTGTATTAGTTAGGGACATTATAGGTGTTATAATGAATAGGCCCCAGCTGTATAACAGCTCAAAATAAGTTTATGTGGGCTCATGTAACAGTATCGTGAGTGAATGGGTCAGTTGATCAACTCTCCAACTCCTCAGCAACAGCCAGAAAGGGGAAAAACACACAGAGAAGCTAACTCAAGAGATTTTTATGAACCATGCCCAATAATGTTAGTGTCACTAGAAAGTGATATTACATCCCACGCCCGAACTGAGATGCATAATGAAACCTACCCACCCAGTAGGCTGAGAAATGTAAAGGAGTTGTGTGACCACAAAGAAGAGGAGAGCATGGATTTTTGCAAACACCTAGCAATACCCAAGCAGAATTTTGTAGGACAAGAAAGAGTTCACTAGTTAGAAGGACTGAAGTTACACTCTGATTATATATAGAAATTTTCCAAACTCCACAGCAAAATTGAACATTCTGTGCATTCTTGACTACCTACCACCCACACCTGCCACCTCTGAAAAATTTATTTTCTTAATTGTTTTCAAACATACTCTAGAGAAAGGAAAAAAGTAAAAACTTATTTATGTGCCCTTAGTGTTACATACATTTATATCAGGATAAATAATTGCATGGCTGTAGTTGTCCCATGCTATAGTGTAATTTAAAGACAATCAATCTTTTCTAAGGCTGGAGAATCAGAAAAATGTGGGAACATTTATGCCTTTTTCCATGTAGAGACAAACTAATTTAACTTACTGATTCAATAAGAGTCCATCTAGGAGAACAAAAGCCATGCCAAGTAAATTAAATAGAGGACATTAATACAGGGAATTAGTTACAAGGATACTGGAAGAGATGAAAGAACAAAAGGGAAGGTGAAAAATGAAATTAGAAACCCTAGGAGGCCACTTCTATTCTGAGGGCTGGACGAAAAATGACGGGGAAGTAGGGGGTGGGGCTATCAGAACTGGAGCCAAGACAGAACACTAGAAGCTTGAATCAGGAACTGAGTCCAAGGAGCCAGGTCTTGGATGGTGGGAGGGAAGGTACTAGAGCCACTAAGAGACATTAACCATGGAAGAGAGAGGGAGAGATACACCAGCCCCCATCTCTGCCCTTTCTTTAGTCAGCCCCTAGGGATTCCCACGGGCTCTTCTAACATCTCTGTTTTTAGAGATCTGCTTTCCCATGATAAGGATGGAGGAAAGAGCAGGAAATGGATCTGAAAGCAAACAAGCAAGTGACTGGCCATTTGCCTTAATTGTATTCAAAACAGCTAATCTTCCATTTAAGTCAATGATGAAGAGTAATTTTTATTCCCTGCTTTGAGGGTTATAATGACACTGTTTTGTTGTACTGTTTTGTTGTTCTTGTTGCTTGCTGAAGTGGTGGAAGCTTTAGCAAGCTAGGTTTAATAGAAAAACAGAACATGATATTTTTTTCTTTATAGGTTCTGCAATTAGGTCAGGAAAAGTATAGAACATTAAGCTTTGGAAACAAAATGACCTTTTGATTTCTCCACTCTACCTCTGAAGATTCTAGCTGATGTAACTGAGAATAAAAATAATTAGATTGGTTTCTATTTCCATAGTACTTTATGATAATGGGTTGAACAGTTCTGGATGTCTCAAAACATTTTCATAATCATTTTATTGTCAGATACTATCCCTTGGAAAATCAGTAGATTCAAGGGGCTCAGTGGGTTAAGCCTCTGCCTTTGGCTCAGGTCATGATCTCAGGGTCCTGGGATCGAGCCCCGCATCGGGCTCTCTGCTCAGCGGGGAGCCTGCTTCTTCCTCTCTCTCTGTCTGCCTCTGCCTACTTGTGATCTCTGTCTGTCAAATAAATAAATAAAATCTTTAAAAAATCCATAGATTCAAAAAGATTCCCTTTTTATAGGAGATGGAAAAGGCCTGGGAAGAGTAAGTACCTTGCACAAGGTCTCGGTTTTGGTTGCTGACATATCAAGAATGAGATCTGTTAACCTTAAAAAATAAAGTTGTCAGTTGTTTTACCAGCAAAAATGGGTTTGTTTGAGAACAGCGGAGAATTGTAATTTGACAAAGCAAGCTACAGCTGGTGAGGTAAACAACGGGGAAGGAAGGGGAAAGCCAGAGGGGCTGTTGCAAAGAAAGGCCCATTGGAATCATGTGGGATTCCAAAGTAGGGTAGCTTTCCACTGGTTGAGTTATGACGGTCTCTCATTGGCTGAGCTATTGCTGGGGGAGAAGGAAGACCTTTGATTCTCCTGCTGGGATAGTCAAGTAGTGGTTAAAGTAGTATTTGCTTGCAAGGTGAGTCTTCCTGATAAGGCTGGAATTTGACAAGAGTGGTAGGGTGTGAGAGCTCCCCCTGCTGGCTTCTCACTCTATTTTAGTGAGGTTTTCCTTGATTAATGATCACAGATCCTAGCTCTCTAATTATGAATACTTGCACTCGTTGCACTAAACTGGTGCCTGGGGCCCTATCTAGAACTTCCCTATTTTTCTCAGGTTATTCTTATCCATATTTAGTAAGCGCCTTTTTCCACTGACACACTGGGAAAACCTTACTAATGGCTCTCAGATCTTAAGCCCTTTTACCCCAGGACCATTGAATTGATAGTGGAACTAGATACTCTCCCAAACAGACTCCGTATTAGTTTCCTAATTATGGCTGCTGTGCAACTGGGAGGCTAAAAATAACAGAAATTTATTGTTTCACAGGTTTAGAGGATAGAAGGCAGAAATCAAGATGCTGGCAGGACCATGCTGTTCCCCCCACACCCCAAAGCTTATAGGTGAGAATACTTCCTAGCTTCTTGTGATTGCAGGAAGACCTCAGAATTCCTGGGCTTATAGCTGCAACATCCAATCTCTGCCTCCATCTTATCTTGTCCTTCTCCCCTGTACATCGGTGTCTGTATGTCCAAATTCCTCCCTTCTTATAAGGATACTATATTTATTGAATTTACAACCCACCCTAATTCAATATAACTTTATTTTGACTGTATCTACAAAACCTTTATTTCTAACGTAGGTTCCAGTCACAAGTTCTGAGCAGACATAAAATTTGGAAGGGCACTATTTAATTCAGTGCAAAAGCTAAGCAGCGGCAAACTATGTTACTATGTTCCAAAAATCCACAAGAGCAAAGCAGGCTTTAGCTAGTTTTAAATATGTAGTGCTCTATTCTTTAGGTCCTATTCCTAACCCTCATTTTAAGTATTTAAATATTTTAAAATATACTAAGCTCTAGAGATACAGCTCCAGATACCAAGAACACTAAATTTGGAGTGAGATAAACTTGAATTTGATTTCTATCTTGGCTACCACCTGGTTCTCTACCTCAGTTTCTTTTTTGGAAACTTATTAATTGCACTGTCAATATTACAAGTATACTTACATTATAGAAAGAGTTAGGGTTATGGAAGATATGGAAGCAACCCAAATGTCCATCAACTGCTAGATAGATAAAGAAGATGTGGGATATATATGTTGTATACACTGTGTGTGTGTGTGTGTGGTTTGTGTGTACATACACACACACACACAGAAACAGGTAAGTATACTGCAAATTCTCTATGGTACAGAATTATAGGTCTTACTGGCATTATGGAAAGCAGCCATCATTCATTACTTTCAAAGATAATATAATTGAGATTAAAGGCAAATAAGAGAAAGGCATCTGTCTGGGCCCATTCATATTCTGAGAAATCTTGAAATAATAAAAAAAAATAGTGTAAATTTTGGCATGCCTACCAAAACTTGTAGGGAGATACAGTAAATAAAATAGATGAAAATGGAGCTGGGAGCTTGGGTGGTTCAGTTGGTTAAGTGACTGTCTTCAGCTCAGGTCATGATCCCAGAGTCCTGGGATCACGTCCCACATTGGGCTCCCTGCTCTGTGGGGAGTCCGCTTAACCCTCTGACTTTCTCCCCTCTCATGCTCTCTCTCAGTCTCTCTCTCTCAAATAAATAAATAAAATCTTAAAAAAAGAAAGAAAGAAAATGGAGCTATTCTGGGTGAAGCAGTTGTGGTGAGACAAAGCCACTGTGACTTATCTCCACCCCTTCCCCATCCCTCTAGAAAGCTTCCAAGCAACTCTTCACAAGCACCAGGGCTCAACTTAGCACATCTCAAATATCACTGGATTAAAAAAAACATTATAGATATTATAGTTTTATCCATTACTAAAATTTTGATTAAAGATTTTGATATTGCAGTCTTGGGAATGCAGAAATTCTCAGGTTCACATATATGCTCAGCTGGCTTGGCCCCTAGTAATAAAGACGCTATTTCTGGACTCTAATCTGTTCTATCCATGACTGTGCCTACCTTGATGTCAATATCACACATTATGATGTAATTACACATGGAAATGTTTACTTAATTTCATTTTGGATTGTTGATTATAAGAGTATAGAAAAGAAACCAATTTTTGTCAATGGTCTATCCTGCAACTTTGTTGAAATAATTTATAAGCTCTAATGTGTTTTTTATGGGTTCTTTGGAATTTTCTATATATAAGACCATATCAAGTGAGAAAATATAATTTTACTGCTTCGTTTCCATTTTGGTTGCTATTTCTTTTCTTTCTTCTTCTTCTTCATTTTTTTTTTTTTGTCTTACCTAATTTCTCTGGCTAGAACCTCCATACAATGTTGAATAGATATCATAAAAGCAGTCACCTTTATCTTGTTCCTGATCTTAGGGGAAGAATAATGTCCAGTATTTTAGCACTGAATATGGTGTTACTTGTGAATTTTCAATCAATACCCTTTATCATGTGGAATAAGTTGTATTCTATTTCTAGCTTGTTCAGTGTTTTTAATCACAAAAGGGTGTTATACTTGGCCACATGCTTTTTCTTCATGCATTGAGATGAATGCGTGTGTGTTTCCTCATTCTATTAATGTGGTTTACTACATTGAATGATTTCTTATTACAACTCTTACATTCCTAGAATAAATCCCACTTAGTCATGATGTATAATCCTCTTAATCTGCTGCTGGATTTGGTTTAACAGTATTTTGTTAGGGATTTTAAAATCTTTTTTCTTTTTAAGTGTAATGAGGTTATAATTGTGATACAACTAATATTTCTTCAATGACATTATGTCATCCAGTGAATCCTAATCACAGCTCATTTATAGAAAAATTGCAGTGTCTTTCTGAACTTTGGAGTTACACCTCTTTATATTGCTTTGAAAGGACTATAATTTAGATTTTTATTCATCTACTCTGCAATTTCTCCAAAATTAGCCTGAGATCAATAGCCTACTTTGTCCAAATGCAGGTGATTTCATAGAAAATGTATTATTTCCCTTTGATATTAAAATTCCAGCTTTGCCCATTGTAAAATCTTGAGGATTATCAATTAAGAACTCTGAGATGGCTTGAAGGTCATCCTTCTGAATTACAGTCTTGCAGACTTAGGTCCTGGAGTCAGACAGGCCTGGATTGGAATCAAGACTCAAATGCAGTACTTGGGAGGTTTTAGACATGTTATTTAACATCTCTGTGCACCTATTCCCTCATTGTTATTCACATTATAACAGTGTTATCTACTTAACAGCATTCTGGAAGCCTTAAATGAGAAAATGGGTATAAGCCATTTCAAATCATGACTGGCACACACTGAACGCTCAATTAATGGTGGCTTTTATGATAATTACCCTACCGGATTCCAGACAAACAACTTCTCCATTCCCACATAGCTTTAAGGGAGAATTGGTTACTTACCGAATAACAGATGTTTGTAAACTTCCTGGAGGTATCTCTGAGAAAATATTAAAAACAGAAGGAAAGGAATAAAGGGGTGGGCAAAACAATGACACAGGAAATAATACGGCCACTTTCCCCAGAAATATGTAATGTGACACTAGGCTATGAGGTCAAAATATCCAGCCCAAAATCTTCTTAACTGGAATTAAGAGGAGTGAAGTTGGGGAGAAATAGAGGCATAATCATGCAAGGCAAAACATGTAGGCTACTTAATTTTTCCCATGAAGAACTTATTCCACATTAAATCAATTCTGTCCATTCGCAGACTGGCACACAATTCTGAAAGTGGTCACTTAAGGAGCTATTTTGTGTCTGTGATAGATTTTATTCTGTTAAAAACAATGATATCCTTTTACATATGGTGCCCTCTTGCTGGGAGAGTTTTTCTTTTCATTCCACTGACATCGGGTTTGCCCATGTCTCTGGTTCTATCCGATGAAATGTGAATGGATGGGACATGTGACTTCTCAGCAAACATTTAAGAACCATTGAGTGGTTGTGCCATCTCTCTAACTTTCTCAGTTACAAGATTTGTCTAGATAGAAGCTGTGCCCTCAGCCCAGGTCTGAGATGAAAACAATATGGAGCAGAACTTGTCTATCAACTTGGGATAGACAAAGAAGCCTAGAAAGAAATGACACTTTGTTATTGTAAGCCATGTGGATATTGGAGTAAATTATTGCTGCAAAATATGACTTTGCCTAAGGAAAAAAAATGTCCTTCCGAAACAACTAAAAAGTCATCTACCATAAAAGGGTAATTTTAGTGATTTACATGATTAGAACAAACCAGTATATTTACCTTTAAATGTGCTATAAGACATCCTCTTATTTTTTTTTTTATTGCAGAAATCTGATTCTACAATTCATATGGAAATGCAACAGACAGAGAATACACAAAATAACTTCGATAAAGATTAAGACCTGGGCCTAAGGCAAATGCTTAACCAACTTAGGTACCCCAAGATTTCTTTCTTTATTTTAGCACAAGCAGGAAGGGCTAAGGAAGAGGGAGAGAGTGAATCTCAAACAGACTCTGGGCTGAGTGAGGAAACAATGTGGGACTCAATCTCACGACCCTGACATCATAACCCTGAGATCATAACCTGAGCCAAAACGAAGGGGCGATTGCTTAACTGACTGTGCCACCCAGGTGCCCCCTGAGGAACCTTTTGAGGGAATTCATTATCTTAACTGTGGTGATAGTTTCACAGGTATATATATATATAGTCTACAATGTATCAAATCATACACTTTTAATAGTACAGCTTATTATATGTCACTTAAACCTCAGTGAAATCAACTGCCACTTAATTTCCAACCAATGAGATAATATTTTAAAATCCTCACCTGGGACGCCTGGGAGGCTCAGATGGTTAAGTGCCTACCTTTGGCTCAGCTCATGATCTCAGGGTCCTGGGATCAAGTCCTGCGTCAGACTCCTTGCTCAGCAAGGAAGTCTGCTTCTCCCTCTGCCTGCAGCTCTCCCTGCTTCTGCTCTCTCTCCCTCTCTCTCTCTGACGAACAAATAAAATCTTTAAAACAGAAAAGAAGAAAATTTTGAAGAAAAAGATAAAAATAAAATAAAAATCCTCATTTGAAACCTGCCCAGTTTAATTCTACTACATGATCAGTATTTAACAATTTCCAGAGTTTCTTATTATATCCTACGTCATTTTAACCATGCTTTTCCTCAGAAATAGGTGGCCTATTCATAACAGGCTCTCTCAGGAGAACGAGCTCCCCGCATCTCTCTTTGCTCACCCACACATTCTTCCATACTCCCCTCCTTCCCTTGGTCCCACATTCACCTGTAGACATTGAAAATGTACCAACCATAAACTATTTATTCTGCTAATTCTTTTAGCTGTGGACTTGGAAACAAAGTAAAATGAGACAAACAAACAAAAAAAGTCTTTGTTCTCTCTAGGAGCTTGCAATATAGTAGAAAAAGGAAATATTACACTCTTATTTTAAGGATTTTCCCTCTAAATTTCAGTCTTAAGGAGGGTTTTCCTAAGGAGGTAACATTTAAGTTTTCTCTAGAAAATTCATTTTTCCTGTGTACTTGAAAATTACCCTCTTGAGCTTGACCAATAACTAAAATATAAAAACAAATAAATAGATAGATAAATAAAATCAAAATGTCCATTATTCCAAAGTCTATTAACATTTAACTTCCTTTCAGGAGAAGTATCTTTATACCCTAAAGAGTGCAACAGAAGGAAAAGAAGATCATCTGATTGCTCAATTTCAGATCATTGTCCCCTGCCTTTTATTAACTCTGGTGTTGCCAAATAGTTGCCTCCTACCTCCTACCTCCTACATGGCTCCCACCACCTGACAGTTTAGAAAGCAGAATAAAGAAGAAAGTCCACTCAGAGGAACTATCCTTTCATTGGAAGGAAGAATCCCAGGACAGCCTGCCACCTGGTCACACCCCCTGGAAGGTCGGAGGGGACGTTGGTAAGATGGCTCTTCGAAGTGATCAAGATCCCCATTATGGTTTCAAATAGCCCCAGCCCATCAGAGGGAAGCACTAACTGCAGGGGTATGTGTTGGCATCCTGCTGTGTGCCAGGCACTGAGCGGGGGGTTTTCAAGATGAAGAGCAATGAGAGAGGGCGATTGGAGACAAGGGTGGGATTTATGCATCTTTTAGAAAAATTAAAAAATTTCCTCGAGAGCCAAGTCATTCTGCCCATCTGAGAGTAAAAGGAATGGCATTCATCTGTGGAAATAAAGGCCAAAAGAATGCAGTCCACGTGCACCAGTCAAGCGGCTGGAGCTGGGGCGAGCTGAGGGAGTGGTTTTCTCTTCTGAAACTGCTTCAACTCCCTCCTTGTTGAAAGAACGCCAGCCTTTGTCTCTCTCTCTGAGTTCTGGAGAGCGCATTCCTCCTCTGCCTGTATTTACTCTCTCCTCCTCTGCCGCCTACCCGGCATTTTCCTTTACTTACAGGAGTCCTAAAGACCCGAAACAGCAGCAAGCTGATTAAAAATTAATAAGAGCCTCAGAGGGAAAGTACAAGAGCCGGTTGGCTCTGTGATAGGCAATTTTTTGAGATTCTTTAAATACCCAATTATTTTCAGGACACCTATGGAACAGAAACCACAGGACGTGTGAAATAGCTTTTTGGGCCAAAAGGAATATATTTTTCAACAATTTTTTTTAACTTGGAGGAGAGAAGAATTATGTTTACTGTACTACTCTTCATTAGCATACCCTTGCCCCCATCAAATCTCTGAGTATTTTTTTTTCCTCTTTATCGTTTCAGGTAACTGGCTCCACAGCAGTGAGAAGAATTTATTTTCAGTATAAACCTCATTATTCTACAGTGGCTCTTAATTTGCTCAGGAGGTAACAATGCTATGTAGAAGAAAAATAAAAAATAACGACAAAGACAAATGGCAGTCAATGAATTAAAATCAGGTCTGGGAGTATTTGATGACAGATATTACATCCAACTCAACCAGGAAGAAAATATAAACCTGCTATGTCAAGGAATTGAGAAGCACAGGTTTCTTCGGATGAGAAACCAGTTTCCTAAAGAGCCTAAGGAATGCACCAAACCATAACATGGCCTCTAAATCCTGTGAAAATGAATCTGTAGGAAATCGTTTCTCTACCACTTTCATTCCATCATGTCTTCCAACCTATATCATGGTTCGTAAAATATTTATGCGTTGCACCTCAAAAACCTATTATTTATGGTGCTCAAACAGGAAGGATTGCATCTGATGACCACATTATCATTTAGCCATGGGAAGGAACAAATTGCAGTTGAATTACAAACATGGAAACAAATCAGGCAGGGCGCAAATGATTTGTTTAGCCAGAGACAAGGTTGTCAGGAAGTTGTGCTGTATTATGGCTCAGAGGCAAATCTGTTATCATTACCTTCCAACAGGTTGCCAAAAATCAGCAGGCCAAGAGAAAGTTTTCCACAAAGACAGTTAAGATAAAACAAAGAGATTTTTTTAAAATATAGTGTTGATAGAATGCTGAATTATTAGCATTGCAGGAAAAATATGTAAATTTTGGTACTTAGCAGAGTCAGTTGGACTGTGAGTTTCTTATCGTGTGTGTTACTTTTCAGGGAAATTAAATGTTCTCTTCCACCACTGTTAACTTTAAAAAAGTAAAAAACTCAAAAGATCTAAATTGTATTTTCAGAATTGTTCTTGTAGGTCTTCCTGTAAATCACCTAGGTGTCTGAAACAAGATCTTTGCACTCTTCTCCTGCTGTGGGGGAAAAAACGATTTTGGATACGTTCCTACATGCCACAATTACAAAGTGGTTGGTGAAATTACTTACAAGAGCAAAATTTGAGAATAAGAGAAATTAACTATGAAATAATACCCCACTCAACATTTATTGACCATTTATCGAGAGCTTCCGTAAGGAAAAATAACTTGGTACTCTGATTGGTTATGATTTATATAACTCAGCCTTGTTTCTCTGGTTATTTTTATTTATTTACTTACTTTTTTACTGAAAACACTCTGTTTTTATTTGTTTATTTGCTTTTATTTGTTTTTATGTACATTTATTTTCTCCCTCTTTCTAAAAAAAGAGCTTTGAAGAGATTAACCACAGTATACTTCTTCTGAGACAAAAACAAATGAAATTTATTAGTGAGAAGACATTACTAACAGGTGGTAATATATCAGTCTATTGCTCAAAAATGGTCACTGGCTCCCTGTTGCCTACTGAATAAAGTTGAAGTGCTTTCAGCATAAGGTTCAAGGAACTTCACAGTCTCTCTTCAACTAGCATGATAGAAAACACAGGAAGTCTTAGAAGTCAGAGTTTCACCACTGGTCATTTGGATCAGGTTTAGCAATATATTTAGTCTTTCTGTATCCAGGAAATAGAGCACAAAGTTTTGCAATTTGTATTTCTGATTATGACATCAACTCCAAAGTAATAACCTGATCTTCTAGGTTTTGTTGCTCTTATGATTGATCCTTGTTTGTCTTAGTTGTGTCTTTCCAGGTTATCAGAAAGGCTTTGCATTTCTAGGGAGTTCTAAACTCCTAGTGTGCTTCCTAGTATGCAATCAAAATTTGTGGAGTCTACTGCTAGATCCCACCTCATTTTTGGGTTCTCCCACTCTTCTCTCTTGGGTAACAAACCCCATTCCCCCTTCTTTCAGCATCTGTCTTCTCCGTTATGCTAGAGGGAGACTAGAAATTTAAGTCAAGAGAAAATGCAACAAGCACACAGGGTGCAGACCCATCCCCAGCACAGTGCTACTCCCAAATTGAGATTTGGCTTCCACATTCAGGACTCTGGCAATGGCATTTTGAAGTCAGTAGGTGTCTAAGGGATGTTATTGGCTGGCTAGAGGTCTGAGTGTCTGTATTATTCTATTACGAGATCGGGGGTGGAGTGTGGTGTGGAAATGTATGCTACAACAAAATTGATGAAATAAAAGTGACCTGATGTAAGTTGGCACTTAACAGCATGATGTGTGAGTCTTTCCAAGCCTGGGCTGGAATAGAAGAAATAAAGAAGTGTGTGTGTGTGTGTGTGTGTGTGTGTGCAAAGCCCATGTGTGCATGTATGTGGGTATCCCAGGAAACTTGTAGGCAATGGGAAGTTTTCTTAGTAGTCTTCTGAGTTTAGGACTCAGTGTGTGTGTGTGTGTGTTTTCTGTGACTTTAGAGTTTGGTTATTACTAATTCCTAACATCAGACCTTCTCATTTTCAAACTTAAGTGTGATAACACATTAGAGACAAATGAAAATGCTTGGAGCATTATCTGTTATTTCTATTTATTGCACACCTGTCACCACCCACTTGTGTGGCGTAAGTTCTGCCACAGTAGTTTTAAACAAGAACAGCCTAGGAATGGAATGAAATAAAAGTTGGCTCATCATTTTCATGAAAAACTTCTAATTATAATCTAAACTAGCTCAGATAGCATCAATCAAATTATTTACAGGAATAGTGGATATTTTTTTATCTGAGCTGAGATCTTGATTGTTATGTGACTCTGGCCCACCTAGGATCTAAGATATTTGGTTTTAAGGAGAACTCTGAATCTGAGTGGCTTAGAATTGCTTTAGACAGTGATTTGATGTGTGAAGTTTTCACTAATCTCAAATGGAAGAAATGCAGAAAAGCATCATTTCTGAATATGGATGGGTGTAACTTTGGCAGTATTAGATGGACGGGAGTAAAACTAGAGACTAGGAAAGGGTTCTTGGGCCCAAAACAAGAAAAGACAGAGAGAAAACCCAAGTTGAGGCAAGTGATCAATGACAATATTGCAGGGCTCCTCAAACGAACTGGAGGAGATGGTCAGGAAACCAGGAATGACTACAGGGGAGACACCTGTAGACATCCAGGAAGTCAAGGAGTGATGAGTCAACTTTGAACTCTTATCTTGACACCCATCAATTGGCATCTGGTGTGGGAAGACCATAATAAAAGATTCAGCAGTTGACCTAGGAAATCCCATTGTCTCTCATCCCATTAGGGAGATTACACTCTGGAGAGTGCCCAGAGGGGCATTTGCTTGCTAGTAAACCCACCAACAAGGTATCACAAATACTAGGACCAAGGATATGGTCTTTTATCCTGAATGTGAAAAAATAATTGGGGACAGAGCATTAAAAGTAGAGAGAATCTCCAATAAGGTATGGGAGACCTGAAAAAGTGAAAATGATTTGCCCAAGGTCGAATAGCTAGTTAATTGCAAGAATACTTACTTACTGGCTCCAACTTCCTTGTTCTTGCCAGGATTGTAGCACAGCTGCTCTTATTTCCTTGTGTTTATTTCTCAGGAGAGGACAGCATAAGACATGAAGATGGCACATTTCTGACCAGAGAAGATTTCTAAAAAATAGACAAGTTTCTTTCTTTCCTTTTTTTTTTTTTTTTGCTTGTTCACTTTGGTTTGATTTGGTATTTTAGTCTGCCCTTTCATTTGGTAGTAGTGGCTTCAGTGATTTCTTCAATGCTTCTTTTTTAAATGCTTGGCTTTTGTATGTATGTGTGTGTGTCTATGTGTATGCATGGATGTGTTAAAGGAGTACTTATAACTCTCATTAGCGATATGATACCAAAAGCACATGCAACAAAAGTAAAACAGAGAAGCTGGACTACATAAAAGTTAAAGTGTCTTTGCATCAAATAACACAATCAACAGAGTCAAAATGCAATGTATGGAATGGAAGAAAATATTTTCAAGGCATACATGTGATAAGGGGTTAATATCCAGAATATATAAAGAATACCTACAACTCAACAACAAGAAAACAACGAATCTCATTTTTCAAAATGGGCAAAGGACTTTAAGAAATATTTCTCCAGAGATGATATACCAACAAGCATATAAAAAGATGCCATATAAATGGCCAACAAGCATATAAAAAGATGCTCAAACACTAATCACTAGGAAAATACAAATCAAAATCACAGTAAGATATCATACAACCATCAGGATGGCTACTATCAAAACAAACAAACCCAGAAACTAACAAGTATTGGCAAGGATGTGGGAAAAAATAGAACCAATGTGCACTGTTGGTGGAAATGTAAAATGATACAACCACTATAAAAAAGAGTATTAAAATTCCTCAAATAATTTAAAATAGAATTAGCATATGATCTAGCTATTTCACTTCTGGTTATATAGCTGAAAGAATTGAAAGCAGAATCTCAAAGAGATATTTATACATCCATTTTTATAGCAGCACTTCACAATAACCAAGAATTGGAAGCAACCCAATGTCCACAGAGGAATGAATGGATAAACAATTTGTAGTATATACATACTGCAATGGAAGGTAGCATATACATACAAATGGAATATTATTCAGCTATAAAAGTGCTGTGTGCTATGTCAGAGGAAATTCTGATATATGCTACAACATGGATGAAAAAATGACATGAGGCTCAGTGAAATGTGTCAGCAGATAAAAACTGTGTGAGTCCACTTATAGGAGGCATCTGGAGTAGTCAAACTCCAGGAAACAGAAAGAAGAAGGATGGATGCCACATGTTGTGAGGAAAGGGAAATAGGGAATTATTCAAAGAGTTTTGGTGTTGCAACACGGAAAAATTTGTTCTGGAGATCTGTTGCACAACAACGTGAACATACTAAACACTACTGAACTCTATACTTAATAATGGTTAAGATAGTAAATTTTATATCTATTTGACCATAATTAAAAAACAAAGAACTTGTTTGGAATTAGAAGGGGAAAGAAGAAAGCTGGGAAGGAAATACTGAGCACTTGCCATGTATGTCTCTGTGCCAGAAACATCAAAACACTATCTTCTGATGTTCACAAAAATCTTGTGCAATTGATGTATTATCACCACTTCCCAAATAAGAAAGCTGAGGCTTTTAAATACTAAGAGTTTTCAAAGATTATCATATTAAAAATGGCAGGACTAGGATTCAAATCCAGGTCAACTTGATTCCTTTATCCATGTATCCCAGTGAAATCTGTGTCCCTGAGTTGCCTGGGTGGCTCAGTTGATTAAGCATCTGCCTTCAGCTGAGGTCATGATCCTAGGGTCTTGGGATCAAGCCCCACATCAGACTCCCTGCTCAGCAGGGAGCCTGCTTCTCCCTCTCCCTCTGCCTACCATTCCCCCTGCTTGTGTGCCCTGCCTCTCTCTCTCTCTGTATTTATTTTAAATAAATAAAATCTTTTAAAACAAGAAAGAAAGAAAAGAAGTCTATGTCCCTGGCACCTCACACTTTTATCACAGTAATTATGTCTTAAAGTCTTAAGGAAGATTGAGAGGGTGCAGGTGGATTGGATTTTAAATAGCGTGGTCATGACAGATCTAATTTAGAAGGTAACTGTGTTAGGTATAAAAATGGCCCTCCAAGGATATCCATGTCCTAATCCTCAGGACCTATAAATATGTTATATCACATAACAAAAAAGAATTAAGAAGGCTAATCAACTGACCTTAAAATAAGAAGTTCCTGGGTTTTCCAGGTGAGCACAAGGGTCCTGAAGTAGAATTGAAGTGAGAGGCAGAAGAAACGTCCATGTCAAAATGAGAAAGACCACACTGGCCATTGTTGGCTTTGAATATGGCAAAGACTACAAGCTAAGGAATGTAGACAAGTGTTTAAAAACTGAGAAATATAATGGACTAAATTCTTCCCTAGAGCCTCCAGAAAAGAATGCTGCCATGGTGACACTTTGATTTTATCCCATTGAGACCCACATCAAACTTCTGTCTTGCAGAAATATAGGTTAAAAAATTCGTGTGATTTTAAGCCACTAAACTGGTGATAATTTTTTAATAGCAGCCATAGAAAGTCAATACAGTCACATTTAATTTCTTTTGTTTAACCTGCTTTTCCCCTGAAACTCAGAAAGTTTTCAACTTTTTAAAAAGGAAATATCAATTACACCCCCAAATATAGCAAGGTTTGGGCTATTGTTTTGTTACCTTTCCTAATTGGGCCTCTGCCAAAAGAAATGTGTATCAGGACTAAGAGCCTCATGTGGGCTTGGAGAAAACTTGATTACTGTTTGTGTAAAGGTGAGAACTAGGTCTAACAAAGACCAGAATCTGGCCTTGGACTTACACTCACAACTGTTGCTCTGGACTGGAAATATTTAGAAAAGATCACTGGGAACCTGGGAAAGGAAACAGATGAAGACATCACTACTTATGTTGATTGATGGGGACCATCCTGTTTGCCTAGAGGCTTCCAGATGAATCAGGAAGGGACCTATCCTTATTTGCTATACATGCCAGACAGTCTTCTAGATGCTGGGTATGCATTATGCCATTTCGTCCCTACAATAAACCCATGTCATTGGCATTGTTATTCCCTCTTGTAACATACCAGGAAAATTAAAGCTGCTAACGACTTAATAAAGTAGGTGACATAGCCAGAATTTAAACCATGAGTTGTTAGATCTCAAACACTAAACTATTTTTCACTATATTGTTCTTTAACCATTTCTTAGGGAACCTTGGACCATTCTGAGAACTGAATGAAATCAGTAGAGTCTCTTCTCAGAAAAATGCACACATAATCACAGACACCTATGCACACAGTGTACAGACGTGTTTCTATGTAATTCTCAGGGACCTTGTTGACCCTATGAAGGTTACATACAGGTTAAAAGTCTTGCCTCTCTGCCACTTCTTGCTAACTAGAGACAGCATGTTCTAGTGTATAGGGAGCTATCTATAAGCAAATGCCCACATTGCAATCCCTTGGGAAATTGGAAATATAAATATGTTATATTACATAACATATGTAATATGTTATGGGAAATAGGAAATTACTTTACCTCTCTGTGCCTCATTTTCCTCATTTATAAAGCAAGAATAGTAGTAGAACCGATCTCCTGTGGTTGTGGTGGGGATTGAAGAAGTTTTTACACAAAAAGCTTTTAGAAGAGTAAGTGCTTAATGGGATCTAATAAATGCTTTCTATTATCATTGATGTTGACTTATGAGTTCTAGACTCAGGCAATACTTTTTCAAGGATAACCTTAGTATGATGGATAAAGCAGGAAGAGTCCAAAGCATCAATAATGACAATACTTGGAGAAGAAAAATCCATGTTTCGGATAATGCGCCTGCCATCCTTATAGATATTGACTCTTTGAATAGCAGGGTCAGTGAAGACTGAGAATGAATGCATTTTTATCTATCCAAAAGCATTTTCATGACACTTTCTCCAGAGAATCAGTATGCTGAGAGAGATATTAGACAAAACATCAGAAACTTGTGACTTATAACTTCAGGGGAGAAAACATTTCAGAACACCCAGCAATTTATGATGAAAGAACATTACGGAGAAACCCCTTCGGGATGAAACAGGAAGCCTTCAGAAGGCACTTGATGCATTTCCCTTTATAAGAAAAAGAAGGGAAAAAACTGGTGACACTTTGATCAGCTGGAAAAAAGTAGTTTAGCAATCATCATACTGTGTAAACATATCTAGCCTCTTTAATATGAGCACATTACAAAGTGTCCATCAGTGCTAAAATTTAAATAAGAGTTACCCCAGTGATAAAAGGAGAAATCTGTGAGTATGGGTAAGTGGTATATTACCTGTAGATGTTCCAACATGGGAAAAACCAATATTTTCGGGTTTCTTGGACATTTTGATTGATTACTTCGACTAAGGAGTTATTGAAACAGATTTTTTTCCCTTAAGAATTGTCTTCAATTCTCTATTATTTCCTTTCTTTATACCTTCCTGTATCTTTCTCTCTCTTCCCTCTTTAATTTCATTATCTATTCAAACAAACTTGAAACATTTACTCTTATTTAAGATGGCATTCCAGGTGTGTAAGGAATGCAGCTCTTCACCTGATATGACCCCTTAAGGAAGAGTCATACCTGCTAAAGTTAGAGGTATTTAAATTCTGCAAGAATCAATTCATAATGATAACAGAAGGACTCTAATCCAGGACTTTATAAAGACAACCAAAGGATTTCTTAGATATGGTTGAAGCCTTACACATTTATCCACTTATACTGAGTGTTTACTATGAGCCCCAGGTGGCCAATTGCTAAAACTCTGGCAACATAAAAAGATGATAATGCATCTTGCCTGCCTCAAAAGGTTCATAGCTTGGTTTCACAGATAACACAGTAAAACTATAACATGAACCTTGGATTTCTGAGAATAAATTCAGGACTATTAAGGATGAAGATAACTTCAATGCAATATTTGTTTTACAAAACTTTTGGGGAAACCACCAGCACATTCATTCAGAGATCATGGTCTTACTATCTCCATATCAGGGCATCATAAGCATTTGGAATGATTCTTGTTGACCAGAATACACAGATGGCATGTTTGGTAAATGAAAGATTTCATTTATATATATTTAACTATATATAGTTATATATAAATTATATATTATATATATTTATATAATTTCATATATGTATATGTATATGTTTTATATATGTGTATATGTTTATGTTTTATATATGTATATGTTTATATATTTATATATAATTATATATAATTTTATATAATATATAATTTATATATAATTTTATATAATATATAATTTATATATAAATATAAATATAAATATAATTTATGTATAAATTATATATTATATATTTATGTATATATAAATATAAAAATTTATAAATATACACATTTATATATAAATATATAAAATATATAAATATATATATTTAACTATACGTATAGTTAAATATATATATAACTATATAACCCAACTGCTTTGCAATCAGTGCTATGCAAAGTCACAAAATAACCAATAGTCTAGCAACTAGGAATAATTACAAACAGTGAAAATATTTAGTATAGTACCTCTCCAAGAAAAAAAAAAGGAAAGGAATGGGGGAGAAGTTTCAAAAGGAGTGGCTACATTCTTGGAAACTCTTAAAAATCCCTTTCCCTGTATCATTTCCTTTCAATTTCTTTTTCGTTCTGTATTGTTGTCTCTACTCTCGTCCTTTCCCCACTCCATGCACCTCAAAAATTTCCTTTCTTCCCAGCCTGAACCAGCCCCATCTCTTTCCCCAACATTGGCCTTTTCTGGCTCAGGTCTTCTGTTTATTTTTGGTAATCTTTTGCCTTTTGTCCTGATTCTGATATTCCTATATAAATATAAAGGAGGGTCCAGAATTGACCTAGCATGTAATAAGTCTCTCTCCTTTGGGAAAAGTGTGAGAAAGAAGATGGTACATGCTAATAATTTAATGTCATTCCTTTTATGCTCTCCACACTTGGGTTTTTTAAAAAAATGGAGTTAACGTTCCATGCTGTATCTTCAGAAAGGTGCTAAAAGGCCCAACCTCTGTTTCTTTTTTCCCTTTTTTTTTCAAAGATCTAAACATTTATTTTGCTAGTAGAGTATGCACAGCAAATTCTTCAGCTATTTCTTAAGGGCTTTTAGAAACAAGTTCAGAGTCATGAATAAAATAGTGGGTACTTTTCCCCTCGAATAAATAAAATCTCAGTTTTTCTTAATTTTACTATTTTTTATTTTTCTTACCTTATTTTTTATTTTTTATAAACATAATGTATTATTAGCCCCAGGGGTACAGGTCTGTGAATCGCCAGGTTTACACACTTCACAGCACTCACCATAGCACATACCCTCCCCCATCCATAACCCCACCACCTTCTCCCTTTTTTTTTGCATTTCTTTTTTTTTCTTATTTGTTTAATTTCAAAATTGTTCTTCTGAGTCACTGAGAACCTATTAGGCCAGGATACACAATAGATTCATTGGGAGATTGCTAACTTCTATAATAGCAACTGAAATTTCCACAGAAAATATGGGTTTATGGATCTTACAGAATGGTTTCACCAGTGTGCTGGGAGGAGAAGGACGTTTAAAGAAGACTTCACACATTTCTCCACCTCTCAGAGGCCCCAGAGCTGCAAACAGAGTCTATAGAGAAGGAAAGGTGGAAGGGGAAGTTTGAGATTAAATCTTTAGAATGATCTGGACTGGAAATTGATTGTTTTAATAATCATAATGCTTAAAATGGCTACTAACCAGTGGGAAAGGAAGATCTAATAGAGCAGTCAACAGTAACTGGGGGAAACAGCACATTTCATGGTTTTATACCTCATGGAACTGAAGCTCTTCCATCATCAGGCAAAGTATTCTTTCCACACCATTGTGGTTACTGTGTGTGTGTGTGTGTGTGTGTGTGTGTGTGTGTGTGTGCAGGGACATGTGACAAAACAAAACCTCTCCAACGTCTCTTCTTTTAAAATGGAAAGGGCTATTTTGTTATTTTCTTCTAGCTGAAATTTAGAATAATTTTTCAAGTTCTCAAACAAAAACATCAATTTGTTGTGTGAATGGAAATGTTATAAATTCACAAATTATTAGAGAATTTGGCATCTTTACAATGTTGACTTTTTCCAACTAGAAATACATTAGTATCCTCTTTTTATGCCAACTTTCTTTGTATCTCAACATAGCTTCATTTTTTCCACTACCTTCCACACATTGGAAGATTCATGCATTCATTAGTTAAATATTAATTGAATACTAAGCACTCTTTTAGATACTGAGGAGACAAAAGTGGGAAAAAAAAACAACAGACAGGATCCTTGCCCAGATGAAGCTTAAATCCTAGGGAATAAAGACAGAATGAGAAGAGAATAAGGGTTGTTTTTAATGGTCATGCCTAGAAATTTTCTGGGTCTTTCTCTTGAAAAATCAGTGTTTCCTTTTTATTGTTCACTTCCCATCGACTTTCAGAGGTTAAATTCCTCTAGCTACAGTGACAAAAGGTACAAAGGTCAATTGCTTTCTGGAGAAGTTTATATTTATTAATATTCCTTAGAGAATATTGTGACTACATGGCACTGTGGGCCACATTTCTCCTAAGCCTTTAAGAACCTACAGGATTCTCAGTGCAGAGGACTGGGGACAGCTTTGAAGAGAGAAGAGTAAGCTTCATGGTTGGTGGTGACCAGGGGTGAGAGGACTTGGTCAGAGATGTGAATGTGATGATGACACTTCACCCGAGTTCCATAACCTTAAGATGGTTGTGCTCTGGCTGATATCGAAGAGGTTACTGCCTATGTTCTTCTCTATGATTCTGATGGATTCCTGTCTCACGCTGAAGTTTTTTATCCATTTCGAGTTTATCTTTGTGTATGGTGTAAGAGAATGGTTGAGTTTCATTCTTCTACATATAGCTGTCCAATTTTCCCAGCACTATTTATTGAAGACACTGTCTTTTTTCCACTGTATATTTTTCCTGCTTTGTCGAAGATTATTTGACCATAGAGTTGAGGGTCCATATCTGGGCTATCTACTCTGTTCCACTGGCCTATGTGTCTGTTTTTATGCCAGTACCATGCTGTCTTGGTGATCACAGCTTTATAGTAAAGCTTGAAATCAGGCAATATGATGCTGCCAATTTTGTTTTTCTTTTTCAATATTTCCTTAGCAATTCGGGCTCTCTTCTGGTTCCATACAAATTTTAGGATTATTTGCTCCAGCTCTTTGAAAAATACCTCTTCAATATCAGCCACAGCAACTTCTTTCAAGATATTTTTCCAAAGGCAAAGGAAACAAAAGCAAAAATGAACTTTTGGGACTTCATCAAGATCAAAAGCTTCTACACAGCAAAGGAAGCAGTCAACAAAACAAAGAGGCAACCCATAGAATGGGAGAAGATATTTGCAAATGACAGTACAGACAAAAGGCTGATATCCAGGATCTATAAAGAATTTATCAAGCTCAACACACACAAAACAGATAATCATGTCAAAAAATGGGCAGAAGACATGAACAGACACTTCTCCAATGAAGACATACAAATGGGTATCAGACACATGAAAAAATGTTCATCATCACTAGCCATAAGGGAGATTCAAATTAAAACCACATTGAGATACCACCTTACACCAGTTAGAATGGCCAAAATTAACAAGACAGGAAACAACGTGTGTTGGAGAGGATGTGGAGAAAGAGGGATGCCTAGAAATTTTCTTTACACTTCTGGTGGGAATGCAAGTTGGTGCAGCCAATTTGGAGAACAGTGTGGAGATTCCTTAAGCAATTATCATATGGTTTCACTTACTTATGGAGCATAACAAATAATAGGGAGGACATGGGGAGATGAGGAGGGGGAGGGAGTTGAGGGAAATTGGAAAGGGAGTTGAGCCATGAGAAGCTATGGACTCTGAAAAACATTCTGAGGGTTTTGAAGGGCGGGGGATGGGAGGTTGGGGGAGCCAGGTGGTGGGTTTTATGGAGGGCACGTATTGCATGGAGCACTGACTGTGGTGCATAAACAATGAATTCTGTTACACTGAAAAGAAATTAAATAAATAACTTTTTTAAAAAAGGAAATTAAAAATAGAGCTTCCATATGACCCTGCAATTGCACTACTGGGTATTTACCCCAAAGATACAGATGTAGTGAAAAGAAGGGCCATCTCTACCCCAATGTTCATAGCAGCAATGTCCACGGTCACCAAACTGTGGAAAGAACCAAGATGCCCTTCAGCGGATGAATGGATAAGGAAGATGTGGTCCATATACACTATGGAATATTATGCCTCCATCAGAAAGGATGAATACCCAACTTTTGTATCAACATGGATGGGACTGGAAGAGATTATGCTGAGTGAAATAAGTTAAGCAAAGAGAGTCAATTATCATATAGTTTCACTTATTTGTGAAGCATAAGAAATAACACGGAGGACATGGGGAGATGGAGAGGAGAATGGAGTTGAGGGAAATTGGAGGGGGAGATGAGCCATGAGAGACTATGGACTCTGAAAAACAATCTTAGGGTTTTGAAGGGGCAGGGGGTGGGAAGTTGGGCCAGCCTGGTGGTGGGTATTGTGGAGGGCACATATTGCATGGAGTACTCGGTGTGGTGCATAAACAATGAATTCTAGTACACTGAAAAGTAATTAAAAAATAAAAAAAAATTTTTTTAAAGATGGTTGTGCTCTTCCCTTCACACACTACACCTCTAATAAGTGCAAACTTTCAGGACATGTGTGTGAAAATTGCTTTCTAGAAAACTTTCAGGAATGTTCTCTTGTTGACATGGCACCTCGAGGGCAACCTATGGCCAGAGGGACTCAGCTCTAAAGGGTGTACCTCCCAGGGCCTGTATACTCATAAACAAATAAGAAGGAAGAAACTCCCCAAATACCATTTGGTTAATGGTAATTAAGAATTCTCCACCCTGTCCTGAGCATTCAAGATGCTGGAGATAGAATAATGGTAATGAACGTGCTCAATGAGCCCTGGATCTCTGCCGAGACCGCTGACTTGGCCTCTGACAACAGCTAAATTGCTTTTTGGAAATCAGTAAAATATTTCCATCCTGATGCTCACAAAAGTGTTCCTGATCTTTACTGTGCCCTGATATACTCACCGACACTACAGTAAATATTTGGCAAATCATTAGATTCCTCATGGAAATATGGACATTAATCAGAGTTGGCTGCCACAACAAAGATGCATACTCTACCCCCATACTGCGGTTGGGGTTTCCTAGGACGTGGACTCCGAGGCACTGAGTTATGTGCAGGAAATGTATGGGGTAGCACTGCTGTGAATACCTGTAGTGTCGTGAAGGCAGAGGGGCAAGTTGAAAGAGAAGTGGACCTGAGCAGCCTCAGTGATTTCCCAGGGAAGGCAGAAGTTCTAGAGCTGGGTGACCTCACAGAGTTGCCCACTACCGATGCAAAGAGAATGCAGGTATCCCTCACTTGCCAAAAGTTCCTATTACACCACATCACATTTAGGAAAGGCCTGCTTTAATTCCTGTCTTGCTGACTGAAAGAAATCCAAAGATGATTTTTGTTTTTTGTTTTTGGTTTTTTTGTTTGTTTGTTTGTTTGTTTTTTCAAAAAAAAAAGCCTTTGCCATACTAATGGTCTTTCCTATTGTGAACTTTTGGAAAGCAGGGGGATATTCTTTGTTTTACCCCATTTCTGCTTTAAAAAGTAAGCAGAGATTAACTTTCAGATAGCAGGGGAAACATGGAGTCCTTTATACTTCTTTATTGACCAATCATTGGATGCAAGCTGTGTCCAGGAAGGGGATCAACCTTGGACAAGTGGGTTCCCTTCATCTGATAACAGTACTTGGTGGGGGATTCAGCTGAGAACTATCAGCAAACCACACTCCCAGCAGCTTGGGGAATAAGTATTTTGGTCCTCAGGGGAAGGATCTGGGTGGACACACAATAGCATCCACTGTATCTCTTAAAAAAGAAAGGGTACTGATTTCAATTGTTTTATTGTTTCTTGTACTTCATGCATATCAATGAGATTATGACTGCACATTCTCTCCTCTGCAGCCTCTGCCCCCAAGACTAGAACTGATGGGATTTCCCATCCTGCTCTTTAATTAAAACAAAGAGCTGTGAGAGGTGTGAGAGCCCATTGCAGGTGTTGATGTGATGTGATTTATGCTCTGTACTCTTTAATTCCTTTTTTGCCTCTCATAATTTTTATACTTAGGGACTTTCTTACCTGAACCTTTTTATCCTCTGGGTTTTATGAATGTTCTTTTTGGTCCAAAGTAATGTGGTATAGTAAAAAGTTTTAAGAATAAGACCAGTGTGAAATATCATTTTACCACTTGTTAGATCTGTAATATTCAACCACTCTGAATCTTGGTTTTCTCACTTATAAAATGGAATAATCGTAATTTTAATTGTTAGCATAGGATTTTATGAGATAACATATCTGTGATGTAGATGAAAGCTCTCTGAAGAGTAATAATAAAAATGAAAATAGGGGGAGGAGTCAAGATGGCGGAGAAGTAGGAGGCTGAGACGACATCAGCCAGCAGGAGATCAGCTAGATAGCCTATCAAACCATTCCGAACACCTACAAATCCAACAGGAGATCGAAGAGAAGAAAAACAACAATTCTAGGAACAGAAAATCGACCACTTTCTGAAAGGTAGGACCAGCGGAGAAGTGAATCCAACGCGACGGGAAGATAGACCCCAGGGGGAGGGGCCGGCTCCCGGCAAGCGGTGGAGCACAAAATCAGAACTTTTAAAAGTCGGCTCCACGGAGGGACATCGCTCCAGAGGCTAAACTGGGGTGAAGACCTGACGGGGACAGCGTGGACTCAGGTCCCACGGGGTCACAGAAGGATCGGGGGTGTCTGAGTGTCGCAGAGCTCACAGGTATTAGAGCGGGGAAGTCGGCTGCGGAGACAGAGCCGAGATTTCCTAGTGGTCTGTGACACGGACCGGTGCTCTGTGGCACTGGCCGGTGCTCTGTGCGAGGGGTCCCCACAAGATCCGGGGAGACTCCGACCCGGGAGAGCTCAGGGATCTACGGGGTCCGGAGACCCCAGGTGGGACTCTGCCAGAGACAGAGACGCTTGGTCACAGGCTGGGTGAGCTCGGAGCACTCCCAGAAGCCAGTGAGACGGGACTGCTTACGCACGATTTTCTCTGAGCGCGGTCTGCAGGCGCACGCGGTCTGCGGGTGCGCGCAGTGTCGGCGGGCAGGTGGTGTCGGCAGGCCCGCAGTGTCGGCGGGCCCACGGTGTCTGCGGGCGCGCGGTGTCTGCGGGCGGGCGCGCACGCGCACTCTCCGGCGCAAACGTGGGCTAGGGAGACTGGAGGGATTAAACGCTTTTCTCTGAAGGCGCACTGAAGACTGGGGCCCCTAGCTCTCGGCTCCTCTGAACCGGAGATTGGGAGGCCGCCATTGTCATTCCCGTCCTCCAGAACTCTACAGAAAGCGCGTTCAGGGAACAAAAGCTCCTGAAAGCAAACCTGAGAGGATTACTTAGCCCGGCCCCTGGTAAGGGCGGTGCAACTCCGCCTCGGGCAAAGACACCTGAGAATCACTACAACAGGCCCCTCCCCCAGAAGATCAAAGAAATCCAGCCAAGACCAAGTTCACTTAACAAGGAAAACAGCGGATTCTTATCTGGACAAAATGACAAGGCGGAAAAACTCACCACAAAAAAAAGAGCAGGAGACAGGACCGAAGGCTAGGGACCTAATCAATACAGACATTGGTAATATGTCAGATCTGGAATTCAGGATGACGATTCTCAAGGTTCTAGCCGGGCTCGAAAAAGGCATGGAAGATATTAGAGAAACCCTGTCAGGAGAAATAAAAACCCTTTCTGGAGAAATAAAAGAAATAAAGTCTAATCAAGTTGAAATTAAAAAAGCTATTAATGAGGTGCAATCAAAAATGGAGGCTCTTCCTGCTAGGATAAATGAGGCAGAAGACAGAATTAGTGATATAGAAGACCAAATGGCAGGGAATAATGAAGCAGACCAAAAGAGAGACAATCAACTACTGGACCACGAGGGGAGAATTCGAGAGATAAGTGATGCCATAAGACGAAACAACATTAGAATAACTGGGATTCCAGAAGAAGAAGAAAGAGAAATAGGAGCAGAAGGTATACTGGAGAGGATTATTGTAGAGAATTTCCCTAATATAGCAAGGGGAACAAGCATCAAAATCCAGGAGGCCCAGAGAACACCTCTCAAAATCAATAGGAATCGACCCACACCCCGCCATCTAATAGTAAAATTTACAAGTCTTAGCGACAAAGAGAAAATCCTGAAAGCAGCACGGGACAAGAAGTCTGTAACGTACAATGGTAAAAATATTAGATTGGCTGGATAAAGTATTCTTGGCTGCATGTTTTTCTCGTTTAGTGCTCTGAATATATCATGCCAGTTCTTTCTGGCCTGCCAGGTCTCTGTGGATAAGTCTCCTGCTAGGTTATCATTGAAAATAGAAGGAGAGATTAAAAGCTTCCAGGACAAACAAAAACTGAAAGAGTTTGTAAACACCAAACCAGCTCTACAGGAAATATTGAAAGGGGTCCTCTAAGCAAAGAGAGACCCTAAAAGTATTACCAGAAAGGAACAGAGACATTATACAGTAACAATCACCATACAGGCAATACAATGGCACTAAACTCATATCTCTCAATAGTTACCCTGAATGTAAATGGGCTAAATGCCCCAATCAAAAGACACAGGGTTTCAGAATGGATAAAAAAACAAAACCCATCCATATGCTGCCTACAAGAAACTCATCTTAGACCTGAAGACACCTCCAGATTGAAAGTGAGGGGGTGGAAAACAATTTACCATGCTAATGGACATCAGAAGAAAGCTGGGGTGGCAATCCTTATATCAGATCAATTAGATTTTAAGCCAAAGACTATAATAAGAGATGAGGAAGGACACTTCATCATACTCAAAGGGTCTGTCCAACAAGAAGATCTAACAATTTTAAATATCTATGCCCCTAACATGGGAGCAGCCAACTATATAAACCAATTAATAACAAAATCAAAGAAACACATTGACAAGAATACAATAATAGTTGGAGACTTTAATACACCCCTCACTGAAATGGACAGATCATCCAAGCAAAAGATCAACAAGGAAACAAAGGTCTTAAATGACACACTGGACGAGATGGACATCACAGATATATTCAGAACATTCTACCCCAAAGCAACAGAATACACGTTCTTCTCTAGTGCCCATGGAACATTCTCCAGAATAGATCACATCCTGGGTCATAAATCAGGTCTCAACAGGTATCAAAAGATTGGGATCATTCCCTGCATATTTTCAGACCACAATGCTCTGAAGCTAGAACTCAATCACAAGAGGAAATGTGGAAAGAGCACAAATACATGGAGACTCAACAGCATCCTTCTAAAAAATGAATGGGTCAACCAGGAAATTAAAGAAGAATTGAAAAAAAACCATGGAAACAAATGATAATGAAAACACAACGGTCCAAAATCTGTGGGACACAGCAAAGGCAGTCCTGAGAGGAAAATATATGGCGATACAAGCCTATCTCAAGAAACAGGAAAGGTCTCAAATACACAACCTAACCCTACACCTCAAGGAACTCGAGAGAGAACAACAAAGAAAGCCTAAACCCAGCAGGAGAAGAGAAATAATAAAGATCAAAGCAGAAATCAATGAAATAGAAACCAAAAAAAAATAGAACAAATCAATGAAACTAGGAGCTGGTTCTTTGAAAGAATTAATAAGATTGATAAACCCCTGGCCAGACTTATCCAAAAGAAAAGAGAAAGGACCCAAATAAATAAAATCATGAATGAAAGAGGAGAGATCACAACCAACACCAAAGAAATACAAACAATCATAAGAACATATTATGAACAACTATATGCCAACAAATTCGACAATCTGGAAGAAATGGATACTTTCCTAGAGACATATAAACTGCCAAAACTGAACCAGGAAGAAATAGATAACCTGAATAGGCCCATAACCAGTAAGGAGATTGAAACAGTCATCCAAAATCTCCAAACAAACAAAAGCCCAGGGCCAGATGGCTTCCCAGGGGAATTCTACCAAACATTTAAAGAAGAATTAATTCCTATTCTCCTGAAACTGTTCCAAAAAATAGAAATGGAAGGAAAACTTCCAAACTCATTTTATGAGGCCAGCATCACCTTGATCCCCAAACCAGACAAGGATCCCATCAAAAAAGAGAATTACAGACCAATATCCTTGATGAACACAGATGCGAAAATTCTCACCAAAATACTAGCCAATAGGATCCAACAGTACATTAAAAGGATTATTCACCACGACCAAGTGGGATTTATTCCAGGGCAGCAGGGTTGGTTCAACATCCGCAAATCAATCAATGTGATACAGTACATTAACAAAAGAAAGAACAAGAACCATATGATACTCTCAATAGATGCTGAAAAAGCATTTGATAAAGTGCAACATCCCTTCCTAATCAAAACTCTTCAAAGTGTAGGGATAGAAGGCACATACCTCAATATTATCAAAGCCATCTATGAAAAACCCATGGCAAGTATCATTCTCAATGGAGAAAAACTGAGAGCTTTTCCGTTAAGGTCAGGAACACGGCAGTGATGTCCACTATCACCACTGCTATTCAACATAGTACTAGAAGTCCTAGCCTCAGCAATCAGACAACAAAAAGAAATTAAAGGCATCCAAATCGGCAAAGAAGAAGTCAAACTATCGCTCTTTGCAGATGATATGATACTATATGTGGAAAACCCAAAAGGCTCCACTCCAAAACTGCTAGAGCTTGTACAGGAATTCAGTAAAGTGTCAGGATATAAAATCAATGCACAGAAATCAGTTGCATTTCTTTACACCAACAACAAGACAGAAGAAAGAGAAATTAAGGAGTCAATCCCATTTACAATTACACCCAAAACCATAAGATACCTAGGAATAAACCTAACGAAAGAGGCAAAGAATCTATACTCAGAGAACTATAAAGTACTCATGAAAGAAATTGAGGAAGACACAAAGACATGGAAAAATGTTCCATGCTCATGGATTGGAAGAATAAATATTGTGAAAATGTCTATGCTACCTAAAGCTATCTACACATTTAATGCAATGCCTATCAAAATTCCATCCAATTTTTTCAAAGAAATGGAACAAATAATCCTAAAATTTATATGGAACCAGAAAAGACCTCGAATAGCCAAAGGAATATTGAAAAAGAAAACTAAAGTTGGTGGCATCACAATTCCCGACTTCAAGCTCTACTACAAAGCTGTCATCATTAAGACAGTATGGTACTGGCACAAAAACAGACACATAGATCAATGGAACAGAATAGAGAGCCCAGAAATAGACCCTCAACTCTATGGTCAACTAATCTTCGACAAAGCAGGAAAGAACATCCAATGGAAAAAAGACAGCCTCTTCAACAAATGGTGTTGGGAAAATTGGACAGCCACATGCAGAAAAATGAAATTGGACCATTTCCTTACACCACACACGAAAATAGACTCAAAATGGATGAAGGACCTCAGCGTGAGAAAGGAATCCATCAAAATCCTTGAGGAGAACACAGGCAGCAACCTCTTCGACCTCAGCCACAGCAACTTCTTCCTAGGAACAACGCCAAAGGCAAGGGAAGCAAGCGAAAAAATGAACTATTAGGACTTCATCAAGATCAAAAGCTTTTGCACAGCAAAGGAAACAGTCAACAAAACCAAAAGACAACTGACAGAGTGGGAAAAGATATTTGCAAATGACATATCAGATAAAGGGCTAGTATCTAAAATCTACAAAGAGCTTAGCAAACTCAACACCCAAAGAACAAATAATCCAATCAAGAAATGGGCAGAGGACATGAACAGACATTTCTACAAAGAAGACATCCAGATGGCCAACAGACGCATGAAAAAGTGCTCCACATCACTGGGCATCAGGGAAATACAAATCAAAACCACAATGAGATACCACCTCACACCAGTCAGAATGGCTAAAATGAACAAGTCAGGAAATGACAGATGCTGGCGAGGATGTGGAGAAAGGGGAACCCTCCTACACTGTTGGTGGGAATGCAAGCTGGCGCAACCACTCTGGAAAACAGCATGGAGGTTCCTTAAAAAATTGAAAATAGAGCTACCTTATGACCCAGCAATTGCACTACTGGGTATTTATCCTAAAGATACAAACGTAGTGATCCAAAGGGGCACGTGTACCCGAATGTTTATAGCAGCAATGTCCACAATAGCCAAGTTATGGAAAGAACCTAGATGTCCATCAACAGATGAATGGATAAAGAAGAGGTGGTATATATATACGATGGAATACTATGCAGCCATCAAAAGAAATGAAATCTTACCATTTGCGATGACATGGATGGAACTAGAGCGTATTATGCTTAGCGAAATAAGTCAACTGGAGAAAGACAACTACCACATGATCTCCCTGATATGAGGAAGTGGAGATGCAACGGGGGTGGGAGTTAAGGTGGTAGGAAAAGTAAAAATGAAAGAAGATGGGATCGGGAGGGAGACAAACCAAAAGAGACTCTTAATGTCATAAAACAAACTGAGGGGGGTGGGGGGAAGAGGGGTTGGGTGAGGGTGGTGGGGTTACATCATATGTTTAAATAAAGCTTAAATAAAGTAAAAAAAAATGAAAATAATTCTAAAGCCAGTATTTCTGAGTATTTTGTATGTACTTTTTACAGTACTAAGAGCTATACCTTGGTTACCCATTTAATCTTCACACAAAAAGCATAAGATTATAGTTATTTTGACAGAGAACAAAATGATGGCTGCCAGAAGGGAGGGGGTTGGGGAATGGGCAAAATGGGCAAAGGGCAGAGGGAAATACAGGCTTCCAATTATGGAACAAATAAATCACAGGAATAAAAATGTACCGCATAGGGAATATAGTAATGGTAGTGTAATAGTGCTGTATGTTAACAGATGGTGGCTACACTTGTGGTGAACATAACATGACAATACAGAGTTGTTGAATGAATGTAGTATGTTTTACACATGAAACTAATATAACATAATGTGTCAACTCTACTCAAATTAAAAATAAGCATCCCTGGTGGTCTAGTGGTTAGGATTCGGCGCTCTCAAATTAAAAATAAATGAGTAAGGGGTGCTTACATAGCTCAGTCGAGTGAGTGTCCAACTCCTGATTTTGGCTCAGGTCATGATCTCAATGTTGTAAGATCCAACCCCATAAGTATGGATTTTGCTTAAGATTCTCTCTCTCTCCTTATCCATCTGCCCCTCCCCTGGTTCTTTCTCTTTCTCTGTCTCTTATATAAAACAAACAAACAAATAAATGAATAAATAGTAAAATTAAAAATGTGAATAGAATTAGAATAAAAGAAAGTTTAAACAGTTCAAAATTTTAAGACATGGTTATTTTATGGTTATATGGTTATGTTTTATGGTTATATGTGGTTATATGGGTAAGATATAAAATATATAATAAATGGTATGGCTTGGTTACAGACCAGTCAGAATGTAAGTAATTGAAACAGATGGGGCAGGGATCTAATCATGCCCATTTTACAGATGAGGATATTGAGACATCAAAACTTTAATTAGCTTGCCTAAGAACACAAGGCTTATCTGTGGCAGAGATGGGTTTGAGTAAATAATCTGACTTCACAGACTGTAAACTTAAAGGGTTTTTCTAAACTATCTCCCAATCTCAAGATCTAGCTGGGGTTCCTTGAAATCTTTAATTTTGTTACCCTGGGAAGCCCTAAGTCTTCCTGACTTTTCAGTGTGGCTCTGACCCACCAGACCCAGGCACAGCACTATTTTCTTACCAACAATACCCTAGACCTTCTGCCAAAAACAATTGCCAGGGTTTATTGGACTGAAAGCTAATGTTGTGAGTCACTTGGAGCCAAAGTGATGACTGTAATTATAAGGGATAATAGCAGTTATTAAGAGTGATT
>ML105316.1:213288-346748 GCA_003697995.1 Taxidea taxus jeffersonii
GTGATGACTGTAATTATAAGGGATAATAGCAGTTATTAAGAGTGATTTTGGTAAAAGCAAGCAAAAAATTAAGTTTATTTAAATAGTTAAATCAAGAGCAACATTAAAAACCAGACTTGGGAGGAGAGAGACCCTAAGAAGTTCAACAAAAGAGTGAGGATGGCATTAATGAAGAAGAAACCCTCAGTAATGAAATGACATAAAATGCCATAACCATGTTAATTCCACTTCATACAGGCTCTTTGACAACAGAGAACCAGGGGATTAACACAGAAGGCCAAGCCCCTGAGGCAAAACAGATTGATCCAGATGTAGAAAGCCAAATAGAACATCATGATGGAAACAATGGGTAAGCGTGAAATGGATGCAGGTTTCTTTGATTTTGCCTGAAAGAAACACAAAAATGGAATTCCTGTGGGAGCATTCCCTGGGAACTACAACTGACATCTCTACATCCACTCCTAAAGACTTATACTAACCATGAACTTTTAGAGTAGACCTGTGTCTGGTGTGTGCATGTGTGGGTGCATGTGTGGGTGCATGGATGTATATCTGCATGTAGTTTTTTGTTGTTGGTAGTGACCAAACATGTGTAAGTACCTGTTAAATTAATGCAAACAGACATACATGTCCATGTCCTACGTTACACATGATAGAATGTAGAGACAGGAGACCAGCATCTATGAAACCTTCCCTAGGAAACACCACACTGTATCTTAACTTTGGATCCACCTCTTCCTTCTCTGTATCTAAATCCAACTACTTCCTGTACTTTCTTTTCTTTGACTTTGGTTATTTGTGCCTCCAACCCCTCCCTTGATCAACCCTTTAACTCTTGCTCATGCCTTATCTCACTCCCACTGTTATCTCAGTAAATTGGATCTAACCTACAGCACCTGACCTCTGGCTAACTTCAGAACCCAAAGAAACACTTTATTCTTAGTCCAAATTGATGCCCTCCCCCCACTCAACCATCATATATTGTCTGGTTTAAACCAGTCAGGCACAGCACACCCACACATCACAATAAAAGCACATCTGGAACCCTCTAATACTATTTATGGCAATCACTAATACCTTCAATCCCTATATTTTAAGCATCCATCTAATAGCTGATTATTTAAAACATTTAATGGTTAGTAAGCTATAGTCAGTGTCTAATAGGGAAGAGTCAGCACTTTAAGGAGAGTTTAATAAAGGTGGAGCCAGGGTTAATGGAACAAACAAAGAATAGGGCAGTGCCCCTGAGCTAGAAAGAGAAGCTCTTACCACTCATAGGTCTGAAGAGTCAGGGGGAGGGACTGGTACCTTGACCCCTGAGACAGTATCTGCAGTCTTATGTAGAGAGACAGTGGCAATCTCTGGAGGGTTGGCTGCTGGAAAAAGCCAATGGAAAAATATTCCAACCTCACCTTCTCCCCTTTTTATCTTGTGCCTATGCTTTCCACTAGCCAAACCCAAGTGAGAATCACAAGACAAAGGACCCCACTGATGGCATTCTTATAGTTTCCATGATGTAAAGTAAGGAGTACAAAGAGTGGCTTGAGGATGGGTGTGAACAAAAGATATTTAGCACATTTGTCATGTGTCTCATCTATTATATGTGTTAAAAATACAAAGACTTGTGAATCATCTTTATATTCGAAGAGTTTACAATTTAGTGAAAGATGATCATATTACCATCTGACATATATAATGAGAGAGATAAGAGGTAGTTCTTCACTACACACAGAGGAGCCCCATCAGGTAGAATAGGGGTAAGGCAAAGGCACCTATGGATGGTAAATGTGGTGAAATGCCAAACTGAGCATTAGAGCCCGAGTAGGAGTTGGTCAAACAAAGGAAGCTCGTGCAGCAGGAAGAAGGCATGTCCTTCCCAACTGACAAAATGTTATAAGCAAAGGCCTCAGAATGGTTTTTTTCTGTGTCTTATCAGTAAAGACAGAAACCATGGGTCCTAGTCCTGGAATGCTTAGACATGAAAAAAAAAAAAAAACCCAACCCTATGCCACCAAACTAATTTTAAAATAATGTAAATCATCTGCTTGTATTGAACCTCACGAGGCAACTCCATGCTAGAACACATTGTTTGCTGAAATATCTCTCACTATGTTTCTTTTCCCCCTCATGTTTGGGACTCAGACACTGCAGATGCTCCCAAACTTGTCCTAAACAAACAAATATAAGACAGACAATCTCCTCTGTATCAAATAGGAGGACTCTTCATTCCAAATGGCCCAAACCAACTCTCCCTCCCTCAAATAAAAGGGAATTTGCTCATATATCTAACATATTTGGGAGTGGAATGTGTGATGGATATTTTGCTTTGCTTTGTATTGATTCTATTCTCAGTGGCCTCTCACCTTAGAGTGGTAGGATGGAGCAGTGGACCCAGGCTTTTGTCTCCCAGATTTGGGTTTAAGAGAGAGAGGTCATTCTCTTCAAGCCCTTGAAAGATCCTGGGATTTCTCTATTCCATCCAACTTATCCATGTATTTGTCTCTGCCTCCCTGTAGGCAGGCAGAGAAGCTCCACCACCCAGGTGGGCCACAGAAAACCAGTAAGGGGTGGAGGGGTGCTATACCTGCAAAAAGATCCTTGGGCTTGTTTTTCTGAAGAAATGAGAGGCAGTAGAAGCAATTTTACCACCAGAGCCAAGCTCTCCTGTCTGCTATTTTCGATTTTCTCCTCACTTTATTCCCACTTAACGATCATTACATCCAATGTTTTGCTTGGGAAACCAGGACACTTCCGGTGGGCAGAGAGCCAATGTGGACATGCTCGGATAATCTCTTTGATCTTACCACATGCGTTGTTTCTTGTCATTATTACAAACACATTCTGAGGTAGCAGCAGTTCCCCGGTTTTATGAATGACAGAACCAAGATTTAGAGAGTAAAGCAAGAGGCCTAATGCCTATGAGGTTGCAGAGAAGAATCTCCATGATCAGATGGCGAGTTCTGGAAGATTCTGCTACCTTGCTACTTTGGTTAAGCTAGGACCTAATTTTTTTCTTCCTCCCACTCTTTGAATATAACAGTAATGAGATGACTTCACTATACATTTACACATGCTTGTTTTCAAAATCAAGAGATGCCAACAAAAGCAAAAAACTAATAAAATCATCTAAAAATCGTCACCTAGCAGTACTGCTAACATTAAGTAGCCTCAAGATATCTGTTTATATAAATATGAGAATAAAAACTGTCTTATTATCTTACACTCTGTGTGCTTTAACTATTTCTTTTTTGGATTATTTTCCATGCTATTTGTTTTAGTTTTTTAAAGATTTTATTTATTTATTTGAGAGAGAGAGAGTAAGAGAGAGAATGAGCAGTGGGGAGGGGCATCAGGAGATGCAGACTCCCTACTGGGCAGGGAACCCCACAGGGGGCTGCATCCCAGGACCCCAGGATCATGACCTGAGCTGAAAGCAGATGCTTAACCTACTGAGCCACCCAGGCACCCTATTTTCCATGCTATTTTAAATAAAGTATCACTTTCAATAGTAATTGAGCAAAAGTGAAGGAAACTGCAGTGACACCAAAAGCGTTTCTAAACTTCAGACTTTATTTACTACCTCACTAATCCTCTTGCCATGTTCTTTGGTTAACAAGATTTTATCAATTGTTTATGAAAAAAAAGGCTAATATTTGAGAATATCTGCCTGTGGCTCTGTATTTGAGGTACTGTTTGATGGTGTTTAATTTTCTTTTGAAATTGTGTAGACTGATGTCTGTTGTCTTTGGCACTAATTGGTGCTATAGAGAACTTTTAGATAAATCTGATTTTCCTCCTTATAAGCAACTTTCTCTTTAGGACTCATTGCATAGTAAGTCTGTTTTTAAAACTTCTTTAGGGGCGCCTAGGTGGCTCAGTTGGTTGAGCCACTGCCTTTGGCTCAGGTCATGATCCTGGAGTCCCGGGATCGAGACCCGAGTTTGGTCTCCCTGCTCCACAGGGAGTCTGCTTCTCTCTCTGACCTCTCTCTTCTCATGCTCTCTCTCTCTCTCTCAAATAAAAGTCTTTATTTTCTGGGAACATACAGTATTATTTTGTTCTGAATATTCAGTTCTCCCTTGATTTTGAATTCTCTATTCATATATAAAAATTATCCTCTGATTTCATGTCTTTGTCCACTTTATCTTTGGTTGAGTCTGTAAGAATGCCTCCTGTTTCATGGACCATCACGAAGATACCATAATGCTCTATTTGTCACTAAAATTCTCTAATATAGCTCATTTGTTTCCTTTTGGTTTTAGTTCATATACTAATTTTACAATAGTGTTTTACCATCTACATCCTTTTTCATATAATTCTCTTATTTTCATGCAATTCTCTTATTTAGTCACCTTTGAATTCTTGATTATGGAAATGTGTGTGTGTGTATACAAACACTTAGAGGAAATATTATTTTCCTTGGGCTATGTTTGTTTTTCCAGACTCGATTAATCTGTGTTTTTCATACCATACTCTTTTCTTGGGTGCATACTGAGTAATGTTTATTTGAGTACGTGTTTAGCTGAAGTTAATTTAGCATCGAAGGTTATGTTATTTTGTGGAATATTTCTCTCAAGCCTACCTTGATCAGCTCTGGCTTCCTCTTGATTTCCTAAGTGAACTGGAATCTGTTTGTTCTCTTAAAGATCTATTTTGAGACTAGGTTGTCTCAGTGGGAGGGAGAAGACAATGTCCACAAAGTTCTATAGTTTCAACTGTGTTAGAGTATTGCTTTCTTTTCTGAACTATTTTTTAATTCCCTAAATCATTTATATCCCATAGTTGGAAGTGTGCATATCTCATTTCCATGAGTTGGTATGCTTAAATTTTGATTATTCTCCCAACTCACCAGGGATCTCTAGGGAAATTCTGTGACTCCCTGCAGCAGTGTGTGTATGTGTGTGTGTATGTGTGTGTGTGTGTGTGTGTGTGTGTACATACATACAGAGAGAGATAGAGAGAGAGAAAAAGCAAGTGCCTCTGTTAAGATCTTGAAATCTTCAAGAATAGAATTTTTAGTCCTAGGGATTTGGAAAAAAAATGTTTACTTGGTCTGTCTATTAATAATTTCAGATTAGGGGATATTGATGAACCTTTTCAGAATTTTATTTACTTTCCTTATTTTGTCTATCACTAGGCTGGAAAGCAGGGGCTATCAAGTGTCTTCTTTGGCAGCCACTCCACTCTTTGTGGGCCTAACATTATATCCAGTTTCCAGCTTATTTGCTGCTGATGGGTTTTTTGCTGGCACTTACTGTTTTGGTGGTGGTGATTGTGCTAGGTAATAGGAAGGAAGATTGTGTGACCCAGATTTACTCTGCCATCTTACCTGCACATTTTCAGAGCTAAATTTCATGCTCACTCACAGCAATCATTTTAGTTCTGGTTCTTGGCAAAAAAAAAAAAAAAAAAATATATATATATATATATATATATATATATATATATATATTTCCCTGCCTCATCTATGTGGTGTTGAATTTCTTCATATATAACATTATGGTCATCATCGTCACCATTATTGTACTCATCAAAGTGTATACATTCTTTAAGTTAGACTTGCCTCAAATAGTTTTTGGTATAGGAATGTGGAATGGTAGAAGGTCTGAGGGAAAACTGATATTACCTAGTTAGTTCCCTTAAGTTTGCAGGTGAAGAAAACGGACCTAGAACAATTAAGTGGAAGTCACATTCACACAACCGATTATTTTCCAAAGGAGTTCTGGATTATCAATGATGCCAACTTTGTATTAAGGACTAATTGATCTTCAATTTATCTCTGTGACCTTAGTTGAGTTATTTAATTCTTTTTTTAAGATTTTATTTATTTGAGAGAAAGAGAGACCACAAGCAGAGGGAGCAGCAGAGGGAGAGGGAGAAGGAGGCTTCCCGCTGAGTAGGGAGCCCAATGTGGGGCTCAATCCCAGGACCCCAAGACCATGACCTGAGCTGAAGGCAAGATATTTAACCCACTGAGCTATGCAGGTGCCCCTATTTAATTCTTTTGCAGTCATTTTCATAATCTGGAAAAGAGTTAATAACTTGCCATGCAATTCTGTGAGGCTTAGAAATAATTTAACATACTGTCTAACATATCTTATTTCATAGCTGGTAGCTACAATTGGCATTACCTTTTACTTTCAGTACACAGTCCTTCCCTTCAGGCAACATCTGGATATAAAATTAAAAAAAAATTTCCCTCTATGTTGAACAAATTTTAATTTATTTTCATCCTCAACAAGAGAAAAAATAGTGGCTAATGTTTATCACCTGTTTCCCCTACTAATGTTTATCACCTGTTTCCCCTACTAAACACAAGCAAGCAAATGCTGTCATGAATGAAGGCATGTTTAATGGAAAATTCAGTTTGATTTATTTGCTAATTAGCACCAGTTAGACTTTGAAGGGACAGGTGAATGATGTGTTCATAGAAATATCTGAATGTGGCAAACCCATTCAGGTTTGCAGGAAAGAACGCTAGGCAAGCCAGATGCGGGTGAGGTATGTCCTATTGATAAGAATTCATTGAGAACTTGAGGGGGCATGCACTTTGCATAATGTGGAGGTCAAGACAAAACAGTACAGTAAGGTGTAAGTGGAAAGAAGAGATGAATGGTTGGAAAAAAATATTAATCAGAGGAGAAAGCTGGATTGTGCATTGTAGATCTATAGGCAGTTTAGCTAAGGTATTTCCACAATCTTGTAGTTTTGTGGGATTTACCAAACACTTTGCTTTCAGAAGGAATTCAGTGCAGTTCAACAAATGCTTCTTGAGTGCTTTCTACACGCCCGACATTAAAGATATAAGACATAAAACTCCAGACAGAATCCCTGTTCTCATATAACACATCATCTGGAGGAGATGACGATACATATGCAAAAACCAATTAGCAGGCTGATGGTGATGAAGATTATCGTGGGACTAGTAATAAGGAGACATAGAACCACACACAAGAAATTAATGAATTCTGAGTATCTTTAAGCTTAGTACAGATTAATGAAGATAATTTTGAAATATTTGGGAAAGGGGATAAAGTTACAAATAATCAAACTGATATGGTATTTCTGGCTATTCCAAGGGATGAGAGAAGAGAGGCCTTAAAGAACCTCAGTGGTAGAAAGCTGCAGAGTTCAGGGTTCATTAGGATATTTTGCCTGTAATGTGCTGAAACTGTTTAAGCATTGCACCAAACAGATACTGTTCTTATCTCTCAGCACTTCTGTTAAGGTTGGTACAATGGCTTCAGGCTATTGGGCACCAAAGAAACTGATGTTGTCTGATTGAACTGCTAATGTCAGCCCATGATGAACTGTGTTCCAGGAGGATAACTGATAACTAACTCGGGACAGAGAACCAGTCCTTGACAATGTGGTACCTGGTTTCACTGAGCTGATGTCTCAATAGGTATGGCAGGTTGTAACCCAACAGAAAAGATAAGAACAGAACACAATAAATGCATTGAAGGAAATAACAGGAACAGCAGAGAAAACCAGGAAAGGGCTCCTTAGAGAGTGAGTTGAGATAAAAGGAAAATCAAGGAGAAAATCATTCTGGACAGAAGGAAGAGTAAATATACAAAATCTGACATGAAAAACTGTTCAGCGTGTCGAATGAAATAAAATGAAAACCGTTCTGGCTGGAATATGTTGATTACAGGGAAGGCTGGAATGAGGTGAAATTGAAGAGGTGGCAAGAGAAAGATCAAGGAAGCTTTGTAAGCCAGAAGCCATGAGAAGACATAGGACATTATAGAATAATGAGGGAAAATGATAGACTTGAGACATACTTGGTAGGAGCACAGAAAATATTAACACGTGGATTGATTGGCACAGGGAAGTAAAGGAAGGTATGGAGGGTGTCCTCTAAGTTTTTAGCTTGATGATGGTGCCACTTAATGAGATGGGGAGGTTTAGGACTGAGCAGTTTATAAGGATGGATATCCTCAGAATGGGAGAAAACCTTCAAGAAAGAGATAGCTAGTGAGAACCATGGATTTCCTGGAATGAATTCAGGCTCCTGGAGTCACTGGTGGCATAGAAGACTTTTGGGTCAAAGAGTCAGTTGGGTTAGGATATATTTTGGTATCTCTGGAGAGCTTGAAGGAGCAAAGCACATTAAAGGAAAGAATCAGGAAGCTAACTTGAAGTTATCTTGGGAACAGTTCATTTGTGGTGGGAAGAGCAAATTTTTCCTGAGCTGAAAAAAGGTGAGTTCAAATCTGAACTCTAAAACGTATTAGTTATGTGACTGGAGAATTTCCTCAATCTCTTTGAGCTTTAGTTTCTCTGTGTATCAGAGATAATTTTAGTATCTACCAAAAAACATCAAATTAAATTACAGATATCAAATATCTGATCATTGATAATATCCTTCATCTATGCAACATATTTGTTGCAACAAATATTTAGTATTTGTTGGACAAATACCAAATACTTGACACTGCCAGGCCCCTTGGATAGAAAGGCTCCTAAAAAGTGTAAGATGTTCCTAGTCAGACTTTGAGGGACCCCCATCTACTCTGGGGAATCAGAGGAAGTTTCCTATGAACTGTTGTTGGAGCTGAACTCTGGGAATTGAATAAGAGTCAACTCAATATACATAATGGGAGTTTTTTACCAGCTGGACGTGGGTGGAAATGAAGAGCATTCCAGGTCACAAATAGAGCGTTGTTAAAATCACTGAAACAAAATGCAGGAAAGTACGTTTGGTACCCAGAATTCAGACTGGTATGGCTGATACAGAAAGCCTGAAGGCAGACAGAATGGGAAGATTTGGATTTCTTCTGTCCAGTCCAATCCAGCGCCCAAGAGGAAGTTAAAGACAATGCTTTGAAGTAGATATTTTAACCAGTCAATCATAGTCATTACTTGTACTTACTGTTAGTAGTAAGTATTATTACTAATAGTACTTACTATTTACCAACCACTGCATTGAGCACCTAATTCTGTTTCGAGAACTGTTATGTCCAGGCACTAAGATATGATGATGAACAAGACAAACAGCCCCTCGATCTTCACACACATTTTACTTATTTAATTCTTATAACAGTCCTCTGAAGTTACAAATGATGCTTAGTTAGGTCAACAACTTGCTCAAGCTCATAGAACTAGAAAATCTTATAGTTAGTACTCCATTTACTCATTTAGTTTACACATAGGTATTGAGTACCTCCTATGTGCTGGGCATTGTTTTGGGGTCTTGGGACATGGCTGGGAGCAAAACAGAGGTCTCTCAAGGAATGCATCCTATCAGGATTATCACACAAGAAACTACAGATCTGATAAATGAATTATATCAGGGGTTAGAAAATGGTACATCTTTGAACAAGGAATAAGAGGAGAATGAGGAGAACTAGGAATCCTGGCATTGTCATTTTAGCAGAATATTGTAGTGGAATTTATTGAGAAGGTGACATTTGAGAAAAAGCCTTTGAGGGATGTTGGCAGTCAGCCTTATGGAGATCTAGTGTCATTGTGTGCTCAGCTACCACAACAAAATACCATCAACTGGGTGTCTTAAACAACAGAAATTTATTTCTCACAGTTCAGGAGGCTAGAAGTCCCAGATCAAGGTGTTAGCCAATTCAGTTTCTAGTGATGACTCTCTTCTGGCTTGCAGATGGCTCCCCTCTTACTTTGTCATCACATGGTGGAGGGAGAAAAAGAGAAAGAGAAGAAAAGAGAGGAAGAGAGAGAGGGACAGGGAAAAAGAGAGGGAGATATATATTTATCTGTTTATAAGGCCCCAGTCTTGGGATTAGGGCTCTGTCCTTATGACTTCGTTTAACCTTAATTATCTCCTAAAGATCTCATCTCTAGATATAGCTCCCTAGGGGAACACAACCCAGTCCACAGCATCTAGGGAAATGCCTTCAAGTGGAGGAACAGCCTTGGCAAAGGCATGAAGGCAGGAGTGAGCCTGGTGAGTTAAAGACAAGCAAGGAACCTGGTGTGGTTGCCACTGATGAGAGGTGGGGGAGAAGTCAGAGAGGCAAAGGGAATAAGCTCATTAAGACCTAGTGGGCTGGGTCAGGGACTCCAAACTGTGATCTGAGTGAAATGGAAGCCAGTACAGAGCTGTGAGCAGAGGAGCGGCCTGATTTGATTTTGTTTTACTGAGATCACTGTGACAGGTTGGAGAGTTGTCCCTGGAAACAGAGACCAATCTGACACTGCCTGGGCAGGAGATGGTACCAGGTCAGCCTAGGCAGATCACAGTAGAAATGGGATCATATCATATCACACAGGGATCATATCATGGATATATTTGTTAAGTAAACAGAATTTCAGGGAAAATTGTATTTGGAATGTGAGAAAGAGAAGTCAAAGATAACATCAAGCTCTCTGAGCTTGGCAGCAGGTTGGTTTGTCATCAGGAGGGGGCGGGGTAGCAAGTTGGAGGGCAGACAGCAACACAGCGTTCAGTTCAGGTCACGAGAATTTCATGATGTTTCTTATGCTTCCTTCCAAATGATGATATCAAGTAGGAAGTTGGAATGCAACCTGAAGCTTGGGGAAAGAGTGTGCTTGGGGAAGGGAAATATGGGAGTTCTCAGCTTAGAGATAGCATTGGATCCCAGATCTTTCCAGCTTTAAAAATCCTTGGTCCTGACTGCTCTATCACTTTCTGATAACAAGAGAAGACTAAAGGATTTTCATTACTGAAACTTCCCGTCTGTGATAATTCAGAAGGAGGTTGGTGGGCAAGAATTCTATTGAAGTCACAAATAGAATTTGTATAGAATTATAGAATTTGTATAGAAGAAATAGAAGTCACAAGAATTCTATCTCTCTATAAGAGATTCTATTGAACTTCAATGCCACAGAAATTGTAATTTGGTGTGGACAAATTTAAACACTGGTGCCTGGGGAGAACAAAATGACTCCCAAATGGAAGGGGCTTTAATGCTGGGATCTTAGACAATGTGACATCTGGTTGGGAGAGGAAGCTGTGAGTCTTGGAATCTTCTAGGTGCCCCTCAAGCTATACCACGTAAAACCCAGCTCTGCTTGCAGGGTAACCTTCTTTCAGGCTACCCCACCTATCAGGCTAATCTGCTGTCTCAGAAGGGGACCTGTACAACCATTCAAACACGGGCTTGACCATTGGCACCTCTGGCTGAGAGCCACTAAGCGGCCCTCCGAGAAAATCCGCTCTCTCTTTCAACCTGCCAGTGCCAGAGAAAGCAGCAAAGGGCTTCTGAGCTGACATGCGCCTTCGATATTAATGACTTCATGCATACATCATAGTCAGTTCGGGCTGCTCGAACAATATACCACCCAAACTGGCTGTATATAAACAACAGACATTTACTTCTCTCAGTTCTGGAGGCTGGAAGTCTGAGGTCAGGGTGAGTTCTGCGGACTGCCAACTTCATGTATCTCATAGGGATCTCATAGAATAGGGGAAGGAAGCAAACTTTCTTTTGACTCATACAAGGGTCATAAAGATTCCCCCTTTATCAAATCTGAATTCTTTCCCAAAGGCCCCATCTCTTAATAACCTTCACATTGGGGTAGGATTTCAACATCTGAAATTTGTAGGGGACACAAATGTCCAGTCCATAACGATCATGTGAAACAATTAGAACAGTGCCTGGGAACAGAGTCAACAGTTCCTGTTCATTATGACTTTTCTTGCTGCTGTTGTCACTCTTATTATTGTTATCATGTCTCTTTGGTTTTAAAGATGAGGCTAAGAGATTTAAAGTAAGTCTCCCATTGTCACATAGCTAGTAAATGGCATAGCTGGAACCATCTTTTCAGATTCTAGCAACTATGGAACTTAGAGGATGTATCTTAGAAAATGCCTACTGATATGATTGTCAATCTCAGTCCAGTAGAACCCTGGGGTTCCTCAGGTACAGGCATGTGGTAGCAGTGTGTGTGGGGGGAGAGCAGGGAGCAGATGGATAGGGTGCCATTAGGATGTTGTTTCTGTCTTCTCAAAACATGACTCAAATTTTAATTGAGTGGAGGGCTCCCAGCGTAAAAACTAGTTTGCAACCAACTTACATATTTCAGTCACTCTGTTTTACCAAAGAGAAGACTGGAGCACATACAGGTTCAACAACTTAGCCCAGTTGTGCCTTAAGGCTTGGGTAGAGGGAACACAGAATTCCTGATTCCTGAGCCAGCATTCTCTCTATACTAGAACCAACAGAAAATGAGTGGCCTGTCTTTGAGGATGGGACACAGACTTGGATCTCAGTTGGTGTTTTAATCACCTCCCGCTTACCCAGTTAGTGAGGGAAGGATCCCCAACCTGTGGTTATGAGGATGGTTGAGTACATGACACCCAACAGGGACAATGATACAACTCTGTGTGATTGTCCCAGAAATATGGGTGCATATTGCAAAAGTTTATCTCATAGATGACAGCAAATTGTGAATGAATATTCTGACCCCTTTGCAAAGCACAGGGAGAATATCACAGGGCCTGCTTAGCTGAGCTTGGCAATCTAGTAGGGACAGAAATCTTACATATGTGAGGTGATCAGCCAAAATGTGTTTATAGTAGAAAGAGAAGCAGAATCAGGCAATGGGTCTGATCCTAGTTTAGCCAAAGAACAGCTGCGTGGTCTGGGTAAAGCCATTTAAAACCTCTGAGGCCAGTTCCCTCATCTGTAGAAGGTGAAGGGAGAGACATTAACATAAGCTTCACAGAAACCCCCAGATATGTTGCCCAGCCTGACCTGAAACAACAGCTTGATTCCTAAGAATTCTCATCGAAGAGTCAAAGGACTCTCTGTCTCTTGGGAGTACCAATGGTGTTTGTAGGTTTCAAGTTTAGTAATAACAGAAGTAAAACCAATGAATCACCAATGTAGGAATTAGTAAGAGTTTATTATGCAGACACCAGAAGGACAGTTTGCAAACCAGAGCACTCAAACCAGACGTGGAATGAGGCTCAGGGGTATAATGTTAAAAAGCTTATAGAGTGAGAAAATAGTGGCTGTTTATTCTTTCCAGGGATTGGTTATAATATTAGAATTTTCCCGAGTGGTAGGGTATTGGTCAGTGGTTAATTCATACCAACCTTGAGAAAAGTTAAAGGTTTACTTATGGTTTTCAGAGGCATAAGCAAGAAGCACCTCAGGTCAAGCTAGCTTGCAAACTAAGATAAAATAAGCTTTGCTTGCTTGACTAAACCAGTTTTGTCTGCTTAGGGAAGATTCTTTCCTTTTTTCTTTTTTCTTTTCTGAATCAGCTTTATTGATATATAATTCACATATAATTTAGTCAGGTAAATTGTACATTTCAATAGTTTTTAGTATATTCTCAGGGTTCTTCAGCCATGACCACAACTCCAGGACATTTTCACCACCCCAAAAAGAAACTCAGAGCCCATTAGCCTTCACTTCCCATTTCTCTCCAATAGCAGCCTCTTCCCTACCCAGCCCTAGGCAACCACTAATACATTTTCTTTTGTGGAATTTGCCTATTCTGCTCAGCAGATTTTCAAGATTGGTCTCTGTTTACTTTTTATTTTAACAGTATGTTTGCTTTGCTTTATTTTTTTCTCAAATTTTCCTAATCCTGAAAATTGTCCTGCAGGTCACTCGATAAAAATATAGATGCATAGGGACCTCACTCCCAAGATTCTGAAAAGTAGGTCTGGGATACGAACTTGTAAAAGGCTCTGGACATGAACTACCAAGGCTTGAGTTCAGTCAAATCTCTGCCTCAGATTAGACCCATGACATCGGTTGGGCCAACTGGCTTCTCATCCTTGACACGGATGTAAGCAGGGTTGATGTGACGATGAAATGAGAGTACACCCCTAAAGCACCCAGCACCCAGCCCAGCACATTGTGAGTGCTTATTGAGCCAAACCTGAGTTTTTGATATTTGGGACTAAGGTCAGTACAATGACCTTTTCCATTGGTCAGAGGGAAGTGCATCTTCCGTTAGTTTAAGGAGTCATCAAATAGCTGTGGACCTGAGTTCCCTTCACCTAGAAAGCCCCTTGAAGTCTAAGAGCTGGCAAGGTTTTCAATCAGTTGCACTGACATTGTTGCTTCTCTGCTGAGACCAGTACCACTCCCATCATGCTATATAGGAGGAACATCCACAGACACAGTATCTAAAATTAGAGGTAGGAAATCTCTGTCCAGTCTGAATATTGGGCATTTTCAAGAAGCAAACTCTGCCACACTGTAAGTCAGACATACATACTAACAAGTGAAGAAATACCATCTACTGAGTTCCAGGCACTAATATGATATCACTTAGTTCCCCAGCAACCCAACATCACAGATAAGAAAAATTGAGGCTTTGCAAGATTAAAAATAAGTGGAGCTTCCAATGTGACTTGTTTAATTGGGCACAGCAGAAAAATGTATAGTTGAGGCTACAAGCCTTGCCTCTTTCATCCTCAAGCTCACATTCTTCTCACTATACCAGGATGAATATAGCACCATTATTTTATTTTAAGTGTTGACATAACCTATGCCCTTGTTAGAATACTGATCTGGAAATTATAGAACGAAGTCCTATGATATGTGTATATTATTACTGATAGATGATGTGGAGAACAAAGAATTGAGTTAGAATTCATGATATAAACTATAAGTGGCATCCCTACCTGCAGTGCCTTTGTCTAACAACATTTCATCCACTGGACAGCTTGACGTCTACTAGCTGCTGTCAGTGGTGTGGGGGATATTAAGAAGGAGGAGAAAAGCATGCAGTAGAAATAACATGCATGAATTACTGGGTGCTCAACAGCTCATGAAGAACAAGTCTTTGTGATATATGGTGCCCCTCATCAGGAACCACAGGGCAGTCATAAATGCCATAGAGTGACAAATGACTCCAAAATCGCCAAGCCAAGGCTTCCAACTCCCAAGCTTCAGCCGGTGGGGGGTCAAGTTAAGGAATAACAGAGGGCATCGCGCTGCCCGCTCAGTGAACTCATCACTGCCTCCTTCACCACACTTCACACTCCCCCATGCCCCACGTAACTATCCTTTCCCTGATGCCCATCATTTATTTCACCTTTTGATTATGCTCTCCCCTTACCTAGAAGACTCTCTCCTCTTGTCCCTGTGGCCAGGGACTTCTCAGGCTTTAGAATTCAGTCCACTCTACCTTTCCCAGTAAGCTTTTCCTGCTCCATCCAGCTTAGTTGTGCTCATCTTTACCTTCCTTATTTCTCATCTATGTTTCCTCACTGCGCTTTCAATGCACCAATAAAATATGACTTGAATTGTTTTTATAGGCTTGTCTCCTCTGCCAGACTCTGAACTCCCTAAGGTCAGGGAATCTATTTTTTTTTCCTTTTTAAATTTGAGTGCTTAGCATACAGCCTACATGCTAGTGGCTCACAGACTTTAACATCCATCTGAATCATTCAGAGGACTCCCTGGATCTGACTCCCACAGTTTCTGATTCCCTGGGTCTGTGGCAGGGCACAAAAATGTGCATTTCTAGCAAATTTCCCAATTATGCTAATAATGCTGGTCTGGGGATAAATGCTGAGAACCACTGCTAAACGGGGAGTTTTTACTAAGTACAATGTTATATTGCATGAGCGGTCATGAACATAAGCTATGGACTCCCCCAGAACCTGGGCTTATATCATAGTCCTCCAAGCTAAAAGATCTTGGACAAATGTCTTAAGCTTTCTGAGCCTCAGTGTCCTTATCTAAAAAGTGGGTGCAAAAACAAACTATTAAAGCTCATACCACGATGCTCCTGCTGAGTTAGAGCTGAATATAGAAACACTAGGGGGAGGAAATGAGAGGGAAGGCAGGACATACCAGTCCAATAATCCCTAAGTGAGGACCAGCCCCAACACTGAGCCCAGCAGTGAGTTTAATTAAACAGAACACTCATTTACTTACTGAAGGATCCTATTTTCTTAACATGAACAGATAAGAGAGCAGTGGAACATGACAGCCTCCAGAGTGCTAGGAAGTATCAGTTTTGAATTTTTTTACATCAGTCAAGAGATTCAAATACACCACTTCTTCAGCGGATGGCTTGCAGAACTGAGTCTGGTGGGTTTTCCACCAGGGCTCCCCACTAAAACCCTCTCATTAATAAATAATCAGCCTCTACTGATCTGCTCCTCGGCTGCCTTCCAGAGCAGCTGTTTCCCTCTGTGCTGTGATTTAAGCTCTGTTTAACAGTGATGAAAACAGATTTGTGTTGCTTCTCTTCTCATTAACCTTATTATAGAGCTTTGTTCCCAAGATACACACTTCTAAAATATGGATCACATTTATAAATGTGAAAACTTTTTAACCAAGGTTGGCTTGATATTTCTCAGCATCTGGATGAAGAGTAAATGATATGGTCAGTCTCCAAATTATGGGCTGGATAGCAGGTGAGGGATTGTCCATAGCCCAGACTCTGATTTTTTTCTGAGTAAAAAGAAATTTCAGAGAATAACAACATGTAATAACAGTTGAACTCTTACTATATAAAGTCAGGCACTGTGATCTGTGACCATTTTCCTTCAACTTTTAAAATTTGAATCTCCCAATCTTAGTGTGTAATATCTATCAAAATGCCCATTTTACAGAAAAAAAAAGTGAAGCTCATATGGTTAAATATTTGCCTAATGCTGCACAGCCGATAAGTCAAAGACTTGGCCATTGATTGCAGGGATACAGAGCCTGTGCTATAAAAGCATGCTTCTTAAAGCTTAATGTGCTTGGAATTGCCAGAAGACCTCTTAAAATGTAGACTCTGATTCAGAGGATCTAGGGTTCTACATTTCTCACAACACCCAGGCAAATCCTATAATTCTGTCCAAAGAGTAGCCTTGGATACCTAGTACCACACTTCACAGAAAAGTGGCCTTTCTCTTGCCTTGGATCAAGTCAGTTAGCTCCATTTCTTTTCCTGGTCATGAAGGCTTCCAAATATTCTCTTGACTTTTAACTTTGACTTGATTAATATTATTGAATTGCTTACCCTGTGCAAAGCTCCATTCTAGACCCTGGATGGGAGAAATACCAAAATCATTAAAAAAAAAAAATACTGGCTCATACTCTAGGGTGTTTAGAATCTGAAAGAGACCCACACATACACTAAACCACACACTCAATATAGAATTTCCAATCTCTGGCTTCTCCATTAGATTTATATTACAGTGAAATGAAGGAGGATCCATTTTTAAATAGCAAAGAAGTACTGTGAGATTAGACAAAAATAGATCACAGTTCATGTGGTCAAGTCATGTAAGGCAGACTCTGTGATACTCACCTGAAGTTCTCTATCGAGCACAGGCTTGAGCCCATGCTCCATATATATTATCTGCTCATGGGTGCAGGGTATGAGGATTTTGCCCTGTAAGAGTCCTGCCAATGTTGTACAGGATGTTCCTTTAGACCAGAGCTGTAGTTCTCAACCTGTGGTAAATTTTGTCCTCTGAGGAATATTGTACAATGTCTAGAGACACTTTTGGTTGTCATAACTTGAAAAATCCTACTGGTATCTAATGAGTAGAGACCAGAGATGCTGCTACATGTCTTATAATGCACAGAACAGGCTCCCCTTCACTCAACTCTCCCCACCTCCTCATCCCTACCAAAATGTTAATAGTGCTGAGAAAAAAAGAAAAACTTAACTAGAGCCTTAACTCCTTTTTGATAAATTTAAGGGATCTGGAGCTGCAATAAGGCAATCAGCAGTTATCCATGTTCATTTGAAACTATTCCTACAGACCGCAATGTGTCCCATGGGAACTCAGAAGGTGAGTCTGAGCTTTGAGGGCATTGTCTTGGCTGCCTGGAACTTCTCTAGCAAAACTGGATAGTAGTCTGCCTGCATTCTACTCAAAGGAGAGGTTATAACCTAGAATAAGAATTCAGAGAATGATTGGAGGTGAGATGGGAGGGGAGAGGACATTTGAGCTGAACCCTATAGAGCAACAGAAATTAGTATGAATGGAAGACACACTCCAGAAGAGAAACCACGATACACGAAGTCCAGGTGAGAAAAAGAACCTGGTACAGTCAAGGAACCACCAATCATTTAATATGACTGGAGTGGGAGAATAAAGAGATAATAAAAATGCTGAGAACAAGTCAGAGAGCTCTCCATTTCCAAATGAGGATCTTAAGTTTCATCCTCAGGACAAGGGAAAGCCAACAAACACTTCTAAGTTATCCAAACTTCTGCTGTTTCCCTGCAAACCAACCTAGAAATGCAATACCCTTCCTCCACAGATTATGTCCCATCCTGGGATCACCGGTTCCTTGTTCAAGGATTAAAGTCTTTCCCTAGAACTTTAGCCCAATATAACCTCCCCCCCATTCCCACTTTACCCAAGACTGTGAGTTACCCACTTGGACTGATAAATATTATTTGTCCTGGATTCTTGAGGCTTGAGGCCAGTTTGTTCATTATTACAAGCTCTCTGACTGCCTATTTAGGTGGTTCCTAGAGCATCATGCCCTCTGGTTGAGGCTGATGCTCACATCTCAGCACCATATCAGGGGCAGCCCTCCCTTTCCCCAAACCACTGGCCTGCTTCACCTGGCTTATTGAATCATAGTCAGCTAGCTCTCCAGCCCTCCCTAGAGTGACCAACACTGTTTGCCAGGGGCAGGAAGCACTCTAAAAGTGAGATTTTTCAGTTTTTAAACCAGAAAAGTCCTGGCCAATGAGGATGAGGTGGTCCCTCTCTTATCCATCCTGCACTTAGCCTGTAGCCAAGCCCTCCTGGTCCTGAGGCCAGGACTGTTTTCAGCTCATCCCTGCATTTCCTGCACATGTAGCTCAGGCAGTTGTGAATTTCATGAAGCTTTCAATCATCATCTCTTTCTCCTGTCTGTACTTCCCATACTGGTGGCAGTACCAGGCAAAGGTATAATTAATTAACCATAAAAGCAGGGTGAAGATAATCATAAACATCTTTAAACCCAGCCTGGGGAAATCGGTTGTCAGCGGTTCAGAAAGATATGCAGCAGTGTGGGGACGGTGTTAATGTTTCCCCTAACACAATTCTAAAACACTGGTTTTTTTTTTTCCCTCTGTCTTGTCCTTTATATTTTAGTTAAAAATAATGTATATGCTCCTGCATCCCTTTCAGCCTCATTATCGTTCCAATGCCTCCGGTGATCTGTACTCCAACTGCTCCATTGCAGCTAAACTTTGTTTACATATTTCAATTTTGAGATGAGTAAGCCTTGGGCAGATTTGTTCTCTTCCCTGATTTCCCAGCCCGATTTTCTGCTTCCATTTCTGGGCCATCATAGAGCCTGACCCAGTGGTGGGCGAGACAACACACAGGTGCAAAAATACAGAAGATGAAAAGCTCGCTGTACTTTGTAACAGCTTGAAGATATTTTATTGAACTCAGAAATGTGTGCGGGTAACAAATTTGAAAGCACCCATTTTCATGCCTACCCACTTCACCTGCCTGGTATCAACTCCCTGGACTGGACCTTTTGAAGCAAATGGATTCCAAGGCATCTGTAAAAGGGAAGTCCCATAATGAAGTATGTGTGAAAATGGTTGTAGCTTTGGCCAGCACACGGGAAGCAGATGTTTTCTGAGAGAAATGATGGCATCCTCGGCTCATCTCAATCTGGCCACAATCTGTCTTTCCAGACGTAGTACGCCCCCCCAAAATCCCCACCCCCATACATGTTATGCTCAGCCACATGAAATGATTCTCCAAAACCCATGATGCCTTTTTTATGCCTTGGTCTCTCCTGCACTTGTATTTTCATAAGCCAGAACATCTTCTACACGGCACTTCCCTTTCCTTGTCTGTTAAATGACTCCTGATCCTAAAGACATTTAGGCTCCAACTCAAATGACACTTCCAAAGCCTTTCTGGACTCCAGCAAGCCACTCTTTATTCATGCTTCTTGGCTTCCTTAGCATGTTGAACATGCCTGTATGTATCCAGCCCCAACCGAACCTTAACCTCTGGAACCTGTGCCAATCTGGGCATGCCAGGGAGCCCCTAGAGACATGGTATGGCAATAAATGGCAGGTATCCTGAGGACCCCGAAGCCCTGTGTGAAAGGGGTATTATGGCTCCTTGGAACTGCTAGCTTATCCAACATCTAAGACTTCTTGAAAGTCAAACATTATTTCCCCCTCTTTAACCTTATAGTTGACCGTAGTGGTTTATATTTTTGCCTTTCCAATACCCTTTCTCAAGACTCTTCTTCCAATACCAGGTAGACCCTGCACTTGACCACAGTGGTGGGCATGTCCTGGAAGACTTGCCCATCAAAGAACCCCTTCGCTCTGTAAACAGCCATTGGCCAGGACAATTGCCATATGACCCAAGTAGTCAATCAGAATCCTTCTCTGGGATTGATATAAACAGTGGGAAGAGCCACTCAGGAGGCTGGTTCAAGGTGTGAAGAAAGAAGTTGGAGGCTCAAGCCAATCAAAGGGTTGTTGCCTTGGTAACAGTGGGAGGCTGGGCAAACTGACAAGACAGAGCAAGTTCCTGGTCCCTAAACTTCTGCCTTACTTTCTTTCTCCCTCTTGCAACCCTGCTGACAGAACGTAACAGGAAGCCAGCTAGCAAAGGGGGACGTTTTGTTTACAGTTTCAGCTCACAGATCAGATCACAGAACAGAGCTGGGAAGGTTGATTTGGAGCTTAGAGGCAATAAGTTATGCAAAGAACAGACAAATTTATATATCCATTTTGCCCTTGGCCTTTGTGGTTTCTCAGATGTCTATAGAAGTATGTAGGTATTCTGGGGTCTCGGCACACAGGTACAAAAAAAAAAAGTCAATAAAGTGATCTGGGAACCAGCGGGTCCTAAAAGACTCTGTCAAAAAGACTAGAAATGTGAAACCACCACATATTCTATTCTCAATCCCTCTCCATCTTTCCAATTTTAAATAGAAGATCAATGATCTCATTACTAGAGCAAATCATGGAAAATCCATAGAGCAGGATAATTTTGGCAATATTTTCTGCTACCCTATTTAATCCCCAAACTGGGGAAACAACATTTCCATCTCTTATAATAATAGCCCTTTTCCCCACTGTATTGAGTGTTTCCACTGTATTGAGACTATTAACACTTCTATAGGGGGTCTCTGTCTCTCTCTCTCTCCCTCTCTTTTTTTTTTATTTGTCTCATTTATTTTTGTGCTGTTTAATGCCCCAGATTTACTGAACATCCACTCATTCATATTTACTCAACATTTACTGAACATATTTTATATGCCACACCCTGTACTATAAGTCTGGCATACAACAAATCATAATTTCTGCCTGCAGTATGCTCATAGTCTAAAAAAATAAAAATAAATAAAAATAAAAGAAGATTAAGATTAAGAGGCAGTGTCTGTATTTACTCATTTGGGGGCCCCTCAACTATCTCTATGATAGCTTTTTTTAATAATGCCTGTATTTACTCATTTGGGGGCCCCACAACTATCTCTATGATAGCTTTTTTTAATAATGAATGTACAGTGTTATATTAGTTCCAGTGAACATCATATCAGTGCAACAATTCTGTACATTATTCAGTGCTCACCACAATAAATAGAGTCACCATCTGTCACCATACAATGTTATTACAATATTATTAACTATATTCCCTATGCTGTACTTTTCATCTCTCTTACTTATCTTACAACTGGAAGTTTGTACCTCTTAATCCCCTTTATCTTTTTCACCCATCCCCCCACCCATCTCTCCTCTGACACACACCAGTTTGCTCTCTGTATTTAAGATCTGTTGTTGGTTGGTTGACTGGTCTTGTTTCTTAGATTCTGCGTATAAGTGAAATCATTTATGATACTTCTTTCATACTGTACAGCTTCTCTGATCTTCAACTAGATGCTACTTTTGTCTCAAATTAGAGCACAAGTCCTTTCAGGGCAAGACCTGACTCTGTATAAGGCATTTAATTTCTCCAAGGCACAATTTCTAAATGTGTTAAATGAGAATATTAAAAAGGTCCTCATGTTTTTAGGACAAGTAAGATGAGCCAGCATAGACTACCAACCACAAAGCCTAATACAAACTAAACTATCAAAAATTATAATTTTCTTTCCTTCCACTTACCTTTATAATCTTCATAGAACTTAACACATTGCTAGTTCAGAAAGTTTAGCGGTATTTTGAGTACTATGTGCCAAGCCTTAACTAGACGTTATTTTAATCCTTATTAAATGTGTATTGTTATCTCCATATTACAGGTGAGAATATTGAGGCTCAAACATGTTAAAAATGGTAAGTAACTTACTCAAGTGAATAAGAGCCAATATTCAAAGCAAGCCTAACTCCAAGGCCTGGCCTTGCTCTTCCCTAAAGTACACTGCTTCCTTTGTTGATTTAATTATTGGCTTATGATTTAATTATTAACTATGTCAGAATAAATGTAGTTTGAGACAATGGAAGTGATATCTTTAATATATCTACCTATTTTTTATCTGTCTCTGAATATTCCTCATTTCAAAGAAGCTGTTGTATGTAAGATGTGCTATCAATTAAATAAGTTTACCAAAAATACAATATGGGTTTTAAGTTTCACTCATATTTCAGAAATTCAAGATGAAAGGAGAAAAAGAGATAGGTGAAAATTATTTAAATATCTCAGGCCTACAAGAGACTTATTTTAGACCTAAAGTCACCTGCAGATTGAAAGTGAGGGGTGAGAGAAACATTTATCACACAAATGGATGTCAAAGGAAAGCCAGAGTAGCAATGCTTATATTGGACAAACTAGACTTTTTTGTTTCTTTTGCTCAGCATGGAGCCCAGCATGGGGCTTGAATTCACAACTGTGAGATCATGACCTTAGCCAAGATCAAGAGTTGGACATTTAACTGACTGAACCACCCAGGAGCCCCTAGACTTTTTTGTCCTTGTATTACTTTTATCCTGTTTGGTATCAGAGTAATACTGACCTTATAGGATGATTTTGAATGTGTTCCCTCTGTTCCATTATTTGTAAGATTTTGGTAAGATTCTTGTTAATTGTTTTGTTAAATGTTGGTAGACTTCACCAGTGAAAATCATATTGTCTTGGGCTCCTCTGTGCTGAGAGATTTTTGATTCCTAATTAAACTCTCATTCTTGTTATTGGTATGAGAAGATTTCCTATTTCTTGGATTCAAGACTCATGATTCAATCTTGGTAACTTGTGCATTTTAAGTAATTATCTATGACTTTTTTCTAAGTTATCTGATTTGTTAGTATGTAAATGTTTATAGTACTCTGTTATCACACTATGTATTTCTGTGGTTATCTGTCGTGTTGTAGTCTCATCCATCTCTCATTTTGGTTTTTGAGTCTTCTCTCTTCTTTCTTAGTTAAGGTGGTTAAAGCATTGCCAATTTTATTTCAGGGGAAATATCATTGTTTTCAATGTTATGTTATTATTTATTCTGGGCTCTACTTAATTTGTTTCTGATTTTTACTTGTTATTTCCTTCTTCTACTAAATTTCAGCTAAGTTTTTTTTTTTCTTTTTCTAGTTCCTTGTGGTATAATGTTGTTGTTTATTTGAATTTTTTCTTAATCCAAGCATTAATAGCATCAATTTCACTGTAACAATGTAAATACTTAATATTTAGATTGTTAAAAAAAAGAGAATTGGAAAAACTGTGATATTGTGATCACAAAGCAAGAATTATGTTCTTAAAAATGAAAGCTTAAGTATAAAACACCTGAAGTTTAAAAGATAGTTTAATGATAATAGATTGGGAGACTCCTTTTGTCCTTAAAAAATTCAAACAAAAAATTAAAGAAGAGGGAGGGAATAGAAGCAGATTAATTGTCTTAACTTTCATAGGTGGAGGGCATAAATAATGTTTCATTTCTAAAGTTGGTAAATTTAGAAATACAAGTGAAAACATTTTGTTCACGAATAATTTTACTTAGTTTTCTCTGAGTACAAATCTGATATATTTTCTTCCAAATTGATGATCAATAGAGAGGAAATTTTAAAAAAACACAAAGTAAACAGTCAATGACACAAAGTTAAACAAAAGAAACAGTATGGAAAAGTAAAGGATAATCTATAAAAGAGAGATTACAAAAATCCAAACATGTATTTTATAATATAATATTTAAAAGTTTTAAATCCTTCTCTTAAAGAAAAAGACTCACAGATTGGATCAGAAAGCTATATCCAGCCAAATGTTTTCTATTAAAGATACATCCAAAATTTTAAAAGATTTGGTCATTGACATTAAAGATATGCTACCCAAGAAAAGACAGGGATTGTGATGTTATATAACATTAAGATAAATTTAAAAAATTAAATATCTTGAAATAAATAGAGAGCATGATAGACAGGCACCTTACTGAGATGGCACTTTACTTATGTGTTAATGCCCCAAGTCCTCAAGACAATCCTGAGGAAAAGTATCTCTGTCCCCACTTACTGTGGAGAATATAGAGTAACTGAGTTATTTCTGCAAGTCCCACAACTAGTGAGAAATGGCCCCACCAGGCGTATTGATGCCATCTGCCTTACATCTTAGGCAGAGTCCGTGCCTGTTTGTGCAGAGTGATTTGTGATTCCAAAGTCACAGTCAGTCTCTCAAAGACATCTCCTCACCTGTCATTAGATGAAATCAACTATAAGACCATTCCCGAGACCCTATGATTTAGTGCACCGACTTCACTGGGTGTAAAGTCCCCAGGGAGGTGTCCAACCAGAGCAATGGAAGGAGCATCCTGTGTCTAAGCCTTCCTCCCCGGGCCTCCTGCCACTCTGCCCAGACAAAGAGTTATCCCTGCAGCGAGTGTCTAAAATTGTAGGAGTTAAGGTAAGGTCAGCTGTGGAAGGCCACAGATATTGGTTCCCTCAGCCTCACAAGATAAGAACTTGGAGCTATATAAGAAAGAAATTAAAGTCACAGACTATATGGCACCTGGGAACCAAAAAGATCAAAGTCCTTGGATACTAAGAAATTGATCATATCGGGGGCTTGTGCTAATAAAAAGGTTCAACACAGAACAAGGACCTTTGAGAGTGAGAGGTGCCACTGGCCCCATTTCTGCTGAGACTTTCCAATGATATCTTCTGTACTATAAATGTCTATGCCCCCCTGAACAGAGAGCTGCACTGGGACGGACAGGACAGACGTGTCCAGAAATAAGGGGTTTTTGTTTGTTTTTAAAGATTTCATTCATTCATTAATTCATCCATCCATTCATTCATTCTGTCTCTTTAGACAGAGAGAGAGTGAACACAAGCTGGGGAGAGGATGAGGGAGAAGCAGGCTTCCTGCAGAGCAGGGATCCAGATGTGGGGCCCTATCCCAGGATCCATGGGATAGGTCCCATGACCTGAGCTGAAGGCAGATGTTTAATGACCAAGCCACCCAGGCATGCCTGGAAATAAGGTTTTTAAACAAGAATATTTGATTCCACTTTGCTCCGTCCTCGTAGAAATTAAGTAAAAAACCTCATGTCAGCCAGCCCCAAACTCAGTTGCCTACTAGTCACATGGGTCTGTTTTTAACTGGCTGCATGGACAAAAACTGTTCTCCAGGTGCTTGTCAGCCAGTTTAATCTGAATCTTTTTGCTGCCTAGTATTTATCAAAGCTCTGCTGAGGCCTACGGTGAAGAACGTCCTGATGGACGTGCCATCCCTACATTCCACAGAAGAGGCTGAGATGGACTCCCAGATTAGGGCCAGTCATTCTAAGCCTAATACCAGACCATAGCCCATCAGGTCCTTAGGGAATTATTTTTACTACCCTTGCACTTTTATTGAGTTGTGCCTTGGTGGGAGACCATTAAACTGGATTAAGGACAACTGTAAGAAGCAAATTACAGCACTCATTGTAGACTTTACTGAGAGGATGCAAGGTGTTGTTCATCCCATCATTACATCGTATATTGTGTTCTTCTTGAGGATCCGGGGAGAAAGTCCTGTTTCCTCCCAGCAATGAGAATAGAACTAGTCTATTTATACCTTATAAGTACTGTGAACTATGTAACAGGCAGGGTTTTAAAAATCTTCTTTGGGTTGCCAACTCTCATAAAATAATTTTTGGAACATAAGTATTTATAATATGCACATTTAGTCTCATCCTAGCTATTCTTAGTTCTCTTGCCTTGTTTCTCTTTATTCTTTTGCTCCTAATTTTAACCTATTCCATCTTGCCCTGTATTATTCAAGTTACCTTAAATCCCTTTTGCAACAAAATTGAAGTTCCTAAACAGACTCTTATTGTGCTGATGGTAATATTCGAACAGGATCCATCCCTTCATCTTTAAAGTGTCGTTCTTTTATAAAATTCTACTATTTATGTGAAAATGATTCATTAGACAGGACTGAGTAGCATCTGAAACTGTCAGAGACATGACATTCTTATCCAGTATCACACAGCCTGCAAGCACTGAGTTAGACACCCTTGGGCAACTCAGGTTTCTAGAGCTAAGGGTCTTGTTTATCCCAGGGGGAAGCAGGTATGCTGTCTCTGAAAGGAAGGGAAATAAGTGTAGCAAACATTGTCAACTCTTGCCCTTTGATTCCCTCTGGTTCCATTTACCAGTTCTGTGCATGAACACACCACTGTCTGTGTGCTTTGCTTCCACTGACCAGCATCTACAACCTTCTTCTGAATGTTGCCTATGAACTACTAGAACCACTTGAGTTGTATACACAGAAAGCTGGAGGTGCCTTAAAGTCTCTTCTCCAACCAGCCCATGCATTGCACAACCTATAGCCAATGACTGACTTGTGTGGGATATAAAAGCTCAGCTCCCTGGCCTTGAGGCTGGAGAAATTTTGATGTGTGATCTGTGCTGCAGAGCAATGTGCAGGATTCGGCTGAGTGTGGTACTTTGGATACAAAGCTGAGACTCATTCCCATACATCAATCAGCCCACTTCCCATAACCTACAGCTGATAGAGAAACAGTCAAACATGTTAAATTTTAAGACTCTTGTATAATATTTCACTGAGAAGGCAAGTAGTGTACAATACAACTAACGGTGGCTTAAATAATATTGACAAGTATTATAACATAAGGAGACAGGAGGTCAGCAGACTCAAGGCTGGTTCAACAGTCTGACAATCTCATTAGGAATCCAGAATCTTTCCATCTTTCTGCTTTAACATTCTTCTCCTGTTGGTCAAGTCTCTTGTCATGAATGCAAGATGGCATTACAACTTCCAAGGTCAAGAGATGAAATGGAGCACGCGCGTGCGCACACACACACACACACATGCACACACAGCAGGGGCATCTCTTTGTGGCTGTCACTGTTTTGTGTCTCATAAAAGGAAAGTATTCTCATAAATTCTCTCATAAGTCATTGCCTTATGTTACCTGTCCACCCCTCGTTACAAAAACATTTAGGAAAGTAAGTATCTGACAAGAGGAAGTGAGACAACTATGATTTGTTTAGCAACAATGATTTATCTCATAGGACTGGGGACATGGCTTATAAATCAGGGTTTTAGAAACTTAGAAAGAGGTCAACAGTAGTCAGTAGGAAAAAAAAATGGTGTTTATTATATGGTGAGAAATGAATCAGAAAATGCAGCTTTCTGTCCACTTTCTCCCAATCCAAATAAGCTCCTGCAGCCCCTTTTGATACAGGGAATGGCTCCCTCCCAAAGCTGTGTGCTGAGACTATTTTAGAGGGCAAGAATTTGGAGAAGGCCCCAAAACAGTGACATCTCACACCTGTCTCACTCATTTCTTGACAATACGGGGTGGGGCGTGAGAATGAAGACAGGTGATAAGAGAAGAAGAATTCCTGTTTTCATTCCATTGCTGCTACCAGCCCCAATAACACACACCCTGAATGGACAAAGTTCAGCCCCAGTGAAGCCAGTGTATTAAATGAGTGAAATATTTTTAGTAAGAGCAGTGGCCAAGCACAATGGCCAATCGATTTTTTTTTTTTTTAATGACAGCCCTAGTCCCTAGAAACTCATCTCTCTTTGCTGCCATCTGGTATCAGCCACCATGAACTTGACCCTGGCACAGAAGAAGACAAACCCATCTTTCATTTGAGGAAAGATATAGAAAGGGAGAGAGATGGAGAGTTTAGCAAATCCAGTTCTGGAAAATTGACAAATGTGGAGAATTTGGTGCACAAAACTTGACACACTGAGATCTGAACAGTGATAAATGTTCAGGCTTCAAATGTTAAGTGAGCAAGCCTTGCCACCCTGCCCAAAGTTGGAACTTTCATATGGCAACTTTCTTTTCTTTTTTAAATTTATTTTTATTGACATATAATGTATTATTTGCCCCAGGGGTACAGGTCTGTGAATCATCAGGCTTACACATTTCACAGCACTCACCATAGCACATACCCTCCCCAATGTCCAAAACCCAGTCACCCTCTCCCTAACCCCTACTCCCAGCAACTGCCAGTTTGTTTCATGAGATTAAGAGTCTCTCATGGTGTGTATCCCTGCAGATCCCATCTTGTTTCATTTTTTCCTTCCCTACCCCCCGCAGACTCCCCGCTCTGCCTCAAATTCCTCATATCAGAGAGATCTCATATGGCAACATTCTTATCAAATGGCAGAGGCACATCTCAAACCATAAAAATGGTTCATTTTTCACCTTAAGGCCTTTACAATTTTTGTAGATTAACATAGATTACAGTAATAATAGGGGATGTGTATTAAGCATCATCTGTATGCTCAGTTTTGTCTTAAGCCCTTAGCTACATTAATTAATTTAATACTTATAAAAATAACCCTACAGAAATGATGTTATTGTCTCCATAGTACACAGAAAGAAAGAGAAGCACCAAAATTTCACATAACTAGTAACTGACAGAGGTGGGATTCAAACTCAGGCAGAACCTGTCAGTGACCATTTATTTTCCAGAAACTCTTCAGAGACCGATGCTCCCTGCAAACTCCTCTGGGAAGCACAGGTGCAAAAGACAACCCATGACACATTCAGGAACAACCCCTCCTTGAGGAAACAATCATAAATGTTCAGTGTTTTATCAGTCCATTCTAGTCTTAATATGATTTCAAGAAGATCATAACAATAAATAAAATAATAGCAAATGATAACATGAATATCTGTGTTTAAATTGTTTTCAGTTTACTGGGAATTATTGTGAATGGTTTCCATATGGTATTTTACATATATATCTTATTCAAAACTTGATGATGTTCCCATTTTACAAATGAATAGATCAAGAAACAAAGGGGTCACATAATTTGACCAAGGTCTTAAATAATAAGTGGCACCAATATTTTAATTCATCCAGATTGACTTAGTTTAAATTAAAATCAGACTTTTAAAACCCACGTAATTACCTGGAGAGTTTTACTTCAAGCCTTTAGTAAGTGAAAGGATTAACTAGGAATGACTAAATACATAGTGGGATTATAATATTCTATATCTTATGAATGTGCTCAGTAGATAAAAACACATACAAGATAAATTATTAATACTATGGAATGTTGGTCTAGCATTAGTTTTTAATCCCACCATGTGTGTAACAGATGAATTCTTAGACGAGGTATAAGTATAGGGCAACCCTTCTCTGTTTGTATTTTCCTGAGGGATTGCTTTTGTTTTATAGCCATTATTTTAGTTCATGTTTTATACGTTTGGACCTGAGTACACAGAATTAAGCTCACTGTACTCTAAAGTTCATGGCATGTTATTATCACCACTGTCCCTGCCCCGCTAACCTGCCACCTCCAATTCCACTCTCTATCCCTTATAAAATTCACTCTAGTGTATAATGTCTTTTTTTTTTAAGATTTTATTTATTTATTAGTTAGAGAGAGAGAGAGAGCACAGGCAGACAGAGAGGCAGGCAGAGGCAGAGGGAGGAGCAGGCTCCCTGCCGAACAAGGAGCCCGATGTGGGACTCCATCCCAGGACGCTGGGATCGTGACCTGAGCCGAAGGCAGCCGCTCAACCAACTGAGCCACCCAGGCGTCCCTGTATAATGTCTTTTTGTTTGGTCATTTGTTTGGTTTTAGAAGAAGGTGCATCTTTGGCTAATGTTGCTGTTTATCTGGCAAATGGGCCGTCTCCCTTTTGTGATACCTGTGGCTCTTGGCTCCATGCTTCCCTTCTCTTCACAACACCACAGTATCTGAGTACTGAGAACTTTCTGATCTGAGTCACTCTCGCTTTTGTTGAAAAGGATGAGTTGTATTTATTTTCTTTGTTCTATTTTGTTTGTGTTGGTGCATACGTTGAGTTAGGCATGAAAACCTCTCTCCCATTTTACTAGGTAGCAGGTTCTATGATATGTACAGATAACCCTACTAAATATTCCTCTTGTCTACATCTGCTCACAGCCTACATTTTTAACAGTTTTATGCCATTTTCTGGTAGTTTATATACTTCCTACTTTTCTTTTTTTTTCTACAGCTTCCTAAATTGGCTATGCTCTCTTTCACTGTAAGCCTCCAAATTACTGCACCATCATACCCCACTCCCCATTCACACATATTAACTCTGCCTATAATTCATTATGGTCTATAGAATAAGTGAATTTGCAGATGGATGGACAAACAAATGAATGAGTGAGCGAATAAATGAATGACAAGGAGCTTTGTGGAAGGAGAGTAGGCACTACCAAGCCAGCTGATCCCTGCAGAGGTCATTGGCAAACAACTCTGTCTGCCTTATATTTTGCTGCCCAACCTAACAGTGTGACTGGCAGAAGGACATAGTGACACCCCAGAGCTGTTACCCAAACATCTACCTTTAAGGGTGTGCCTGCAAAATCCACCAGGTTACTCAGAAACAGCTACAAATCCAGGATGGACTTTTCAAGCATAGTGCAGAACTGCAATTGTGAACAACAGTGCGGCTGAAGTTAATGACACATTTCAGTATTAGAAAGCTATTGCCACGCCTTGAGATCTGGTGTCTGATATCTGGAAACAACACACTGTTCATAGGACAACACCTAATTGGATGACAATTTGATATTTAATGGTGCAGCTCATCCTGCTGTTAATTTTCTCTTTTGTAGTCCCTGTTCTAATGAGGTTAGCACTAAATCAGTATGCTGGCTCCCAAATCTCCTGAGAATCAACCAGTCGTCTTCATCATTAAGACTTTCCACAAAGTAATGAGGAAATTTTCTCTGAACATTTGATTGGGATACAAATAAAATGATTGGGACAAATCAGCATTCACTGGAAATGGGCCCTGAGAGGGTTTGAGCAGTTCATGGTCCTCACGCACCCCGCCTGTGCCTGACAATGGCCTTGCTGAGAACTTGGCGCTCTGCCCCTCTATAAGCCTGGAGCAGCCCAAACCTGGACAGAGGACCTTGCACAAACTCTGTACCCTACAGGTACTTCCTGCTGGCATGACTTAATCCGTAAGAGATTAGGGGAACCCATGCTTAAAGGCATTGTCAAGAAGAGTGGAGATCTTGGTGGAGGGAAACCAAGGAATCTGGTAGCTCTCTGACACAGAAAAAATGGGAGGGCAGTCTGAAATTTAGTAGTGAGAATGGGGGAAAGAGTAGACAAGAAGACCCTTGCTGAGATCACAGTCAACTTTTGGGATCCAAAAGGCTGTGCACATGCACTAGGCTATGTCCACACAGAAGTAGTCAGAACAGACTTCAGAGCATTCCCAAGCCACACAGAGACTCATTAACACAACAAAGACATCTCACTGGCATAAACCCTGACAAAAAAGAAAAAGAAAAAAACCCCTCACTGACCAAACACTGACAAAAGGATACTCTGACCCAGAGGAGACTCCTAGGAAGCAAGGCTTAAAACTAAAATCACCTTCTTCTCTGGAAGTCTTAAAGATTATGGGCATACCCAAGGCTGCACCCTCTCAGGAGGTGTCAGAAAGGGGATCTCCAAGTTCCTAATCTGTGGCTGAAGATAGAGAAGAATGCATAAATGCCCTGAGCTGTGAGAGCAGCCTTCAAGCCACCCGTGAACCTTATGGTAAAGGAGAAAACGTAACTGGCCAACAGAGCTTAAGCATAATGTTTGACCAGTGAGTGGCTTATGCAGACCACAGGCAAACTCCTGCAGGAGAAATAACCTTGGCAAGATTAATTCAGCCAGGTGGTAAAACAGATAAACAAAGGACCAGCTAAAACAACAAAATGACCGTTAGTATCCAGAGTTCTTATAATGTAATATCTACAATGTAGAGGTTTCAAGCAAAGATTACAAAATATGAAAAGGAAAAGAAAATGTGACATGTACCTTTGGAAAAAAAAAACATATCAGACAATTGAAACTACCCTTGAAGGGACTAAATGAGATTTACTTCACACTGAGTAGGATGTCTATAATCAGAAAACCAGAAAAATAAAACTGGAAAAGATATAGAGAAATTGGAACCCTTATGAGAATATAAAATGATTCAGCTGTTTAGTGCTTCCTTAACAAGTTAAACATAGAATTATCATATAACCCAGCATTCCACTCCAAAGTCAATACACTGGGGAACTGAAAACAGGTATTCAAGAAGTTGTGTGCAGGTGTTCATCAGAGCAATATTCACAATAGCCAAAAAGTGGAAATAACATGAAATAACATGCATGTCTATCAGCAGATGAATAGATAAACAAAATGTGGTATATCCATACAATGGAATATTATGTGTTCATAAAAAACAAATGAAGTATTGTTACACATTACAATGTGGGTAAACCTCGGAAACATTCTGCTAACAGAAAGAAGCCAGACACAGAAGATCACATATATCTTAATTTCATTTAAATGAAGTATCTGGAATAATTAAATTCTTACAATGCAGAAAGCATATTAGTAATGTGGGGATAGGATAGAATGGGGAGGGATTGCATAATGGGTTCAGGAAATCCTGTGACTGTGACAAAAATATATTGGAAGGAGACATTGGTGATGGTTGCACAGACTTGAGAATGTATTGCATGCTGCTAAATCATACAATTTCGAAATGGTTAATTTTATGTGATGGAAATTTTACCACAATAAAAAAAGGAACAATGTAATGATACATGATATAACATAGATGACCCTGGAAAAGATCAATGATACATTTGAACTGTGCTTATAAAAAGTCAAGAATTTAACATAAATTGAGAAAGGAGATGTGTGAGGTTCAAGGGGAAGGGAAGGGTGAGAATACTTGAAATAGAACTTTTCTCTCTTTCCTTTATCCCGAATATTTTTTGTTATGCCATTTATTACCATCTAATGTTTTGCACATTCCTTGTATATTTTTGATAAGCTTTGCTTTTTAGAGTTGTCTTAGATTCACAGAAAAATTGAAAAGAAAATAGAGTTTTCCTAAATCCCTTTTCTCTGTACAAGCACAGCCTGTCATACTATGAACATCCCACAACAGAGTGGCACATGCATTATGATAGATGAACCTACTCTGACACATTATTACCCAAAGTGCATGCTTTACACTATGGGTCACTCTTGGTGTTTTACATTCTGTGAGATTTACAAATGTACAATAACACGTCCACTATCGTAATATCATACAGAAAATCTTTATTGCCTGAAATTCCTCTGTGCTTCACCTATTCATGCCTCCTTCCCCATACCTCCTAGCAAGCACGAATGTTTTTACTGTCTCCATAGTTTTTCCTTTTTCAGAATGCCATATAGTTGGAATCATAACAGTATGTACATGTTCAGATTAGTTTCTTTCACCTAATACAATGTATTTCAAGTCCTGCATGTCTTTTAGTGGCATGATAGCTCACTGCTTTTGAGCACTGAATAGTATCCCATTGTCTGGACGCATCACAGTTTATTTATCCATTCTCCTACCAGAGGGCATCTTGGTTGCTTCCAAGTTTGGGCAATTATAAATAAAATTGCTACCAACATTCATGTGCAGGTTTGTGTGGACCTAAGTTTTCTAACTCCTTTGGGTAAGTACCAAGGAGCATAATTATGTTTCACTTTGTAAGAGAGTGCCGAACTATCTTCCAACATGACTGTACTATTTTGTGCTCCCACCAGCAATGAAGGAGATACCCTGTTTCTCCACATTCTCACAGCATTTGGGGTCTCCAATGTTTGGGATTTTAACCATTCTAATAAGTGTATAATGTCTCATTGTCTTAATTTGTAATTTTTTAATGATATATGATTTCACATGCCTATTTGTTATTTATGATAGCTTCTTTGGTAAGGTATTTGTTCAATATTTTTTACTCATTTTTAAAAGATTTTATTTATGTATTTATTTGACAGACAGAGATCACAAGTAGGCATTTTTTACCCATTTTTTAATTGGGTTGTTTCTTTTCTTATTGTGGAATTCTAGATTTGGAAAAATTTTAGTCCTTATTACTATTATTTCTTCAAATATTTTTTTCTGTGCCCCCCTCCTACTTTACTTTAGGGACTCTATTTACATGTATATTAAGCTGTTTAAAGTCATTCTACAGCTCACTGATGATTTACTCATTTCTTCAGACATTTTCCTCTCTGTGCTCATTTTGAATGAAGACATTACATATCTGCAAGTTCACTAATGTTTTCTTCAGCAATGCGTACTCTTCCAATTATCTTATCCAGTGTAATTTTTTTCACCTCAAACATTGTATTTTTCAAATCTAGAGCTTTAATTTGGTCTTTGTTTATATCTACTAAGTGTAAGGTAGTTTAGAAGAAAATCAAAGGAAACCCAAAGGAGCAGACTTTAGGTTAAGCTTCCAAAAAACTATTCCTAGTATTTAGGGTCACAATACCTCTGCTCTGATTTGAGAATTTCCATTAACAATATGAGAAATTGCCAAGTTGAGAAGCTGCTCACCAAAGAACCAAGTTGCATAGGCCATACTCAAGAAAGTTGTCACCCCCACTCTAGAAAATCTCTGACTCAGGGAGGACTACTGATGCACTATATTGCCTAGGCTATAATCAACACCAGGAAAATGGACACCTAACCCCATCCACTCCTTATCTAGTTCCAAATCTGTGTCTCATGCAAATGCTATGGATTGGGATAACTTAAATCATATCTCTACCCAGAGCCACAAGAGAGGCTAAAAATGCAGTTTTTGGTGTTACTGTTTCTGAAATAGGGAAGACATTCTAGAAGAAAGAATGAATAAGTGTTGAGCAAGTCAGCCCCTATATCTCCCACAGTTTCACAGTATGGATAAAGAAATGTAGAAAGCCAGATTCTGAGCCTTTGATCGGGCTACATATAACTAGGGAAGACCTCCAGCCTGTTCTTACCGCCCCCCCTTGGTCATTTAAGTCAGTCAATATATCACTTTATTAGGCTTAAGCTAATTTCAATTATGTTTTCATCACTTGCCAGAGTCCTAATTAATACAAATTTTAAGGTTCCTTAAAACTCTAGTGTCCTATGATTCATTTTCTTTTGCTCAAGAAATTTACCAGCAATGATTTTGGTGGCAAGGAAATATAATCTTAAACAGGAGAGACCTAGATCAAAACTGAATAACCTGGAGTCTCTCTCTCTCCTTCCCTCTTATCCTATCATCCCTTCACCTTATTGTAGTCTGCCATTCCAAGAGGGAGCAGAATAAACCATAGGATCACAAATTTGACAAATTTAGAAATGATTTAAGCATGTTTAGTGCCCAGCTGCAAGGACTCTAGGCTTGTCTAGTCAGTAGTTCAATAGAATGGGTCTGAGGATGCAAAAAAGGGACAGTTGAGTTGAACTTCCCTTCATTGGGTGAGAGAATAGAGATAAAAGTTTTTTAAGTAGAGGGTAGTACCCAGCAGGAAAGTTATACTGGTGTAAATGAAAAAATGCAATATAAATGTACTTTTATTAAGGTCTGAGAATATAATGACAATAATACAAAATCACCAAAAGTCTGCAGGGGACTAGTATCCCCAACTAGGGAAAGAATAGCAAGATTTTGGAAAGCACATTGAAGACAAACTCTTTAAACTTCACATTTCCACTGGGGATGGATCTTTCTTCAGGGAATAGAAAGCCATGCTTGCAGTTTAATTTCCTCTGTTATACACTGTCCAAGCATGCTGTGTTGTCCCTTGATGACATTCTATTACAGTTATACATAATTATTTCTGTAATTACTTGGTTAAGTCCATGTTTTTTGATAAAGCTCAAGTTCTGTAGGGCCAAAGCTTGTTAATTTCTGTATCCCCAAAACTAGCACACAGCCTGGAAAATAGGAAATCAGACAATAAATATTTTTTTCAAATATAGTTGACTAAAACTTGTGTTCCAGTTTTAAAATTATGCCAATAGTTGGGAGCAATTATCTTCCAAACTTCCTTTTCCTTCTAAGTAAAATCTTCCTTAAATATCAAACTCTAAACAAAATATCATCTTTCCCCCTAAATAATGAAAAGATTAAAGATAAATATTTGGGGGCACCTGGGTGGCTCAGTTAAGCCTCTGCCTTCGGCTCAGGTCATGAACCCAGGGTCCCGGGATGGAGCCCGCATCAGGCTCTCTGCTCAGTGGGGAGCCTGCTTCCCCCTCTCTCTCTGCCTGCCTCTCTGCCTACTTGTGATCTCTCTCTGTCAAATAATAAATAAAATATTTTTTAAAAAGATAAATATTTTGAAAGTACTAAGCCTGCAGTCACATCCATGTTCCCTAATGACCATTTATGTGCTTTCACTTTGTATCTGATACCCAGGTATTGGCTTTAAATGTATAATTCAATTTAACTTTTATCATTACATTCTAAGACTATCTTCTAAGATAGGTACCACCATTTTACAGATGAAGAAACTAAAGCCCAGAAAGTTTGAACAGCCTCTAAAGAACTGAGCTAAGATATGAACCCAGATTCTTTTAATTCCAAAGTTGAAGTCAGTCCCAGGTCGACTGGGCATATCATTTGCTAAAATAAATTAGACTCAAGATTCCTCCCCCTTGATTTGACCACAGAAAAGCTTGTATAAGTTCTATTTCATCTCTTTCCCCAAGAATTTTCAAATGTGATTTCTAGAAGTGCAAAAATTTTTCCCAATTCTTATTATAACCAAATGGCTTTGACAACCAAGAAGTTTGTCCCAAGAGGATTTGGTGTGGCCAGGAAAACCCAACAACTCTCCCAGGAACACAAGACAGATGGCACATGCTCTGTTATGGAGCCCACATCTCCACTTCTGGAAGGGTTTTATTTTCACTCTAAATCTTTAAAATTCCTTGGTAAAGTCATAGCAAACGCTCTTGGTTTTGTTTTGTTTTCAGAGCAGAATAGTGGCCTGCACTTCTGAAATTCTGATCTCTCAGAGGATCCCTCTTCCTTTGTTACACAGCACAGGAAGAACTGAACATTTTTATTTTTAATTTTCCGATGACAATGACAGTACAGACTACTCAGATGAAATATGCCTTTGAATTCCTGGGTAGTTCCACAGGAGGTAGAGACATATTGTGTTTTGATGCAGGCATGCGCTTTAAAAGCAAGATGTGGCAATCCCGTTTTCTAAATGCCTGGTGAGAAAGCAGAATAGAATTGTAACTTTTAGGGTATTATAATTAAAAGTGAAGGCCATAGTCAAAGGACTTTATTTTTCTAGCGTAAACTTTGCTCTGCTTTCTAACTTCTGAGGCTCATGGGGTTGAATTCCCAGAGCTCTGTCAATAATGTGGCTCACTGGCAAATTTGATGTGTTTTCTCAGCTGTAACAGAGCTTATTAGCATAACATTTGCACACAGCTCCCAAGGGATCAAAAGGAGTCTAGAGGTTTATATTAGCATTTTGAAGATTGAAATTATTCTAAAGTTTTGTAAGAAGGTCGAGAACACTGACTGAGAACCATTTAAAACTTGAATAAGATTTTGGCCAACTATTGCATACAGTGTACAGCTGCAAAAAGTTCCTCCACAGAGGAGCAGGGATCAGGGTATCGGAAGGAAGAACAGTTTTAGTTTCATATAGCTTGGTGTGAGTTTAATAGTATGTGTGGCCAAATCCACACATGGAGAAAGACCATCAATGACATCCATAACAAGGGTTCTACTTCAAAATCTGTTGTGGTTAGAAATCTTGACTTTCAGGAGCTGGGTGTTCTGTATCAAAGTCAGTGATACATATTATTAAGTGACATATATGACTATATGCAGATTATCTCTTCCATCCTGCAGCCTCCAGATGCCTATAGCCAGGATACCTAAGTACATCATTACCTTGGGAGACATCAGAGTCTATGTGAAAATCTGAACAACATCAACTAGGGCTCTTGTGGATTCAAGTGAAACAACAGGTGGAAACAACAAAAACATTTATTGGTTCACATAACTGAAAGGTACAGGGATAAAATATATGTCAGAAAAGCCAGTATCTTTTTTGTTTCAGGCATATTTAGATTTCTTATGGCATTTGAATTTTAACCATTGCTTCTCTAGAATGATCTCTCTTTGCTTAACTTCTATGAGTTCATGGTTCTTGTTCTTTCTAATACCTCACTGGCTTTTCATTCATGGACCCTCCTCTTCCACTAACCACCCAAATATTAGTGATCTCCAGGTCTTTTAACCATGTTTCCCCTTAATGATCTTGTCTGAAAACATATATTCAATTACCATCTAAACCTCCCTGGTGGTCTAGTGGTTAGGATTCGGTGCTCTTTCTCTCTCTCTCAATTACCACCTACATACTAATGACTCTTACATCTGTATTTTCAACTCTAAGATGTCTCTTGACCTTCTCACTCTTGTCTCCATCTTCCTCCTCAATATCTTTATCTGACTTTGCTTCAGGTACTACAAATTCAGTATAATCTATCTGACCCACTCTACCAGTTTAAGATGCAGATGAAGCCACATGTCTTTTATTCTTTCAATTAATTGTTCAAGTTCTCATATGCTTATGTTCATAGATACACACCATTGTAGAAAAACTCAGGAGTTCACTCAGCCCAAATATATCTAGTCCTCTTTTTCAAACTCCAGGTGAAAAAGAGGAGTTACAAAGCCCTCCTACCCCACTAGTAGGCCCACAGTGGCCACATGGGTCACTTTTGAACACTGGTCTTGCCCATTTTTCTAGACATTTGCTCACTACCAACTACATCAGTAGTTCCTCATAACTCTCAAAATGAAGAATGTCTTCATGGCTTCTAAGTCTTCCATGTTCCACAACCTAAACCATATCCAGCTCTGTAGCTTCATCTCCAGCTACTATTCTACATAATTTTTAAGTTTTCCAAACTCCAGCTATCTCACACTGTTCCATATTCCTGCATCTTCACACATGCTATTCTTTTTTAAAAAAAGATTTTATTTATTCAAGAGAATGAGTGAGAGAGAGAGCACAAGCAGGAGGAGGTGTAGAGGGAAGGGAGAAGCAGGGTCCCTGCTGAGCAAGGAGTCCTACCTGGGGCTCAACTCCAGGACCTTGGGATCACGACCCAAGCCAAAGGCAGTTGTTTAACCAACTGAGCCATCCAGGCACTCCCACACATGCTATTCTTGATATCAGCAATATCCAGTTTTCCATTTTCAAATAATTGACCCCTTTGTCCTTTTGCAAAACTCAGTTCAAGTACTTCTAAATTTGGGAAACATCTGTGGGCTTTCTGTCTGATTTTGATGTCCTCTGAGCAATAAGACTCTTTATCACATTACAATATGAATGCTGACCTAGTTGTTCATCTCTCCCTCTAGGCTATAACTTCATTAAGGAAAATACCATGTCTTATTTATATTGACAGTCACATCAGAGAATGCACTGCCTATCACCCAATAGGTATTTCATAATGTTGACTCAAAAGAATGAATAACATGTGTAAAGTTCTAGTACACTTCTAACACATTATCAGTGCTTAACAAATGTTAGTTCCATTTCACATCTCTCCTTTTTCCCTAACATCTTTTGCTTTACTAAGCTGTATAATTACTTTTCACTTACACTGCAGGAGCCATTTGCCCAAAGAAAAGAAAATTGGAGATTTTGTAGTTATTCAGATTTGCTAATCTGAATTATCCAGTTTAACTCTCTCACAACATTTACCAAATGTTTGCCAAATACTCACTTCTCTTTATGCTGTCCAGGTACAGTTCCTGTCAGTAGCTTGTCATTACGACAAGAGAGATATGAAAGGTTGCACTTAGACTTCCTATAGACATAACTTCATTCATTTGTAGTTGCTATTAGAAGCGATATCTGACACAATGTAAGAATCTAGCCAATCAAGAAACAGAACTGGGTATTGAAAAGCAAGACAACTTAGCACCCTCCACCATGATAAATCAAGTCAAATTTTTGTTGAATCTTATTTTTTAAGTTTATTTATTATTAAGTAACCTCTGCACACAATGTAGAGCTTGAATTCATGACCCCGAGATCAAGATTTGCATGCTCTCCCAACTGTGCCAGCCTGGTCACCCTTGAATCTTATTAATTTTCTGTCTTCCCATCAACTTGTAGCAATTCTATTGTGCATTATATTTGAATGAGGTGGTACTTGGAGTCATTTTGATGTCATGAAGAAAATAATCCTGAAGTCAAAACTAACACAGAAGAGGGCAAGACCCTGAATTAACCAGGCTTTCTCTATCTCTGATTTTCTTCAGTTACAAGCAGAAATTATTTATTATTGTTGTTATTTTCGATGCCAATCTGGTCAAAAAATTAGACTCATCTGTAAAATAGGCATACTATTGTTTGTAAGAGTTTTTTTCAAATGTCACAGGGGACCAACATAGGGATTTGGTGCAGAGACAGGGTCAATGCTTTACCTGCTGCCTTAGATTCTTCTCTGCTGAGATCAATTGGTGTGCTTCTAACAGGAGATTGGAAATGTAAAGGTCAATCTCTGACCTTAAAGACCATCTATTTCTGGAAATAAAATTTAATGTATAAAATATTGGAAAAGGTTAAGAGTTTTGCTGACTTTTTAGTGGTATTAAAGCGATATTATGCCAGGTACCCAGGAATACCGGGGTGTTGATCAACCAACCATCTCCACCTCCAGCTCCCAAGGTGATTTAGGGGAATACACACAAGGAACATTAACAAAGAAGAACCCACACTTCCCTTTAGTAATAGCTGGGCCTTGGCCAAGGAGTCCAAAATCAGAACTCTGGTAAATCTGCACTAGAACATATATATGGCTTAGGTTCAAACAACAAAGAAGCCTTCCTTCTACCCCTCCTTCCAAGCCAAATCCAAATGATAAAGCCTTATCACATTTGGTCTGGACACCTATAACAGGGGCCTTTTCAATATATTCAGATGAAAGGAAGTAGAATAGAAGGCCGGGTATGGACATTCTACCACACAAAGATCTTGCTCTTTAACAAATATGACCTAATCAGTGTCTGGCAAGTTGACCAATGGGATTAGTGACTTCTCTTGGAGTGAGGAGATGAAGAATGTGGGACAGAGGCATACAGTGCCGAAGAAACATCCTTCTATCCCTACCAACATCAATTAAAATTAGTCTGAAGCATCAGTTTCCAGTTCTCTACAAATCACATTCCAGTAGAAGAACGGGGAAGTGACCAAGGATAAAGACATCTGAGGGTGCTTCTGGACCATGCATTGCCTCCTGCATGGAAAATGCCTTTCACTTCCATTTACACTCCTCTGCACATCCCAGCTTACTATGAAAGTACAAAAACAATACACAATGAAGACAGAGGATAGCGACTTAGTTCTCCATTCCTGAGTTGTTGAAAACAACAGAAAGAAACACAGAACAACATTAAAAAGCATGAGTTTAGATCCTACAGACGTGGGTTCAAATCCTGACCCTACCATTTTCTAGATCTGACAGCAAACCTTTGGAAAATCCTTTAATTCTGTAAGTCTCAGTTTCCTTTCTTTAAATATTTTTTTATTGTGTTATGTTAGTCACCATACAGTACATCATTAGTTTTTGATGTAGTGTTCCATGATTCATTGTTTGTGTATAACACCCAGTGCTCCATGCAATACATGCCCTCCTTAATACCCATCACTAGGCTCAACCATCCTCCCAGCCCCCTCCCTTCTAAAACCCTGCATTTGATTCCCAGAGTCCATAGTCTTTCATGGCTTATCTCCCACTCTGATTTCCCCCCTTCATTTTTCCTTCCCTTCCCCTAATGTCTTCCATGCTAGTCCTTATATTCCACAAATAAGTGAAACCATATGATAATTGTCTTTCTCTGTTTGACTTATTTCACTTAGCATAATCTCCTCAAGTTCCATCCATGTTGATGTAATTGTTGGGTATTCATTCTTTCTGATGGCTGAGTAATGTTCCATTGTATATATGGACCACACCTTCTTTATCCATTCATCTGTTGAAGGGCATCTCAGCTCTATCTACAGTAGGGCAATTATGAACATTGCTTCTATGAACATTGGGGTACATATGGCCCTTCTTTTCACTACATCTCTATCTTTGGGGTAAATATCCAGTAGTGCAATTGCAGGGTCACAGGGTAGCTCTATTTTTAATTTCTTAAGGAATCTTCACACTGTTTTCCAAAGTGGCTGAACCAACTTGCATTCCTCAACACTATGGTCAACTAATCTTCAATAAAGCAGGAAAAAATACCCAATGGAAAAAAAGTCTCTTTATTTGATAAATAAATAAAAGTGTTGGAAAAATTGGACAGCTATACAAAGAAGAATGAAACTCAACCATTCTCTTACACCATACACAAAGATACACAAAGATAAACTCTAAATGGATAAAAGACCTCAATGTGAGACAGGTCCATCAAAATCCTAGAGGAGAACATAGGCAGTTACCTTTTTGACATTGGCCATAACAACTTCTTTCAAAACATGTATTCTAAGCCTTAGTTTCGTTTTTTTTTTTTAAAGATTTTATTTACCCATTTGACAGACAGAGATCACAAGTAGGCAGAGAGTCAGAGAGAGAGAGGAGGAAGCAGGCTGTCCGCAGAGCAGAGAGCCCAACACGGGGCCGGATCCCAGGACCCTGGGATCACGACCCGAGCCGAAGGCAGCGGCTTTAACCCACTGAGCCACCCAGGTGCCCCTAAGCCTCAGTTTCTTAATCTGTAAAATAGAGATGATAATATCCTTAGTTTACTGTAATCCTATACAAAAGCCACTCTTCCTTAGCATTATTTTACCTCTATAAAAGACTTTTCTTTTGCAAATGAAAACGTTGGTCTTTGAGGGAGAATTCTAGAAGGGTTGTTTCACCCAAGCACTAATTTCTATTTTATAGAAATAGCCTGTGCATAACTAGCTGAGGTCTGGATAGAGTATATAGAGTATAGAGCTCTTAGAACATCAAATTGGTCAGTTTTGTCTGCCTGAAAAATCTCCCATTACTACGATATCATAGACATTTGTTAAACTACCCTTTTCCTCTTGACTAGACAATGATGATGTCATGTCTTTTTTTTTAAAATATTTTATTAATTTGACAAGAAGACAGAGTGTGAGCAGGAGGGAAAGGGAGAGAGAATCTGAAGCAGACTCCACACTGAGCACAGAGCTTCATGTGGGCCTTGATCTCATGATTATGAGAATATGACCTAAGCTGAAACCAAGATTCAGAGGCTTAACCAAATGAGCCAACCAGGCACCCTGATGATGTCATATCTTAAGAACAAATATACAAGATAGCTTCCCCATAATCCCCTTCTCATAAAAGTGTTTCAAGAATAAAAAAGATTGTGAGGTTATTTTTGACAAGCAGACATACATTAAATTCCATTTACTGCACTCAAGAGTTCATTGTGGGCTGTGAAGAACATATAGGAGTTCAGAAAATATAAGAAATGGAGTTTCCTATGAAGAAAGAAGAAAGTGAGCAAAAATAGTTAGAAAATTTAAAAGTGCTGGAATATGAGGGGAACAGCAGAAGTTTAATTATCTGAGAATCAGGAAGATCAGTAGTAAAACCATTATATGTCAAGTGCTTACTATGTACTAGGCACTGTATTATTCCCCTCTTGTGTTGGATAACTTAATCCCAAAGAAGCCCTGAGATAAGTGCTATCATTTCTATTTCTTGGAACTAGAGTCTTGGAGAGATTAAATACCTTGCCCAAGGTCACCCTAACTTTACAGGTTTTAAATAGGCTCTGAGTGAGGCTAATAAGAGCAGTTTAAGAAAAATGCAAAAGGAGCCTCAAATGTCAGCATTGAAAGCCCTATTAAAAGCTAGATAATGAGTTCCCAGAGGATAAGATCTGAACATGAGGTATCTGGGGATAATAAATACTTATGCGTAGTAGGGATCCTAGTTATATAAAGTCACTTTAGGTATGGAATATAATTTTGGGAAGGGATATGAATCTTAAATGTAGGCAATCTCAACATATCCCTTTATTTCCTTCTTAGGGTAGAAACCATGTCATGCTCAATTTTATGTCCCCTCCCCCAACATCATCTGATTCAGACTTTCACTCCCATAGTACTCTCTTCAAACCCTTATTCTAGAACTTTAATTAATCTGCTAAGTGTTCAAGTCATGGGGGCTTCTTATATACAATGTATTGTCCATTTGTGTAGATCCATAACCTGGCAGGCACATAGTACTTTAGGTACTCACTGAGTATGTGTTATACAAACCAATGAATAACCTTAGGGATGAATATATTTTGTGAATATACCTACAAATAAATAAATTGAACTGAATCAAGTTAAACTACAGAATGATCTTATCAGTGAAGGTGAACTTACTCTATTCACCAGCATCTGGCACAGTGTAGAATACTTAGTACATGCTTAGATGTTTGCATTTTAAGATGGGATCCAAATGAATGAGGAATTCACAGAGAAAACTAGAAAACAATGGGGTAGTAGAAGCAAAGGTTCCATAGTTTGTGGTGGATTTTTAAAGGGGGAGGGAAGAAGAGAGAGAGAATTAAGATATTACTCACCTTGAGAGAACCGGGATATTCCACATGAAGGTGAGGACCAATGGCCCCAAAGAGGAATAAGCAGAGTGCCATCTCAGAATATACTTCAAATAGGTCACTTCTAATGTCTAATCCCTATTTCCCACACTAGCAAGATAGAAATAATTATCCACTGAATACAAAACTGCTTAAACAATAAAAGGACTCAGAGAACTCTCAGGTACAGGAACCCTGGAATTAGTTAATTAAGCAAGTCAATGGACCAGATTCTTTCTTCCTTTTAGCTTAAAACCTACCTCTCCTTGTGGTCCTAAAATGGCTTTAGTAATTCCAGTTACCACAAATTCACTCACAAACATCCAGCAGAGATTATTTATTTGATGTGTCTCTTGTTTTTCTTATTTTATTTAAACTCAATTATTGAACATATACTTTATCATTAGTTTCAGATGTAGAGTTTAGTTATTCATCGATTGCCTATCACACCCAGTACTCATTACATCATGTGCCCTCCTTAATGTCCATCACCCAGTGACCCCATTTCCCCACCCACCTCCCCTACATCAACTCTCACTTTGTTTCCTGTAGTTAAGAGTCTCTTATGGTTTGTCTCTATTGTTTCCCAGAATCTCCCCATAGTCAACATACTTGTATATTCCACTGCCCAAAATGGGTAACAGCACCCCCTTCTATGCCAATAGTTAGTATATGAATAGGAGCTCCACTCTTGGCCTAAATGCTCCCTGCCTCCCAGCTCTCCCTCCCTCCCTCCCTCCTTTCCTTCATGGAAGAATTGCACAAATGTAAAAAGCAGAGCTCTGGGATCAGAAGAACCTGATTGAATTGTACCCCAGCACTTGCCCTCTGCATGGCTTTAGACAAGTGAATTGATGAGTCTGAGCCCATAAAATATAAGAAATAATACAAGCTACCTCATGTGGTTATGGAGATTAAAGAAATAATTTTGTAAAGCACTTAGCATGAAGAGTGGCCCATGAAGATCACTTGATATTGAGTAACTCTTGCTATTCTCTTGCCATTTGGTTCTAGATTTCCGCTAACCTCACGATATTTCCAATAGGCTACACAGCCACCACCTTAGAGTGAATGTGAATAAAACAGCATTTCTTAGAACTTCCTGGTTGAACAGCTTTCACAGATGCTTCATAAACTTTAATAACTATATACACCACTTTGTCTCTCTCTTCCATATTGATATGTACACCCAATGCAACTGTCTTATTTTTGTTAATAGCTTTTGGACTCTTTTTGTCCAAGATCATGGCTAAATTCTTATTCTGAGTTTTTCTTGCTCTAAGACATCTATGCACTATGACTTGCTGGCTTGCTGTCCTGCCTCCTACTGCTTGCTCTCAGCCAATCAGCACATTCCTGATCACGTTCTTTGATCACATTGTCCACTACATTCTCTTCAGCCTTCTAGTGACTGCAGATCTTTGTTTTGACATAGAATTCTTACATTTGTCTTCAAAACACTATGCTAGCTAGCTAACTCTATTTTACATTAAAAAAAAATCTTTAATGACCCTTCTTTCAACTAAAAAGCTGTATCCTAAAGTTTTGGGATCCTTACTAAATGTGCTTATGATCTCAATGTGGCCTGGGCCAAGCCACATACTTCCCACATTCTTGATTTTCTCAACCATACATGTCCCTTGCCTTTAGAAAACTGGCATTTGATCTTTGGGTAATAATGCTGTACATTATATGACAGTACCAATTTTCTAATAGAAAACATGTCAAAGTATATTCAGCTATATGTCAAGACCAGGAAAGAAGCAGTGTTGAGTTAGGGTTAAAACCACAGACCTTGAAATTGACAGACACCCCCATACTCAATCCCAGCTTTCCTGCTTATTATTTGTGACTTGGTTCTTAAAACCTTGGTGAGGCTTGGTCTCACATTTACAATGTGAAGATTTTAAGACTAAGACATAGGGCTATTGTCTGAAATCAACTGATATGATGAATGTGAAGTATTTAAATGATTATTGTCTGGTAAACCTTGAATACCTTGTAACTACCATTGTCCTCACCTCTTTATGGGTCAAAATCCATGTTGCCAATTGAAATGAGGGTTTGCCTACATCTGGAAAGACTATTTTCTTAGACCATCATTAGTTTTTCTATGCTGAAGTAACTCCAGGTATGACAGTTTCCAAGAAACAGGGAAATTTACATGCATCTATTATCATTCACTTAAGGAATTACCCAAATTAAAAATATCATCAGATGTAAATGGCTGAGGAACATTCACACCTATTCCCACAAATACAGATTGGAAAGAGCCAATTAAGATTATTTTCTCCTATGCCCTAGCAAGCATTCTGCTCAAGAGGATTTTAAATTACTCAGGGGATCAGGAAGAGGGAAAGAAAGTAGAAGAAAAAATCCTCTCTGCACTCAGGCAGAAATTCAAAGAGGAAAAATTGCTTCTTATGTTGATCTCCTGCTCTGGATTTTTCTTGGTTTTATAAAATGGACTTAAAAGTCCCCTCTAGTTTTGATTTTACTTTTATTCATGCATTGGGAAGCCAGAGAAAATTGCATAAGCAAAACTTGCTACAAATTTCAAGTTATGTATAAGGAAGAGTTAAAATAAAGACTGCAAATAATAGGTTTTCTCAGCTTCACTACTTGCCATCCTTTGCCTTATCCAGTCCCTGCATACCCTTTTGCCAGCAACCTGCACAGCTCCACACCTTTGCTCATTTTTTCCCCTCCAGCCTATAATGTGTTCCTCTTCTTTACTCATTCAGCTTTCTTGGTCCAAATCAAATTTCACATGCCCTGCTAAGCTCTTCTTATGCCTACCCTTCCCCAAGGGCACAATCAATCACTCTTGATGCTGTGATTCTACTATGGGTTGTTCATGCTGTTTTAACAATTTTCACATTGTTTTCTACTTTATTATTTACATTTCTGTTTCTTTAATGTCCCAAACAATTTTCCCCCTCAGTCAAAATAACCATTTTCTCCCATTGGCCTGAGGATTTCTTGAAGGCTATGGTTATTTGGCCTCAGCTCTCTTTGGGGAAAGAATAGTATCTAGAGCAGTGGTTATCAACCAGGGTGATTTTGCCCTCCAAGAGGCATTTTAAAACATTTGGAGGGACGCCTGGGTGGCTCAGTTGGTTGGGCGGCTGCCTTCGGCTCAGGTCATGATCCCGGTGTCCTGGGATCGAGTCCCGCATCGGGCTCCTTGCTCAGCGGGGAGCCTGCTTCTCCCTCTACCTCTCTGCCTACTTGTGCTCTCTGTCTGTCAAATAAATAAATAAAAATATTAAAAAAAAAAAAAACGTTTGGAGACATTTTTGATTGTCCCAACTGGGTTCTGCTGCTGATATCTAGTGGTAGAGGCCACAGATGTTGCTGAATGTCCTTCAATGCACCAGACAGCGCTCACCACAAAGAATTTTGTAGCCCAAATGCCAGTATCACACTGTCTTCATTCTGTAGCTTCGCAGAATGGGAATGAGAAGTATGACCTCCCACTTTGTTCTTTTTTCAAAATTCTTTTGGCTATTCTGGTTATTTGACTACTATCAACTTCTAGTAGGGGAGGGGGACCAATTTTGATGATGGTAGGGATTGCATTGAATCTGTAGTTCAATGTGAAGAGTATTATCATCTTAACAGTATTAAATGTTCAGGCCCATGAATATGGTATCTCTCTCCATTTATCTAAATCTCCTTTAATTTTTTTTTGTGGTATTTTGTAGGTTTCTTGTACTTTCAAGTCTTGTGCTTCTTAGGTAATTTTAATCCTAAATATTTTATTCTATTTTGTTGATTTTAAGTCTAAGTATTTTATTATTTTTTATATGATACAGTTATTTTCAGTTTTTTAAATTTTTCATTGCAAGTGCTTAGAAATAGAATTGATTTTCATATATTGATCTCATACTTGTAATCTTGATAAATTCTTTTATTAACCCTAATAAACTGGTTTTTTAGTGGATTTTTTAAGATTTTCTTTACACAATATCATGTTATCCATAGAGATAATTTTACTTATTAATTTCTGGTATGGATGCTTTTTATTTCTTTTCCATGTTTAAGTACCCTGGCTGGAATCTCTAGCACAACAATGAACAGAAGTGAAGAAAGTAGATATATTTATTCTATTATGAATCTTAGGGGAAAGACACCCGTCTTTCACTATTTAGTATGATGTTAGCTACAAGTTTTTCAGAAATACCCTTTATTAAGATGAAGTTCCTTCAGTTCATATTTTGTTAAGTGTATTTATCATGAAAAGTGTTGAATTTTGTGAAAAGAGTTTTCTATCAACTGAATTGATCACGTGTTTTTTCTCCTCAATTTTATTGATGCAGTGTATTATGCTGATTAATTTTCAGATGTTAAAGTAACCTGGTATTCCAGGGTAAGTCCTACTTGGTCATGTGCATAATCATTTTTATATGTTGATAGATTCAATTTGTTAGTTATGTTGAGGATTTTTACACCTATTTTAATAATGAATATGGATATATGATTTTATCTTCTCATATAACTTGTCTAGTTTTGATACTTAGGTAATACTGCTCTCACAGAATGAATTAAGAAGTATTCCCTCTTCTATTTTTTGTAAGAATTTATGAAAGATTGATATTAATTTTACTTTCAACATTTAGTGGAATTCACCAGTGAAAACATTTTACCCTGGGCTTTTTTTTGTAAAAAGTTTTAAATTGTTAATTCAATGTTTTATTTGTTATAAGTATAGTCAGATTATTTTTTACAGGTCAGTTTTGTGTTTTTCTAGGAATTTGTTCATTTCATCTAACTTATATAATTTTTGGCATACAGTTGTTTATAATATAATATCCCCTTATATTTTTTTGAAATATGTCAGCAAGATCAGTTATAATATTCTCTTTTTCACTCTGATTTTAATAATTTGACCTTTTTTTCTCTCTCTCTTTTGAGGGGGTCAAGAAAGCTAAATTTTTTTTTTCCCCAAATTTGTTAATCTTGCAACTAACCAACTTCTAGTTTCAGTTTTTCTCTTTTTTCTTTCTATTCTCTGTTTCATTAATTTCCACTCTATTCCTTAGTTTTCCTTCCATTTGCTGGCCACAGATTTATTTTGCTTTTCTTTTTCTAGTTTGTTAAGGTACAAGTTTAGATGACTGATTAAGATCTTGCTTCTTTTTTTTTTTAAGATTTATTTATTTATTTATTTATTTGACAGACAGAGATCACAAGTAGGCAGAGAGAGAGAAAGGGAAGCAGGCTCCTTGCTAAGCAGAGAGCCCGATGCGGAGCTCAATCCCATGACCCTGAGATCATGACCTGAGCCGAAGGCAGAGGCTTTAACCCACTGAGCCATCCAGGCTCCCCAAGATCTTGCTTCGTTTTAAACAGGTGTTTATAGCTATAAATTTTTCCCTAAGCACTGCTTTCACTGCATTTTTATTCTCATCCATCTCAAAACATTTTCTAGTTTCTTTTGTGAATTCCTTCTTGACAAATTGGTAATTTAGTGGTATATTGTTTTTTTTCCTGCATATTTGTATGTTGTCCAAATAATCCTGCTATTGATTTATAATTTCATTCCACTGTAGCCAGAGAGCATACTTTATTTTATTTCAATCCTTTTACTTTATCTTACTTTACTTTATTATATTTCAATCCCATTTCTCAAGGCCTGTTTTATGGTCCACCATGTAGAGTTTCTTAGAGAATGTTCTGTGTGTGCTTCAGAAGAATGTATTTGCCACTGTCGTTGAGTGGAGTGGTCTAGAAATGTCTGTTAGATCTAGTTGGTTTATAGTGTTAAGTTTTCTGTATCTATCTGGATGGTAATTCATCTAGTTCTATCCATTACTGAAGTTGAGTATTGAAGTTTCTATTATTGTTGAACTGTTGAGGTCTCCTTTTAATTGTTAGTTTTCACGTTATGTTTTAGAAGCTCTATTTTTAGGTGTGTTTATGTTTATAATTGTTATCTAACCCTAATGGACTTACTCTTTTATCATTATAAAATGTTTATCATGTCTCTTGTCACATTTTTTTTCTCTTGTAAACTATTTTGTCTGATTTAATGTAGCCACTTAGCTTTTCTATGACTCCTGTTTGCATGCCATAACTTTTTCATCCTTCTACTTTTAAACTATCATATATTTAAATCTAAAGCATTATCATCTATAGAGAACATATAGTTGAATCATATTTTCAGTCTAACTTATTTGCCTTTTGATGGGAGTATTTTATCCATTCACATTAATGTTATTATTTATATAGTGGATTCATATCAACCATTTGTCCCTTTTTTATATGTATCAAAGATGTGCTTGTAAATTTAATTCAACTTAAAGTCCTGTTTTATTATAATCCCCTTTTAAGTAATGTGGGAAGCACAGTATATTTGTGGCAAGAACTTAAGAATTTGGATTGCAGTTTCACATTTTGTTACATTCATGAAACCTTTAAAATCCCTAGATGTTATTTTTTTTTCTCATCAGTCAAATAGAGGCTGCCATTCCTGCTTTACTTAAGCCATGGAACTTCTTGGTGATGGTGAAATTTGAACATAAATCTTAAAGGTTTTCTGTGTGAAATATAGCTATAACTAAAAAGACCAGGGATTACAGGAAAAGCCAGGAGGTGACATCTTCACTTTAACTTCATTCTGATTCTGGGCACTTGATGTGGACCACCATACCTCTGCCTGAACAGGGTTCATAACCATGATCAGAGATTCCTACATTTGTATAAATTTGATTCTAAAATCCTCTCATAAACTTGAGCACTGAGCAAATGTGTAGTCATTGTCTCCAAGTGGACTGTATTGCTGTATCTCATAATATCTCTTACTGGGTTGTTACTTTATTTGAAATCAAGGGTTTCAGTGGCATGAACAAAAGTGAGCTAGTGACAAAGGGAAAAAACACATTTGGACTCATTGCTTGAATAAGTTTTTCATTCAAAAGCTCTTTCCTACAGCGGGAAATAAGCTCAATACCCCATCCTTGACAGTAGAAGCAATTTACCTTCTTTTGGCAGGGAAAAAAAAAGAAAAGAAAAGAAAAAAGAAAACAACCTTCCCTCATGCCTGGGTTTTGGAATTCCTTGGGTATATGCCACTTACTTGAGTTTCAATTTTATCAGCTGTAAGTTGTGGAGAAGTGATAAGAGTTTACCTCACAGTGTCATTTTTGAGACCATTTTAGATGACTATATAGAAACCCACAAATATCTGGTACTCAGTGTGGATTATCTTTCCTACCTATCTCCCCTACCTTCTTGTACTTTCTTATAAGAAAACCCATCTGTGAGGACTCTGTATTATGCTTGTCAGTCATTCATGCCTCAGAATAAGTAAACATAACACTCGTGTCAATAAGTGCTTCCTTCAATGTCAAGGGTACTATTGGGATCAAAAATGAGGAGAAATTTCTTGCTAGCATTGGTTGAAATCTCACTGATGAATGGGAGTTAGTTAGGCAAATAAGAGTTCTCTACTTTTTATAGAGGAAGAGGTAGACACTTGGGGCTGGAGAGAAAATGTGGCGGTTGGGAAATGAGGCATGCCTAGGAATCAAGTGGAAGAATAAAAAATAGAGATGAAAAGAAAAAATGAAACAAGATAGGATTGGGGGAGAGACAAACAATAAGAAACTCCATCTCACAAAACAAACTGAGAGTTGCTGTGCTGTGGGGGGTTAGGGATAAGGTGGCTGGATGATGGACATTGGGGAGGGTATGTGCAAAGGTGAGTGCTGTGAAATGTGTAAGCCTGATGATTCACAGACCTGTACCCCTGGGACAAATAATACATTATACGTTAATAAAAAAATAGAGATGAGGAAAATTAGGATAGTTTCCTTTCATATGTAATGACATCTACTCAAGACCTCTTATTCTAGGATTTGCTTTCCCTAGCATGCATTCTCTGATTCTCCATTATCTAGATCAACCACGAATGAGGGTGGGGGATGGAAATCAAACTATTTTAAGCCAAAATTCCATTCTATTAAATTTTCTAAAGCAAGGTCTATTCTGAGAAGTGTGATTAAGTATTTGCTAGGAATACTTTAGAGGCCTCTTCAGGGCAGCCAGGTTGTCAAAATTCTAAAGACACTGCATCATTCTTAGACTGTGACCTTCAAGGAAATTAATTGTCACTCCTGCTCGTCCTTCCTTGAAGACATTCCAAACCTTCAGGTTTTGTGGTGGTTTTTGGCAGCATCTACCTGAGTTTTTGGACTGTTAAATCTTAGTTGAAAAATGTCAATGTGAAATGAGATTTATGCCAGCTTGTCTAACAGGCCTGACAAGTAATTCAAATATTATTCCAACCTGGATGTTCTCACATCCACCAAGATGAAAATTAAGTACTACATGGGCTCAAGATGAGCATTTCCAAGGCAAAGCCTTCCCCAACTCCCATTCTCCCTTCCTATGTTTTTCATGATTTAGTATTAAGCATTCTGCTGAGAGGAAACATTTAAAATTCTAGATAATGGTATATGAAATGTAAAAACAAAGGGAGAATCATCAAATGTGTCATATCAGTCATTTTAGTATTCTTACAATGTTCTTTTTGTACCGTTGCTCCCTTCAAAGCTGCAGTGGCAATCCTTTAAAAAACAAATTCATGAAGCACCTCTATGTGCCAGTTACTTTGTTCCATGTTGATGGGACTCAAGATAAAAGCAGTTATGATTCTTACCTTCAAAATGGTGTAAAAAAACAGCTTAAGGGGGATGCCTGGGTGATTCAGTCAGTTAAGTCTGCCTTTGGCTCAGGTCATGATCCCAAGGTCCTGGGATTGAGACGCACACCGGGCTCCCTGACGAGGGAGCTTCTCCTCAGCTTCTCCTTCTGACTGCTGTTCCTCCTGCTTCCATGCTCACTCTCTCTCTCCCTGACAGATAAAAAATTTATAATTAAAAATAGAACAACAGTTTAAGATAGCAATGGAAGACATTTGGCAGGGCAATACAGGAGTTTAAAAAAAAAACAAACAAACAATCCAAGAACTGAGTGCTCCACCATTCATAGTTGTTCAGAAGTGTTATTTGAAAAGAACTTTTTATTAGAAAACAAACAGCAAGGGGCACTTAATTGGCTCAATCGGTTAATCACCTGACTCTTGATCTCAGCCCAGGTCTTGGTCTGAGGGCTGTGAGTTTATGTGGAGCCTACTTAAAAGGGGAAGAAGAAGAAGGAGGAGGAGGAGGAGGAGAGGAAGAAGAAGAAGAGGAAGAAGAAGAGGTAGAAGAAGAAGGAGAAGGGGAAGAAGGGGAAGACGGGGAAGAAGGGGGAGGGGAAGGAGGGAGAGGAGGGGCAGGGGGAGGGAGAGAAGGGGGAGGGGGAGAGAGGGAAGAAAGCAAAAGGCTTGACTATAATGCATCTTATTTACTAGATTTAGATTTATAAGAATGGTGTTGCACAAAGTGTTATTGTTTGGTTTTTCCCTTTGCTTCTTAAAAATCTTGCCCCATTGTTAGGCTAGTTGTATAACTCTGGACAAATCACTGAACCTCAGTTCATTCATTTATAAAGGCAACAATAACAGCAAACTTTTAGGATTATTGAGAAACTGTTTTCAATAAAATAATATCTGTAAAACTCTTTGCACAGTGATAAGCACAAAGCAAGGATTCGCCTGCATCTAGGTTGACTGTAGGGCCTGCATTTTGCATTTTTGGTCTTAATCACTGAGTTGTTGAAAACACAACGGTTCAAAATCTGTGGGACACGACAAAGGCAGTCCTGAGAGGGAAATACTTAGTGATACAAGCCTTTCTCAAGAAAAAAGAAAGGTCTCAAATACACAACCTAACCCTACACCTAAAGGAGCTCGAGAAAGAACAACAAAGAAAGCCTAAACCCAGCAGGAGAAGAGAAATAATAAAGATCAAAGCAGAAATCAATGAAGTAGAAACCAAAAAAACAATAGAACAAATCAACGAAACTAGGAGCTGGTTCTTTGAAAGAATTAATAAGATTGATAAACTGCTGGCCAGACTTATCAAAAAGAAAAGAGAAAGGACCCAAATAAATAAAATCATGAATGAAAGAGGAGAGATCACAACCAACACCAAAGAAATACAAACAATCATAAGAACATATTATGAGCAACTCTATACCAACAAATTTGACAATCTGGAAGAAATGGATGCTTTCCTAGAGACATATAAACTGCCAAAACTGAACCAGGAAGAACTAGAAAATGTGAATAGACCCATAACCAGTAAGGAGATTGAAACAGTCATCAAAAATCTCCAAACAGGGACACCTGGGTGGCTCAGTTGGTTAAGCGGCTGCCTTCGGCTCAGGCCATGATCCCGGCATCCTGGGATTGAGTCCCACATAGGGCTCCTTGCTCAGCAGGAAGCCTGCTTCTCCCTCTGCCTCTGCCTACCACTCTCTCTGCCTGTGCTCTCTCTCTCTCTCTGACAAATAAATAAATTTTTAAAAAAATCTCCAAACAAACAAAAGCCCAGGGCCAGATGGCTTCCCAGGGGAATTCTACCAAACATTTAAGGAAGAATTAATTCCTATTCTCCTGAAACTGTTCCAAAAAATAGAAATGGAAGGAAAACTTCCAAACTCATTTTATGAAGCCAGCATCACCTTGATCCCAAGACCAGACAAGGATCCCATCAAAAAAGAGAATTACAGACCAATATCCTTGATGAACACAGATGCAAAAATTCTCACCAAAATACTAGCCAATAGGAACCAACAGTACATTAAAAGGATTATTCACCACAACCAAGTGGGATTTATTCCTGGGCTGCAAGGTTGGTTCAACATCCGCAAATCAATCAATGTGATACAATACATTAATAAAAGAAAGAGCAAGAAACATATGACACTCTCAATAGATGCTGAAAAAGCATTTGACAAAGTACAGCATCCCTTCCTGATCAAAACTCTTCAAAGTGTAGGGATAAAGGGCACATACCTCAATATTATCAAAGCCATCTATGAAAAACCCACCGCAAATATCATTCTCAATGAAGAAAAACTGAGCTTTTCCGCTAAGGTCAGGAACACGGCAGGGATGTCCATTATCACCACTGCTATTCAACATAGTACTAGAAGTCCTAGCCTCAGCAATCAGACAACAAAAAGAAATTAAAGGCATCCAAATCGGCAAAGAAGAAGTCAAACTATCGCTCTTTGCAGATGATATGATACTGTATGTGGAAAACCCAAAAGGCTCCACTCCAAAACTGCTAGAACTTGTACAGGAATTCAGTAAAGTGTCAGGATATAAAATCAATGCACAGAAATCAGTTGCATTTCTTTACACCAACAACAAGACAGAAGAAAGAGAAATTAAGGAGTCAATCCCATTTACAATTGCACCCAAAACCATAAGATACCTAGGATAAACCTAAACAAAGAGGCAAAGAATCTATACTCAGAAAATTATAAAATACTCATGAAAGATTTTGAGGAAGACACAAAGAAATGGAAAAATGTTCCGTACTCATGGATTGGAAGAACAAATATTGTGAAAATGTCTATGCTACCTAAAGCTATCTACACATTTAATGCAATGCCTATCAAAATCCCATCCAATTTTTTCAAAGAAATGGAACAAATAATCCTAAAATTTATATGGAACCAGAAAAGACCTCGAATAGCCAAAGGAATATTGAAAAAGAAAGCCAAAGTTGGTGGCATCACAATTCCAGACTTCAAGCTCTATTACAAAGCTGTCATCATCAAGACAGTATGGTACTGGCACAAAAACAGACACATAGATCAATGGAACAGAATAGAGAGCCCAGAAATAGACCCTCAACTCTATGGTCAATTAATCTTCAACAAAGCAAGAAAGAATGTCCAATGGAAAAAAGACAACCTCTTCAGCAAATTGTGTTGGGAAAATTGGACAGCCACATACAGAAGAATGAAATTGGACCATTTCCTTACACCACATATGAAAATAGACTCAAAATGGGTAAAGAACCTCAATTTGAGAAAGGAACCCATCAAAATCCTTGAGGAGAATACAGGCAGCAACCTCTTCGACCTCAGCCACAGCAACTTCTTCCTAGGAACAACACCAAAGGCAAGGGAAGCAAGCGAAAAAATGAACTATTTGGACTTCATCAAGATCAAAAGCTTTTGCACAGCAAAGGCAACAGTTAACAAAAGCAAAAGACAACTGACAGAATGGGAGACGATATTTGCAAACGACCTATCAGATAAAGGGCTAGTATCCAAAATCTATAAAGAGCTTAGCAAACTCAACACCCAAAGAACAAATAATCCAATCAAGAAATGGGCAGAGGACATGAACAGACATTTCTGCAAAGAAGACATCCAGATGGCCAACAGACACATGAAAAAGTGCTCCACATCACTGGGCATCAGGGAAATACAAATCAAAACCACAATGAGATACCACCTCACACACCAGTCAGAATGGCTAAAATTAACAAGTCAGGAAATAACAGGTGATGGCGAGGATGTGAAGAAAGGGGAACCCTCCTACACTGTTGGTGGGAATGCAAGCTGGTGCAGCCACTCTGGAAAACAGCATGGAGGTTCCTCAAAAAGTTGAAAATAGAGCTACCTTATGACCCAGCAGTTGCACTACTGGGTATTTGCCCTAAAGATACAAACGTAGTGATCCGAAGGGGCACGTGCACCCGAATGTTTATAGCAGCAATGTCCACAATAGCCAAGTTATGGAAAGAACCTAGATGTCCATCAACAGATGAATGGATAAAGAAGAGGTGGTATATATATATATATAATGGAATACTACGCAGCCATCAAAAGAAATGAAATCTTGCCATTTGCGACGACATGGATGGAACTAGAGGGTATCATGCTTAGCAAAATAAGTCAATCAGAGAAAGACAATTATCATATGATCTCCCTGATATGAGGAAGTGGAAATGCAATGGGGCGTGGAGGGGTGGTTAAGGGGGTAGGAAATGAATAAATGAAACAAGATGGGATCGGGAAGGAGACGAGCCAAAAGAGACTCTTAAAGTCATAAAACAAACTGAGGAGGGCAGGGGGGAGGGGTGTCAGGTGAGGGTGGTGGGGTGTGGGGAGAGGATGGTAGGGTTACATTATATGTTTATAAAAAATTTTAAATAAATAAATAAATAAAAATCACTGAGTTGTTGTCAAAAGGGTCAAAAAATGTGAACAATTTTAATTAATGATTCCTTTTAAAAACTTTATCCATTCAGCTCAACAAAGGTAACTGTAAAGCTAAACTATTACTCCCCTCAACTTTAGGCTGCATAACAAAAGGGATATGGGACATTTCCATGTGGAAACATTCAGTTGATACTTGAACCTTCAGCCTATGCCTCCCAGCTGAAGTGGTTGTGGAAGTGTGTCTTGTGGAGATTCTATGCTGAGCCATAAAATGAAAAGCAGCTACCCTGGAGAGAGGGCCAAACCTATAACAGACTTCGTACAAGTAAGAAAAAACTTTTATTGTTTTTATTAAAACATTAAGATTATTAGAATAAACCTCAATAAAATATTGCTGGTAGCTTCACATTTGTAATAGTTTTCCAACAAGATTAATAAGATTAATAGAATGTGGAACTTCATGCACAAGCTAAATGAAGGGAAAATATCTGGGTGTTATCTGAAGAAAAACATTACTTTACCAAGCTGAAAATATCTGACTAAAATCTCAAATAGTGAACATCAATCATCTGAATTTTAAAATAAAATGCCAACCCCTTTTCTGATTTCAAAATTTGGATGGTGCTTATTGTGTAGATATGAAGCCTAAAGAAAAAAAATTGGATTGTGACAGCCCATTCTTGCCAACCATGCCATCTGGCTTGGTAAAATTAATTCTTGGGTGACAAACTCATGGAATCTCCAAGATAAACTTCTTGGAAACTTTTGGCAACCAGGAAGTGTCTTGGCCAGAACTCAAAGATCTGAGAAACTACTCTCACAACAGCATAACTTTCAATGTCAATGCCATGGATTAGCTTTGTGGCTTGGTCAAATCACTCTTCACTTCTCTGGGCTTTAGTTTCCCAGCCACAAGTTGGACATGTTGGATTAATAGTATCCAAGTTCTCTTCTAACATCTTATTAATCTATACCCTGTAGTTTCAAGTGAAAAAGTGGAATATAATCCTCTCTTCCCATAAATTAGAACTTGTTACTCTAGAGAAGTTAAATCACATGAGAAGTTAATGCCTCAAGATAGGCACTAACCAATCACAAAGAAGTAGTATGAATTATCATTATTGCATAATGAGTAAAAATATGAAAATACCTCTTAAATAAATTCATCTTCCTCTTTGTATATCCATGGAAAATGGTGTCCAGCATACATAGAAAGTGCTCAAAAATTATTTACTGAATTGATAAATGGATTAATATATCTGATGCTTAAATAGGTTGGATAAGTGATGAAGAAAGTTCCTCTGCATTTTTAATCTTATGTATGTGTAATTTACCATATAAAATGCTGTTTGTGAGGAAACATGTCGTGGGTGTAAACCTTAAAATGCTCGAATAAGTGATATGTAAAAAAGAAAGAACAGTGAAGAGACCTTACTTGCAGAGCTGGCATCATCATTAACTAATGATGTAACCACTTCACCACTAAACCTCAACATTCTTATCTATAAAATGACCAGTAAAAAGGTATCAACTCTCCTCAGTAACAGTTGCTGTGAAAATGAAGTGGGAAGAGATATGAAGAGGCTTTGAAAAATGAAACTATGTATCATTATAATTGGGAACCAGCCAATGAAGAGCCGCTCACATTTGTGTCAGGAGGAAGCAATTCTCAGAGGCAATGCCCTTAGTGAGAGCTGGAAATCTTCATTTCGTTCTTTTAGTTCCTTGAAACTTGCTTTTTCTTAGGACTCCTAGGCTTTCAGAATATCCCTGTCCTTAAAATAGGCATTGGTGTTACTTTTTCCACTAACAACATTTTTTTTTTTTTAAATCTTGAAATTCTTTGGCCAGATTGCCTTCCTTTCCCAAACTCTAGATGTCAGTGTGTCCCCAGGTCCTGTATGGGCTTTTTCTCTAGTGTACTCAGTCCAGACCTGTGATTTCAGTCAGCTCATAACTCCCAAATTTAGGTCCATCTTTACCTGACCCTGAAATATAGCCTCACATTTCCACCCACTTGCTCCTCATTTCCAGATGAATCTCTAATAGGGCATTTCAAACTGAACCAATTCTCAACCCTATCTGCATCTCCCATATCTTTTCTCACTTCTGCAGAAAGTACCCAGCTCCCAATATCTAAGGTCCAAAACTTTGAAATCATCTTTGGTATTTATTTTTCTCTCTCCCACTCCACCTCTAATCCAGCCGTGAAACACTGTCTGCTTGCTCACCCCTCTAGCACCTCTCCTTAACCCAACAGACCTCCCTGCTTACACATTTACTTCACTGAAAGGATATTTTTCACACAATGGACAGATGAATCTTGTAATGATGTAAGTGAGATCAAAACATGACCCAGCTCAGCATCCTCCAAATAACCTCCCCTCAGACTTAGGACTGAGGGGAGTCCTTAGTCCTTAGTCCTCCAGGTAAGCTGAAGATCCTTCACCATTGCCACTTGGTCACTGCCCTCCAGCCTCACTGGCCTTCTGGTCAATATTTTAACATGCCATGTGTCCTCTCACTTTGGGATTTTGCACATACTATTCCTCTGTCTGTGATGCTATTTCTCCAACATTGTGCTTTGTTTTCTTACTCCTTTCAGGAGCTTCTCAAAAGTCACCACTTTGGAGAATCCTTGTCTGACTACCATCTTTTTTTTAAAGATTATATTTATTTATTTGATAGAGAGAGGGATCACAAGGAGGCAGAGAGGCAGGCAGGGCTGAGGAGTGGAGGGTGGACAGGGAAGCAGCTCCCCACTGAGCAGAGAGCCCAATGCAGGGCTCGATCCCAGGACCCTGAGATCATGACTGGAGCTGGAGGCAAAGGCCCAACCCACTGAGCCACCAGGTGCCCCTGATTACCATCTTTGAACTTCCTCTCCTAGCTATTTTTATCTCCCTGCCCCACTTTATGTTTCTTCACTGCGCTATCACTACTGATTTTCCTTTTTGCTTCTTTTTTCTGATGGCTTGCTTCTTTTCTTCAAGTATGTATAGCATAGAGATTTGCTTTTGTTTAAAGAAATAAAGATAAACTTTAAGAAGTCAAAATAATTGAGATCTGGTCTATGTCCTCTTAGGTACATTTGCAAAGAGATGAAGTTTAGAGAATGAGCAAAAAGAATAAGACCAGCAGGTTCATAATTACCTCTTCTTGAATTAGAAAACCTGAGACATCCTATAAAGAAGCTTAGAATTTCACAACTGGAAGAAGCCCTCATTAATATGTATGTATGCAGAGAGAGATAGAGAAAGAGCAGCCCAATCCTAACATTTTACGGAGGGAAAGTCTCAGAGGTGGAGGAGAGGAAACATGTCTTCTCCAGTGTCATTCAGTAAGTCAGAAACAGGATGGTGTTGGGGGTGGGAGGGTCTCTTGATATCCCATCATATTGGGGGGGGTTGCTACAAAGTTGAATATCATTATAACCAAAGCTTTGAGCAACAATAGAAGGTCATCATAGTTCTGTAAGGAAGGGAAAGAAAGATGTCAATATAAGAATACTTTTCCTCTAGGATTGAGCTATGCTATATAGCTAATTCTAAAAAACGCTGTTTGGCATATCTCAAAATACCTCCCAGATTCTGATATTGCTGTCCCACAATTCAACCAAATTCTAGAATGAATGACATCATTCTAGAAATCTCAGAAAATTTAAAACAAATCTGGATTTAATTTGATTCAGTTTCCTTTCTGTCTGAACCTCTTGCTCAGTTTAATCTGAAATGGCAACCATAAAAAAAAGTCATTGTTCATGTAAGATTTCTTTAAGCAACTTTTTGAGCCTGAGTTATAATACAGTGTGTCTCTCATCTTCTGAGAAATGGTCATTACATCTGCTGAATACTACATGAAGCAATGTTATTAAAATTTAACGAGGTTTGTAATTTAACTGGTATTGCCCTTAATACTGATATTACTTATATTTATATCATTCTTCTAATTAATTCCACTAGGCCTTTTGTGCATACCCTTGTTTAGTCTACTCTTCTGTCATTTATATTTTTAATTTGTGATTGAGTTTCTTCATATATCTCAACTGGTTATAATGTAATGTGATAACATGAAATTCTAGTCAATCTTATTTACTCAGTCAGTAGGATTTGTTACCTTTTCAAGTACTTGTAGCAAAGATTCTGACTCCATTTTGATGTTCAGTCATTGATATCTTTTAAGCCCCACTTCTTTTGTCCTTCTGCCCCACATCTGGTTAAACCGATAAGAAAGCCCCATTCTCCCTCCTTTGGCCTGAGTGGAAAATTCAAAGCACAGCAGCTCAGACCTGTGTATGGGAGCCCTTATTGCTATCTTTCCCTCAACCCCCCAAATATCATAAAAACTCCAAGCCATCCTTCTTTCCATACTATCTCAAGCCATTTTTTTTTTTTTTGACCAGCTAGGGTAGCCTGTACTGCTCTCCCCAGAAAACCTCATTACACGAGTAATAAACCTTTGTCTACCCACCAGAGGCATATGCAATATCCATTCTCAACTTCTGAACCATATTTTGGGTTGAAGTCCTACCTCACTATGCAGGGTGACAACAAGAACACTTCACTTTGGCATTCTAAAGGTTACTTAATAATTATGTAGAGAAACTACCTAAAAGTGAAGAGGAAAAGATTTCCATTGGTCAACATGATTTTACCTGAAGAAACAAAACTGTGCATCATGTTAGATTGAAATTGGCCACAACAACCTTTCAAATTTATTGGCAATCATTTGTAAAGAAGTAAAGTAGATCAGCTGATTTAAATTCTCTTTTTCCTGAATATAAGGAAGGCTTAAGTAATTGACAGCAATAAACTTTACTAGGACAGTTGTTTAAAGCTTAAATAATCAAATTCTAACAAACATATACATTCTAGGAGAAAGAGGATGTAATATATATATAATGAAATGCTATGCAGCCATCAAAAGAAATGAAACCTTTCCATTTGCAATGACGTGGATGGAACTATAGGGTATTATGCTGAGCAAAATAAGTCAGTCAGAGAAAGACAATTATCATATGATCTCCCTCATATGCAGAATTTGAGAGGCAACGTTGGGGGCTTGGGGAGTAGGGAAGGAAAAAATGAAACGAGATGGGATCAGGAGGGAGACAAACCATAAGAGATTCTTTTTTTTAAAATATTTTATTTATTTATTTATTTATTTATTTATTTATTTATTTGACAGATAGAGATCACAAGTAGGCAGAGAAGCAGGCAGAGAGAGAGAGGAGGAAGCAGGCTCCCCACTAAGCAGAGAACTCCATGTGGGGCTCAATCCCAAGACCCCCGGATCATGACCCGAGCCAAAAGCAGAGGCTTTAACCCACTGAGCCACCCAGGTGCCCCCATAAGAGATTCTTAATCTCACAGAACAAACTGAGGGTTGCCCCCAGGGAGCAGGAGTGGGGGAGGGGGATGGGGGGGGAGGGAGAGGATGCTTGGGTTATGGAAATTGGGGAAGGTATGCGCTATGGTGAGTGCTGTGAAGTGTGTAAGCCTGGCGACTCACAGACCTGTACCCCTGGGGCTAATAATACATCATATGTTAGTAAAAAAATAAAAATAAAAATGAGATATATATATGTATATATGTACGTATATATACACATATATATATGTACACACACACATTCGACAGAATAAGAAATTGTACTTATTTAATAAGGTTATATTTCTGGTAGACTAAAATAACCTTGTGTTTAGTATTTAATAAAGATGGTCAAGGAAGATTTTGTGGTGAGTAGCTTACAGAAGAATGTGACTATCTCAATGGGCAGTTTGTTTCTTTCATGCAAATAAAACCAGGAAAAATACATTTTCTCCACATGTAAAGTATTTGACATAATAGAATCATTTTCTGCCATGATTTTATAAGATACTTTCAACCTATAATTTGTACAGTAAAATAACTTATGTAAAATTATAAAATTTCATTATTTATTTATGGATTTATTTTTTTTTTATTCTCACCTCAAAATTGAGTTGACAGTAGTTCTCATAGTACATAATCCTTGCTTGTTGCTGTAAGAACTTTCTTTCTTTTCTTATCATGTTACTTCGTCTCTCCATGTTAGGGTTGCCAGATAAAATATGAGATGCCCATTTATATTCAGATTTCAGATAAATAGCACAAATTTTTTCAGGCTATACATTTGGTGTCATTATGCCCCATGCAATATTTGGGACTCAAACAAAAAAACACTGCTGCTGCTTTTCTACATAGGTCCCTTCAGGCTGGCCAGGGATGGTAGAGTGACCCTTGCAAAGGTCTTTGTAATCTCATATTCCTTGGATATAGTAATTAACTATTACTTGTTTTTTATCTGAAATTCAAATGTAACTGCATGCCCTGAACTTTGGTTTGCTAAATCTGGCAACCCTACTGCTTACTCCCCAAACTCAGTTCACAATTTTGTAAATGCATAGTATTGTGTATCTAATATGTATCTTTCATATATATTTTTTTAACTTAAATTCCAGCTAGTTAACATACAATGTAATATTACTTCCAGTCATACAATTTAATGAGTATAAAGTACTATGTATGTAAATTCTTGTTTAAATTTTAAGTAAATATTGTTGGGCACTTTAAACCACATTTTGTTTTCCCTTTCAATATCATTACTTTATTACTTTGTCCATGTGGATATGGCTCATTTAATCTGAACAATACACAGTAACCTACCTAGCCATAGACCATAATTGATGTACATTTCCCCCTAAGAAAACCCAGATCATCTCAGTTTTTTACAAACAGAATAGTTGCATTATATTCTTGTGCATGTGCCCTTCTTTTCCTGTGTTAGAATTTCTCCAAGGTAAATGTACTTAGGAGTGGAATCCTGCATGGGGCCTATAGTTGTTCATTTTAATATTCACTTTCATTGTCAGATGATTTCCCTAACAGCTACTTCAGTTTATACTCCAAAGATTGTGGGTATATTCATTTATTATTTCTTAGATTCCACATAAGAGTGAAATAATACAGCATTTGCTTTCCTCTGTCTAGTTACTTCACTTAACATAATACCTTCTAAGTCCACCCATGTTGTCACAAATGGCAAGATGCCATCATTTTTATGACTGAGTAGTATTCCATTGTATATGTATACCACATCTTCTTTACCCATCCATTTTGGATGGACTCTGAGGTTGTTTCCTCTTCTTAGCTCTTATAAACAATGTGAATAATGCTGCAATAAATGTAAAGGTACAGGTATCTTTTCAAATTATTGTTCTCACTGTCTCTGGGTAAATATCTAGTAGTGGGATTATTGGAGCATATGGTATTTCTATTTTTAACTTTTCGAGAAAAGCTCATACTATTTTCCCCAGTGGCTGCACCAATGTACATTCCAACAGTGCAGGAGGGTTCCTTTTTCTCCACATTCTCGCTGACACTTGTTATTTCTTGTCTTTTTGATTCTAGCTATTCAAACCAAAAGCAGAATTATAGCTATAGATACGGGGGGAGTGGGGTTGAGGGATGGGCAAAATGAAGAACCTGTTAGAAACTGACAATGAGGGATGCCTGGGTGGCTCAGTTGGTTAAGCGGCTGCCTTCAGCTCAGGTCATGATCCCAGCATCCTGGGATGGAGTCCTACATCGGGCTCCTTGCTCGGCAGGGATCCTGCTTCTCCCTCTGCCTCTGCCTGCCACTTTGTCTGCCTGTGCTCACTAGCTCTCTCTCCCTCTCTCTCTGACAAATAAATTAAAAAAAAAAAAAAAAAGAAACTGACAATGAAGAGATGCCCAATCTCATGAACAATCAGAGAAGTGAAAGTTAAAAGAATAAATACTTTAAATTCACTGCATTGACAAAAAATAAAGTTTATCAATATCTAGTACTGGAGAAGACAAAGAGAAAGAAAATGTCATTTTATTTTACTTTATTTTATTTTTATTTGGGTATAGCTGACACACAATGTTACATTAGTTTCAGGTGTACAACATAGTGATTTGACAACTCTGCATGTTATTTTTCTATTATTTTATTTTGATTCCAACATAGTTAACATACAGTGTCATATTAGTTTCAGGTGTACAATATATCACATAACATGCTCTCCTTAATCCCCATCACCTATTTCCTCCATCCCCCCACCTACCTGCCCTCTGGTAGCCATTAATTCATTCTCTTTAGTTAAGAGTCTGTTTCTTGGTTCAACAACTCTGTATTCTATACTGTGCTCACCACAAGGGCAGCTACCATCCGTCACCATACAGCAGTATCACACTACCACTGCCATATTCCCTAGACCGTACATTTCATCCCCATGATTCCTTCATTCTATAACTGGAAGCCTGTATATTTCCCATTCTCCTTCACCCATTTTGCCCATCACCCCTCTCAACCTCCCCTCCCCTCTGGCAACTCTCAGTACAATTCTTAATTTTTGAGCAAAAGATCTCACATTTTCATGTTGTACTGGGCCCCACGGTAGCTGCTTCTGAGGAGAGTATAGGTGATGTGTACATGAGCACAAGCCTACAGCCACAAGTTGTAAAGAAATAACCATTTTTTTTAAAGATTTTATTTATTTATTTGTTAGAGAGAGAGAGAGAGCAAGCACAGGCAGACAGAGTGGCAGGCAGAGGCAGAGGGAGAAGCAGGCAAGGAGCCCGATGTGGGACTCGATCCCAGGATGCTGGGATCATGACCTGAGCCGAAGGCAGCTGCTTAACCAACCGAGCCACCCAGGTGTCCCCCCATTGGTTTTTTGTTAAAAGTATTGTGTGGTACAGGGGCAGAAGTAAATAAGCTCTCAAGTTCCTTGGGTTTGTAGATAAAGAGATGTACCCCTGTCCACATTTTTACAGAAGTTGCACTTCTTTGCATGTCTAGGGTGGTCAAGCCTCTCCCCTTAGGCTCCCTTGCTTCCACAGACACTAGTGATGTGCTCAGATCCCCTCCAATCTGGTCTAACCTAAAATCTTCAGAGGACTTCCCTTGAACTACTAGAGCCATTGTCCTGGGTCTGCACAGAAAGCTAGAAGTTTCTAGGAGTTTATCCCCCTAGCCTCCCTCCACATACCCATTGATAATCATTGACAGATGCAGGACTTTGAAAACTCAGTTTATTTTCGTTGGGTCATGATAAATTATTATAATATTATATTAACTTATTATAATAAGAATATCAATAAATTAACATAATATAACAAGTTATCGTAGCTTATATTACATTATATTAAATTATAACAGTAATAATCTATCATCGCTGAGTAATAACATTAAAAGCCCTCCGTGAGATCAAGGTAAGATACCTTAACAGAATTTTGCCTGAGATATACACCTTTACCTGACTTCCCTTTCTCCTGTTTCCTCCACTCTTTAACTGGCTTCCTCAAGCAGTGCTGCCTTACCTTCCTGCACAACTGTCCTTATCTGGGGGCCAGCTCCTAAGGAAGTCACTGACAGCATGGCCCTCAAGCCTGGTCTCCCACTCTCTCAGGCTGGAATCATTCTGAGCTCCCACTAGTGGCTTAGACCCCAAAGAAGTGTGGGTTTGAGGTTCTCATGCAGTCTTGATAGTTTCAGACGGCTTTCCCTTTGTTATCTTTGACCCGGGGGATTTCCTGTATTTCCTCGTGCACTCAGAAATGTATTTAAAATAAGTCTGTTGTAAATTATCCAGAATGTATGTATTTTAAGGCAGTCGGGCTACATTTAGAACACCTGGACTGCCATACTGCTGGAAGCATAAGACTTTTTAAAAAAAATATTTTATTTATTTATTTGAGAGACAGAGAATGAGTGAGAGAGAGAGACAGAGAGAGCAAGAGCAGGGGAAGAGGCAGAGGGAAGGTGAGGCAGACTTCCTGCTGAGCAGGGAGCTTGATTCAGGGCTCAATCCCAGGGCCCCAGGATCATGACCTGAGCCCAAGGCAGACGCTTCACTGACTGAGACACCCAGGTGCCCCAGCATAAGACTTTCTACTTGTATTTCTAGATTTTATGTTGGATGCTTAGCTCACGTCTTTTTTTTTTCAGTCTTTATGGTTTTCTTACTAATGGATTAAAAACTGTATATTATATATATATGTGTGTGGATGTTTATGTATGTGTGTGTATACATATGTGTGTGTAGTGTGTGTATTTATATATATATTTCGCATACCATGCATTTTGTTCTGCACTATTTCATTGTCATTTAGCTATGAGTATTTTGTTATGTACTACATATTTTCTTTAACACGGGGGTTTTGTTTTTTCTATTTTTATAAGATTTTATTTATGTATTTATTTATTGGGCTGGGGGAGAGAAGGAGAGAGAGAAAAAGCATGAGCACAGAGGCAGAGGTAGAAGCAGGGTCTCGCTGCCCACTGAGCAGAGAGCTTGACACAGGATTCAAACCCAGGACCCTGGGATCACAACCTGAGCCAAAAGCAGATGCTTGACTGACGGAGCCACCCAGATGCCCCAATGCAGGGATGTTTTGTAAGTACTCTTCCATGGTTTAAAGACATAAGGAATTTAAGTTTTTATCTTTTTGAACATTACTTTCTAACTATGTATATTTTATGTGGTAAAAGAAACTGTATGGTACAATGTTAGTTCTTTAGAGATGCAGAAAGGGAAACCCTCTTGTGACATTGGAGGGAATGCAAACTGGTGCAACCACTCTGGAGAACAGTATGGAGTTTCCTCAGAAAGTTAAAAATCGAGCTTCCCTATGATCCAGCAATTGCACTACTAGATATTTACCCAAAGAATACAAAAATACTAATTAAAAGGATACATGCACCATCCCAGTGTTCATTGTAGCATTATTTACAATAGCCAAATTATGGAAATAGCTCAAATACCCATTGACTGATGAATGGATAGGGAAGACATGGTCTATATACAATGGAATATTACTGAGGCATTGAAAAAAATGAAATCTTGCCCTTTGCAATGACATGAATGGAGCTAGAGACTAATTATGCTAAGCAAAATAAGTCAGTCAGAAAAAGATAAATATAATATGATTTCACTCATGTGGAATTTAAGAAGCAAAACAAATGAGCAAAAGGATTTTCAAAAAACAGAGGCAAACCAAGAAACAGACTCTTACCTGCAGAGAACAAACTGATGGTGACCAGAGGGGAGATGAGTGGGAGCATGGAGAAGTAGGTGTTGGGGAGTAAGGAGAGGACTTGTCATGATGAGCACTGGGTGATGTATGAAAGTGTTGAATCACTACATGGGACACCTGAAACTAATATTACACTGTATGTTAACTAACTGGAATTTAAATTAAAAAGTAAAAAAAAAGAAAATACACTGTGCATAAAAACAGTATGTTGGTAGTCTGGTACATGATAGACTTTTGTGACTCTTCCAGTTGTTACAGAAAGTTCTCTGTGTATCTCTGGATTATTCTCATTAGTCAACTCATACAAATCTATGATCCTGATTATTTTTGTCTGTTCTATCAATTTCTGAGAGCGATCTGTTAAAATCTCTAATATAAGATTAATCACTCCATTAATCTGTCACTTGTCACTTTAATATCTGGGATTTATATACAATTGCATGCATAGATTTGCTGACCTATCTTCTGGATCTATTACTGTGTGTCATAGTAAGCAGTGCTGCTCTTTGTTACTGATTTTTCTCTGCCATTTAAATATATCCTGTGCTCTACTAAAAATGTTACTCATATTTCTTCTGGTTTATGCTTCCTCATATTTTAACTTTGTTAAAATTAACTTTGTTTTTCACTCTTGCATGTCCATTAAGAATACCTCTTACAGAAATCAGTGATGAAATAGGAGTTTATTACAAGCTGGTTGTTTTTGTTGTTGCTACGGAATACAGTCTGAGTATAGATGATCCCCAACTTAATGACAGTTTGACTTATGATTTTTCGACTTTATAGTAGTGTGAAATTGACACACATTCAGTAGAAACTCCACTTCAGATTTTGAATATCAATATCTACCTGGGCTAGCAATGTGTAGTTCGATCCTCTGATCCTCTCTTGTGATGCTGGACATGGGCAGCAAGCCACAGCTCTCAGCCAGCCAGCTACCACAAAGGTAACAGCTGATACACTGACAACCATTCTGTACCCATACAAGCATTCCGTTTGTCATATGATATTGAAAATATCATAAATTTCACAAAATAAATATCATGTATCACTGCACTAGAGATACTCAGGAAGTACACACTGGAAGAGAAATTTGATCAACAAATTTACAGCAAGAGCAAAGATTTAACATTAGTGGGATTTTTTTTTTTCTATGAAGACTGCAACGCAGTCTCTCTTTCAGCTTTTTAAATGTTAAAATAAATTTAGCTAATATCAGTTAGGATTAGTTGAGTGGTTGTTACATGTGAGGCGCTGTTGTAAGAGCTTTACCTGAACTACCTTGTGTAGTCCTCACAAACATCCCACAAGGTTCTCTACGATTCTATACTTCCAGTGGTGTATATAATAGTGTCAGAGAGTCAGAGAAACACTGCCACCCATTCCTATTGGCCGGCAAAGAGCAACTCTAATTATTGAGACCACGGATCACCACATGATGTCACTCAACAGTAGGCTGAGAGACAAGTCATGGGTCTGGAAGTGATGCTGGGAGGTAGGAGAGAAGATGGCTGCTGAGCCCAACCAAGGCTACAGCATCCCTGCAGATGTAGGTTAGATGGTTTGATGACACAGGTATCTACAGGACCTGCTGGCTGCTCCTGCGAAACATCACTGGCAGGCACAGCCAACCAGGTGGCAAAACAGGTGTCATTAATAGCAGCATGTCAGCATGGACCAAGGTTCAAGCAACATAGGGTGCTTTAGCATCTAAGTGAATACCTGCCTATGCCTTCCAGGCAAGGGTCCAGTCATCTTCTGGCTGCAACAAAGTGCTAGATGTCAAGGACCTAATGACAATCAATGTACTAGGGCTGCTGGGAAATTTTGATGCAGATCCTAAGTCAAATCGTGGCTTAAAAAGAGTCTCATTTAACCAGTGACAACTCAGTTAAACAAAAGGTCACAGCAATAATTTCTAAAAATTAACAAATGATTTATGAATTAATCTAGAGATGATAAAGAATTTACTCTGTAACATTTTACTTAGTAACACTTTACTTAGTAACACTTTACTATATACTCTGTGTAACATATTTAGGAAATAAAAGGGAATATATTTCAATCTACCTATTTATTTAAATAGTAATTTGCATTACTTTATTAGCAGATGAGTATTTTGAATACCGCATCTGGGTTCTTATTTGACAGATTAGCAAACTAGGCACAGAATAGTCAAGTAGCTTACAAAAGTTATAAACTAGTCAGTATCAGAGTTGAGATTCAAACACAGACAGACTAGCTCTGGTATTTATGATCTTAAACATTATGCTTTATTGCCTGTCAAGCTATCATTCTGATGTTATTTTTCCACCGCTTTTTATTTAACATGTCATTTTAATATTATTGCATGATTCTAAATTACCTTCTTAAGAGAATTAGTGCAAATTTGAAGTTCTGTCCTTTTGTCATAAATATTGATAAGAAACCACGTTTATGTTCTTTCATTACAGAAACTGTCTTTTTTTTCTTTTCACATATATATATAGATCAACCCAGAAGCAAAGCTATAATAGATATTTTCATTTTTCAATTGAGTGGCAAGGCATATTTAGGTAAAATACAAGTTTTTCTAATCCAAATTTCCTTCTTAAATTTATTTTAATTTTTAATTCCTAAATTTATACTGTATCAGAGTTCACTGAAACCCATGAAACATACTTTGAGGTTAAGTTTTCTTAATCCCAGAAGAAATTCTTAACCCAACCAGATCAAGTATTGGCTATTCCAGTGAAGTGGTTTTCTATCCAACTGCTGTGGTTGACATTTCTTTTATTACTCTCTTTTGTGTTTTTTGCCTTTGTGCTTCCTTGCTCTTTTATGTCATTTTGTATAAGAACAAAGTTTCATTTGCTTTTATTTTCCCGGTGTTTTGGATAATTCATATGTCTCATTTTTGTAATTCTACAAAATTCTAGTAATTCTAAATTCTAAAATTTCAAAATTCTAAAAAATTACTACGCTTAAAAAAAATTCTTAACCTCTATTTCTCTCGTTATCAGTGGCAAATGAAATGTTATATTTATTTCTAAAATGTAAGATACAGAAAGTCAGCACATTCTATTCACCTTCACCTTTATCCCACCACTACAATACATACTTCCCAAGGTTCACAGAAGTAATCTGGAATTGTACATGGGTATTATTATTATTATAGTCACATATTATTATATTAAATATCTTGTGCTTGCAAGTGGTATAAACAATCATAAAAACACCAAAGTGGGGGCGCCTGGGTGGCTCAGTGGGTTAAAGCCTCTGCCTTCGGCTCAGGTCATGATCTCAGGGTCCTGGGATGGAGCCCCACATCGGGCTCTCTGCTCAGCAGGGAGCCTGCTTCCTCCTCTCTCTCTCTGCCTGCCTGTCTGCCTACTTGTGATCTCTGTCTGTCAAATAAATAAATAAAATCTTAAAAAAAAAAAAAAACACTAAAGTGCCTTCCCTTGCTTATGAAATACAGCTTCATGAAGATAAAGGAAGGTTTTTCTCTGGCCACCAGAGTTAACTGCTATCCTGAATTGAGCATTTATCTTTCCCCACATTTAAAAATTACTATATATGCACTTTACTATACACACACACACACACACACACACACACGCACACACACCCGTGGGTATGTACGTAGACACAATACATATCCATAAACCATATATAGATGTTTTGCATGTTTTAAGCCTTATGAAAATGATATATTCCACACACTATTCTGCAACTTGCTTGTTTCACTCAACATGATGTTTTTAAGATTATTTATATTGATATATATGCTTTCATTTGAGTAACTTCGAAGTAGCATTGAATAGAGTACAACTAATGTGATCATTCTCCCATAAATGGTCATTTAGTTTCCTTTTTACTATTACAGACAATGTGGCTGTAAAGATTCTTGTACATATTTACTCATAAAAGTGTCGCTAGGGTTTGTAATTTACATTCCCATCCACACCCATGGCAGCTGGATTTCCAACTTCATTTGCATTCCTGCAAACACTTGGTTTTGTGAGAATGTTTCACTTTTGCCTTGCTGTTGCATATAAAATGTATCTCATTATGGGTTTTATTTTTACTTCTCTGGTTACTAGCAAGGCTGGACATCTTTTCCAATTTGTTTATTGTCCATTAAGGCTTTGTTTTACCTGTGTGTTACCTATTCATGTTTTTTTTTCTTTTTGGTTGCTTTTTTCTTATGAATTTGTAGGAGTTATTCTACTTTGTATTCTGGATAGAAAATATCATTTATGTGTCACCAAAATCTTCTCCAACTCTACTGCTTATCATTTTTATAATGTCTTTTTCTGAAAAAAAGTATAAAATTTGAAAATAGTCAATGTATCCTTTTTTATTTAGTGACTTGGGTTTTGTGAGGTCTTCTTTCCTCCTTAAAGTCACAACACTGTCTTCAAACATTTTTAAAATTTACTTTACACATTAAGCCATTAAGTCACCTGGAATGTATTTTTGTGTATCATGTGAAGTAAAGTTATGTCATTTTTATGTGTTATAAAAAATTATTGAAGCAACATTATCAAATTAGTCTACTTCTCCCCCATTGGTGTTAATGTCCCCTCTGTCATATATCATATATTATATTTCTGCACATTTGTGGGTCTTTTCCTGGCTTCTTTATCCTACCTATTCCATTGATCTAGGTCTATATATTGACTTTTGGGACAGTTCTATACTTGTTTAATTATTATATGTCAGAATACACCTTGACATCTGATAATGAAGCTTACGTTATATAACATTACAATTCAAAAATTTAGAACTGTCGCTTCACATCAATTTTGATAGAAAGTTTTCAGTCTGAAAAAAAATACCAGGGAAAAATTCAGCACAGGATGATTTTCTTAAATTTTTGATTATTCATGTTTTCAGAATATTCCCCAAGCTGGATTTCCAATCTTACTCCTCTATGTCTACAGCCCTTTGTTTTCATCTGCTTGTCCTTTCCTTTAGTATTTCTGGAAAGCTAATCAATTTTGTCCTCCGCATAACCAATATAAAATTTTATACTTTAAAGTTGGATTTCACTTTCTTTCTGATATAGCTTTAAACCTCATTTCATTTGCATTTCCTGTGGTCCTTCTTTATATCCTCTGCCTCCCCTTTGCAATTTATTTTCTTAGAGTTCCCAGTCAGCTTATTACATCCCAATGGCATTCTGCACCTGTCTCATAGAACTTTCTCTTTGCATTCTAGGGTTCCAGAGTCCAAACATCTCATTCCGAGGCCAGCAGTAGATAATTCTTATATATATCTTTCTCTTACAGTTCAGGATTTTTTTCTTATTCTTTTTCTCTAATATATTGTCATAGGCTCTGTATACAGGCTGTCCTCTATACTCAAATGACATGAGGTTTTGAGAGTCATCAAGCGTCCCTGTTTGGCAACAGGCAGAATACGTGACTTGTCGGGGCTCTGGCCCGATACCCTTTTCACATCCGCATCAGCTGGACAGCTTATTATTTTAAGCTTCCAGTGTTTACCAGGTAAAGCAGATATTCATCCAGTGGAACTCGTCTACATTTAGACAGGAAGAGGGCATAGTGGTATCCTCTCGGCTCTATTACTTGTTTCTTCTTTTGGTTTTTATACTTTAAATTAATGGAACTTATGAAAATCTGTCATCCCCAGCATGCCCTGTCTCACTAGACCTTTAGTTTCAGAATGGCTACACACCATGTCTGATGGACCTTGACACCTATATGTCGTACCTCAACATAGAAGTTGGTGCTTTTTGTCTTCAGTTTCCTATGCCATGCCCTTTATCCACTCCCTTCAGACCAGCGCCCCAACGCCGCACTAAAACCACTCATGACAGTTTACCAATGACCTTCCTCCACAATGGCAAATCCAGTGATCAACTGTTGGTCCTCATTACCTGACATATGTAGAATTTGACATAGTTGATACAGTCTCCCTGTCAAAACACTTCTTTAATTGCCTTCTAGAAAGCTCTGCCTTCTCGGTTCTCCTCACCGGCTGGCATCTCTCTCTGTCCCTTTACATTTGTCCTCATTTCACTGCCTTCTTAGTGTTGATGTGGTCCAGTGCTCAGTGCACAGAATTTTTCTCTTCTCCACATACACTCACTCCCTAATATCTGGTCTCATGGATTTAAATACAAAATATACACATATAAATTTTTATGTCTACCCTGAGCACTCCTCTGAATGGCAGACTCATTTATCCAACTGCCTGTATAATTTCTTTATGTTGATAGTCAATGGGCATATCAAACTGTATGCATCTATAACAAGAATGGCTATTTTCTCCCTCATATCTGACCAAAAAAAAAAAAAATACCCTTTTACTTGTGGGTTAATGACTGAATTAGTTTGTTCAGGTTACTTACCATAGTAAAATATCATATCATTTACTGCTATTTTAAGTGCCAAAAACTTGTTGCTCACAGTTCTGGAGGCTGGGTAGTCCAAGACCAAGTGTTAGCTGATTTGATTTCTGATTAGGGCCTTCTTTCTGGCCTGTAGAGAGCTGTATTTTTATTGTGTCCACACATAGCAGAAACAAAGTCTTTTCCTCTTTTAAAAGGACATCTGCCCTGTGGGCTCCACTCTTATGATCTCATTAGTTAGCCTAATCACCTTCAAGGTCACATGGTGGGGGTGGTAGTTTGGGCTTCATCCTATGACTTTTGGAGGGCATAATTCAGTCCACAGCAATGATTATTTCCATTCTTCCAAGTGTTTGATTAAAATACCTTAGAATATCCTTGGCTTCTTTTTGTTTGGTTCTTTTACATTCTCCATGCAATTGATCAGCAAATCCTGCTGGCTTAATCTTTAAAGATGTTTCCAGAATCTTCAACCCTCTCACTATTATGCTTGCTACCCCAGGTGCCATAACTCTCCACCTGGGAACAGGTCCCCTCCTCACCCCGCTGGTCTCTTTACATCTTTTCTTGCCCATCTCTCTACTGTTCCTTTATAACACAGCAGCTGGGATCATCACTGGAAAAGGTAAGTGGGATTATAACATTCTTACCCTCAACACTCTCCAGTGGCTTCCAATCTCCCTTAAAGGAGAAGTCAAGTCCTTAAAATGAACTCTCACTCTCTACAATCCAGCTATCTGTGTCTCTCTGATCTCAATCTGACCAAACTTGCCTTTCCTTTACTGCTATTTTCCAAACATATAACCAAGCCACCACATCAAGGATCTATGATTTACAACACTATCTTCCAGAAGCATCTTGTACTAGAGATCTCCACACTTTACAGCCTTGGGAATTCCCTCAGGGCTTTAAACAAAAAGACTAACTCCCAACATTTCCCTTTCTGTTTACTATCTTTATATTTCCCCACAGCACTGACAAAATCTTATATTTTTTTATTTGTTGTCTTATCCCATAATAGACTGTAATATTCATGAAGGTATGATTGATTTTTTTTTGTCTTCTCACTTGCTTTATCCGGACCACCTAGATTACATGGCACACAGTTGATGCTTCATAAATAATGAGGAATTAACAAATGCATTAGAGGAGTAGCTGTTCACAGTCCTGGTTGGTATATACCCTGGAATGAGTTACTCCCCTACATTTTTAAACAGGCTTTCCTTCGTAAGAGGAGATCAGTGAAAGGTCCATGAAGCAGAATGATGGTTAATGTTCTTCCATTGGACTCACCCAATGTTGGTTTTCTCATCTTTTTCTTTTTCTTTCTTGATTCTTTTTAGTAGAAACTTGGGAACTGCTTCATGAAAGACTGCTAGCTATTTGCCATTTAAAAATAAAAATTGAAAAAAAATATAAATTGAAGAAGAAAAACTGAAAGGGCCTATCGCTCTATGATGGGTCTAAGCTACCAGAGGGAAGTAAAGTTGGGGAGGGGTCAAGGTCATACTTTGAGTCAATTCTGCTGAAGAGTCAGCAGGGCAGTGGCAGCCCACAACAAGGCAAGGTAATTCCTAAAAGTGATGGGGCCAGATGTCAGGTTCAGTGTGTGAACACCACTGCCCCATTGTCCATGAAAGGCAGGCTTCTCTGAATACAACACAGAAAATAGATGATTTTGGTGTTATAGTGAAAAATGGAGAGAAATGACTCAGTCGTCTTTTGTGATGGCATTAAATGAGTGTAGGGGGTTATATTACCTTTCTAAAAGGGGTAAAAAACACTGCCAACTGAGCAGGAAGAATGTTAGTGCTGCTGCCCGTTAACATAGAGAGCACCTAGTTACTGCCATCCAGTGTCAGTATGTCACAAATTACTGAAGGTAGACACCCATGAATCTTGCCCGGATGCTAGATTTGTGGAATCTCACTCCATAGATTTAGAAGATGGACAGTTCTTCCCATCTTCCCCTAAGAAAGACATACAACTAAAAAGTAAGGTATTCAAAGCCAATGTCTATCACAGCCCCAGAACAGATGTTGCAGAATATGAAGAAAACAAGAGTAATATGTCACTAACATGTTTTGGTGAACCAACAAACATAGCCTTCCCTATCTTGAAAGGCATGTGATTTGCTGGACCACTCAATCTTCCCTCTGGCAATCCTGAATGTATGTCCAAGTAGAGGGACAAGGGGTGGTGAGTTTTGAGAGTCTAAGAACATTCCTGTATGGCAGGGTGGTACATTAACTCTTTCCTATTGGTTTTGAAACCTTTCGCAGATTTCTCTTCCTTCCAATAGGCCCTTCCACACAACCCAGAGAGCCCTGGGAGGCAGACATCTTATCTTATTCCTGTTTGTAAATTACATCCCTGTTATAAACTAGGTATCCCAGGGTATTCAGAATGACTGTTGAGTACAGAAATTAATGAATGTGGATGTTCAAATATGTGGATATTCAAACAGTATTGAATAAATAAAGGAATAAATGAGTTTAGCATTTATTGCACATAAAGTATTTGCATCCTCACTTTTCCTCACCTGCAAGCTATGGCCCATCTTCATTTCCAGAATCAATCACCATGTGACATATAATACATTTAATTTGTTTATTTGTTCTCTACCACACTCCTAAAAATTAAGCTCCTTTAGAAATTGATTAATGCAATCTATCATATTAATAGAACTAATTTTGCAACGTTGATGAGAAATATATTTGACAAAATTCAACACCCGTGCATGTTAAGACATTAAATAAAATATAAATTGGTAGATACACCTTTAACGTAATAATAAATACCTCTTCCCCCAAACTGACATCTTTCTTAATGGGAAACACTACAGGCTGTATCATCTTTTCCACTGAATGAGGAAAAAGACAAGGTTGCCCACTATCTTCCCTATTATGTAACAGAAACTTGAGGGCATTATTAGCTAATACAGTGAGATAAAGGGGGCATACGGTTTGGAAAATAAGATGTAAGTTAATCATTATTTACTAAGGATATAGTTAAAAATCAGGAAACTTCTACCTTTCTCTTTTGTACTGTTTGCTGTCAGCACACCTGCATGAAAGCCTGTTTCTTTAAAGCAAACCACCTCTGGGACTCCTGGGGGCCTCAGCCCATTGAGCATCAGCCTTTGGCTCAGGTCATGATCCTAGGGTCTTGGGATCGAGTCCCACATCGGGCCCCTCGCTCAGCAGGGAATCTGCTTCTCTCTCTCTCTCTCTCTCTGCCTCTCCTCCTGCTTGTGCTTTCTCCCTTTCTATCTGACAAATAAATAAAAATCTTTCTAAAAAATTTAAAAAATTAAGCAAACCACCTCTATTTGGCTTGGCAGCCTCAGAAGAAAAGTGCCAAGATGACACTTTGCTTTTAAGCCCCAACTGCCTGCCCAAAGTTAATTTTCCTCCCCTAAATTGAAGGCTATCATGTATCCTTCTCATTATAAAATTTTCCAATTAACCCTGTGAGTGTAGATCTGCCAGTCAGGGTAAGGAAATGAATAGTGAAAGTTAGGGTCCCCAGAAGTTCACCCAGAAAACTTGTATCATCTGCATCACAACTGGCCCTCAAAGGCCTCTATACTGTGACTGTAACAAAGTACTACAAACTTAACAGCTTAGAACAACACGCGTGTCCTATGTTATGATTCTGCAGGGCAGAAACCTGAAAGGAGAAGCCGAGGCTAAGATCAAGGTGCTGGCAGTACTGTGTTCTCTCTGGAGCCCCTAGGGGAGAATCCTTGTCCTTGCCTTTTCCAATTCCTGCAGGCTGCCCACATTCCTTGATTTGTGACCTTTCCTTCAGCTTCAAAGCGAGCAAGGTTGGGCATCATTCTCATACTGCCACTTCTCTGCTTCTCTCTATCCTGCTTCCTTCCTCCACTTACAAGATTTACTCCCCCCATCTTGAGGTGCACCCACTAGCAACCTTAATTTCACCTGCAACTTTAACTCCCCTTTCCATGGAACCTAACGTGTGCAGGTTCTGGGAATTAGGACACAGGCATCTTTGGAGGGCCATCATTCTGCCTCCTACAGGCTTTTAGATGAGAGGACCCTAATTTTACAAATCAGGAATATGAGATCAATAAAGGTAAACTGATCTGCCTCAAATCACATAGCTAACTCTTATCTTGGTTAAGTGGGGATCAGAATCAAAAATCTCATCTTTCATGGAACTAGAGGGTATTATCCTAAGCAAAATAAGTCAATCAGAAAAAGATAATTATCATATGATCTCTCTGATATGAGGAATTTGAGAGGCAGGGTGGAGGGTTGTGGGGGTAGGGGAGGAAAAAAATGAAACAAGATGGGATCGGGAGGGAGACAAACCATAAGAGACTCTTAATCTCAGGAAACAGACTGAGGGTTGCTGGGGGTGGAGGGGTAGGGATAGGGTGGCTGGATGATAGACATTGGGGAGGGTATGGGTTATGGCGAGTGCTGTGAATTGTGTAAGACTCGTGATTCACAGATGTGCACCCCTGAAGCAAATAATACATTATATGTTAATTTTTTAAAAACTCCCATCATTCAGATCAGAAGTCTTTTTGTTTTAAGATTTTGTTTATTTATTTGACAGAAAAAGAGAGCACAAGCAGCAAGGAGTGGCAGGCAGGGGGAGAGGGAGAAGCAAGCTCCCCACCAAGCAGGGAGCCTGATGTGGGACTCAATCCCAGGACCCTGGGATCATGACCTGAGCCAAAGGCAGACACTTAACCGACTGAGCCACCCAGGAGCCCCCAGATCAAAGCAGTCTTCACAGAGCAGACACAACACATTATATACTTCAGTCGTTCCCTCCATTAAAAAAAAAAATCACTCCATTTGTAGTATACAGACCATTTTCAAAGTGTAATATGCCAGCTGGAAATTCTACATGCATTTTTTTTCCTTTTAGATTCAAAATACGATGCCTAATAATATTTTTAGCATACCAGGTAGCAGTGAAGATGACAGCAAACACAAATAGGGAATTGAGATTTTCATGACTGTTTCTGCAGGTGCAACTTACAAATCTGAGCACTGATACCAGAAGGAAGCTGTTCTTCTATTAAATATACATTGAACTTGCACACGTCTGAAGGGCCTTCTGCCAAAGCCTTGAAACTGGGATCTCCGGGTTCATATCTGAGCTGACTTTGCAGTCACCCTTCTTTTTTTAATTAATAACTGTCCAGGCTTCTTTTTCTCGAAAAGGTCAGTGTTCAGTAACATCATTAAGAGATGCCTTTCTCTCTCTCTTCCAGTGAGGCAGCGGGGAATGTTAGTTCTCAGAGCCATAGAAATTAGGGAGCTGAAGAGGTCAGCACATTCACCAGCGTGACACTCAGGACTGCCTCGCACAAAAGCTCTTCAGTGATTTGTTCTCTTCTATTTTGACTCCAGAAGAAAAGGTGCTGTCAACCTCATTTAGAAGGTTATTCCACGTTTCTACTTATTAGGTGCTCTTTTCACTTAATTTCTTCCATTTTTTTTTGTTGTTGTTGTTGTTATAACCCGGTGCTTTTGGTTATTATCTTTCATTTCCCTTCATACACTGCCCCTGAACTTGTCCAGATAATCTGATCTGTGGAAAGAACCGGTTAGATTCTGTATTCTCTAAAGAGGACTCCAGCCTCTTTTGGAGAAAGATGAGACAGGTGGATGATGGAATGAGAAAACAGACTCCTTGGCTGAATGCGGGGCCTAAGTAAGAAGGGATTGTTCTCTCAAGAATCACCTGTTCATTTGTGCTCTGGTGCTGACTGGGATTCTGTACCTGTGAATCCCTGAAAATTTCAAGTTCTGACAGGGAGGCTTGATAAGGATGCTATCAGGCTACTGGGGAAAAGTCAATTCATCATAATTCTCCTGCAAATCATGAGGTTCTTTTCTAGGCATCAAAGATAGTATGAAGATACTATGTACTAGATACAAAAAAATTATAACCTTATGTTGTGAAGGATGTGAACTAGATTCATTGTGACCATCTTGCAATATATACAAATATCAAATCATTGTCCTGTGCACCTGAAACCAATATAATGCATGTCAATTATGTCACAATTTAAAAATGTGTATTTTATATAAAATGTATAATACTAAAATATAAAAATGAGCATGTATACATGTAAATGTTAGAAACAAAGGAAAGTAGACATTGATTCCAACATCACTAAAAGGAAGGGATGAGGAATTGGGACAGTTTAATTAAAAAAAAAAAAAGTATTTTGAAGGTGGTTCTTCATTGTGATCCCAGTCCTGCACAGTGTGGGAGCCTTGAGTGTAATACTAAGAGGTATGACTTTTTTTTTCTCTTTTCTGTCTGGACAGGAAATATGGTTTAACAGATGGAAAAGGGGCTTTGTAGTCATATGAACTTTGGTATGAAAATCACTGTAATACTCAGTGTCTAGGGGAGGTTTCAAATGTAATGTATCATCCTTACCTTCAGTTCCCTTACTGGAAAGGACAATGGACCACTGTGTCCAGATTATAGGTGTGTTTTGTCAGTAAAATAAGAAAATATCCAGATGCTTGGAATCACCCAGCATGAATCAAGCAAATCTCAGGATTTCAACAAATAATCAAGATTACATTCCTTGTTCCCTTTCTGCTTCCCTTGTCTTCTCCTTTTTTCCCTTCATTATGGGACATCATTAGAGGCAATAAAGTAAGCAGAAATGTGGTTAAGAAGATAACATCCTTCAAACTATTATGGAATCCACCTAACTTATTTCCCCAGCTCTGTTCACTCAGTTTCCCTCCTCATCACCCACCACTAATTCCAACACTCAGCTCCAAATTCCACATGACCATGTGAATTAATGAAGACATTTCTCAGTTCAAAATAAGAGCTCTTCAGTGTGGGATTCAAAACCATCTACAGGGGCGCCTGGGTGGCTCAGTGGGTTAAAGCCTTTGGCTCGGGTCATGATCCCAGAGTCCTGGGATCCAGCCTTGCATTGGGCTCTATGCTCCATGGGGAGCCTGCTTCCTCCCCTCTCTGCCTGCCTCTCTGCCTCCTTGTGATCTCTCTCTCTCTGTCAAATAAATAAATAAAATCTTAAAAAAAATCCACAGTCTGGTGCATGTCTATTGCTCCAACTCAGAGATGTAAGACTATTCATTCATTCAATAGTGATAGAACATCTAGTATGAACAAGGCACTACATTCAGTGTTAGGGGATTAAACTTGATTCTGATGGAAAAGATGGTAGAGATGTAATTTTATAGACTTAAATTATCATTATTCCAGTTTATTTTCCAATATAAATATGCATAACTTTATAATTATTGTTAAAAACCCTACTGGGTCCATATTATCCCTCTTTTATTAATGAAGACAGAAAGGCTCAGGGAATTAAGTAAATTTCTCAAAATAAAACAGGATAAGAGAAAACCAAGCAGAATTTGAGTTATAAAACTTTAAAATGTACAATTTTTGTCTTAGTTTCTCCTTGGCCTTTAGGTTAAAGAAAATGTTTTTGTCTGTGTCTTCCTTAATGAGTTTTGACAAAAAATTTTATGTTTTCAGAAATATCTTCATTAAGGTGACATTTAACCAAACATTGAAGGACATTTTTTCCTTCCCTCTGTGCTCCAGTAAAGGAATTTCCTGCCTTTGCCAGAAAACACTGAATGATACCATTGAACCTACATCTTGGTAATTATTTTGTGGCCTAAAGTTTTTCTCCTTGGGAGATTCAGAAGCATTATTTATACATGACATTTTGAGGCTAGTAACCCTCTTCACAAATTTTCTTTCCTTCCAATGTCAAGGAAAAGAAAATCTCTTTGCATAGTTTTTCCTTCTCAATCTCAAGAATTCTTTCGACAAGTAATCAATTTTGACCCATTTGGGGACCACGCTAATCCATTGAGAAAACATGGTCTCTGTGACCCAATTTTCCCACCAGAACCAAGGAACCAAGGTCTTAATGACACAAAACTATTGTCGAAATGTTCTCACTCCTATTAGCCAGGCTGGGCAGTGGCCTGATCGTTATGGAATTTGTTTGTTTTGCTTTGTCTTCTTTTCTCCTTGAGCTGTAGTGTAGAGTAAGAATGTCATGCTTCTGCCAACCAAGGGCATGAATGACAAATCAAGGGATAGGAATGTGCCCTAGGTTATATTAAGGAGACTGTGCCTTTCTCTTCTAAGTCTCTCCTAGGTTGGGATCTTGTCTCATAATTCTGGTTCTGAGGGAGCACATCTGACTCACACCCAAAGCTGCTGGGTCCCCTGAACTGAGGCTCCTTCTGTCTTTCTCTTGAGTGTTGTCTTTCCCCAGACGTTTATGACTCCAGATTGTATGTTAATTTTTGTATGTGAGGTTTCCAGCCGACTGTCTGATGCATCTCTCTGCAGTGTGGACTTGGAGGTAAACACAGGACGTGATTCTGAGGCTGTCTTCACTGAGAACACAAGGTGCCTGAGAGTGACTGCCCTCCATTCTTTCCTGGAGTGACCAGTCATCTGGGTACTGTCACATCCGGGTATGTGACACAAGCTCCCAAACTCTCTGCTTGCACCCAGAGGCAGACATCGAAACTGATATGGCTGTATGGTCAAGTACCAAGCTATTTCTATGGGCAAAACCAAAGCATCAATTTGTTGGGTTCCACAGAGTTGTTACTTAATCTGAGTCTAGGTCACTCCCAGGTGTGCAAGCTTTTAGCTGCCAACCTCGATTTTGTTATCAGACCTTCTATGGTGGTTTGTAGTAGTTTCCGTTTTCAATTCTATGTTGGCTATTTTATGTCTTTCGGGTTTTCTCACAGTTTCTGGTGCCTGCTATGACTCTTCTGTGAACATCATGTTTATGGATTTATTTATGTCATTTTTTTTTTCATTTTGCACTTGGTGAAAGAGCAGGAAACTGTGGTGTATTTCAGATTTTCATCTTAAATAAATTGAATAAATGTTCTCTATATGCTCAAGAATCCACAAAAATCACCAACAAACCTTGACAGTTATTCCACCATTTGCTTTTGCCCTCAGCAAATTGGGCAGTTGAAACCATGTGTATCTCTAGGTCTGTTCCAGATTCAGCCCTGATCTGTCACCAGAAGAGAAACAACAATGAAGCCAGCTATAGTCTCTCATTTCTGCAAGAATTCCCCTATTTAGAAATACTCAGTCAAAAATTTAAACTTAAAGGAGAGTATGTACTGCCCATAATAGAAAGCCAAGACAACCCAAAAGTTCAGATTGTCTAATGAGACTCAAGAATCAGAGATTTTATCCACTACTAGGCCTATATTCAAAAATATAGGGCTTCATAAAACACAAGAAAAGCAGGGAAAAGCCCAGGACCCCAGTGTGGTTCCCCAGGCCCTTTCTGTCTACATCAGATGAGCTATGGCCCAGGTTAACTGATATAGTTTCTAAGTAAAACATGCGATCACCTCACTAATTCTCGAAGCTTCTCCATTTTATACTTAGAGAGTTACCCAGTTTATCCAAGCTCTTACACAAACCTAGACAAGCAGACATATTCTACTAAAAGCATTTCTTAGAGAAGTATTCTGTTACTAGCAGAAGCCACTGTTTGATTGACAGGAGGTCTAGTATTAGTAGGTTTAAAGGCATTTAGACCGGCTTACAAGGCTTCTTTCTCAGGAGTGTGCCTTTCCAGTTGCCATCCACCACCACTTCTGTAAAAGGAGTAAATGGGCTGAGGACTGGATGCTCATCTCCTCCCTTCCCAGCAAACAGTCAACACGAAATCAATTTTATCTCATTAGGGCCACTATCACATTCAGTTCTAATCCAACAGCTGTAGAAAGAAACTAAATTATTATTGTTTTTTAAATCCTTTCCTTAAATCTTGAAAATTCAAATAAAAAGCACAGAAGTAGAGCAGTTATGAGTATCATTCTTTCTCTACAAAAAAACATATTTTTCTTTAGTTCATCTTTTTTTAAAATATGTTTTGCAAAGTATCTAGTTGATTACTCCCTCCCAACATATTATGCCATTGAACACATGGGATCTTAATTATTAGAATTTCACTCTAAAAAATTAAGGTTTCAATGCTTAGTAAGTAGCACATTTACATAGAGAAAAACTAGTAATTCTCAAAGTCAGATGTAGAAAAGAGTTTCCATGTTGTTTGTCAAGTCCTACGCTTTGATAGTCCTTACCTGGAACACCATTGAGAAGGATTCTGAAGTTAGTTATAGATTTAACATCAACCCTGATAGCTCTATGGTTAATTAGTAATCTTGGTCATGGGCATGGATCTTACTGTTCATGATCTAATTTATCATTAGACACAGTAATTTACAAGTCAGTTGGAGTGAAGAATCTGAGAACCATTTTGACAAAGATTGATAAACTGATGTTGTCTGCCTGGGACAGTTCCAGTCTTTGTCTATTATCCCATGTAATCATAGGACACTCTCAAAAGTGTCCTATGGTTAGACTCTGTTGCATGGCTTTCCTAGTGATAGAATGCAAGAAACTTAATGAGGAGGCATTAAACTTGAGGGTCCTGTTAGGAATCTAAATAACAGGTTACAGAAAATAAGATATAATAAGGGATCTTAGGGACAGTCAAATGTGGAGAGACGCAAAAAAAAAAAATGTGGAGAGATGCAAGGATTATTATCATAGTAAAAGATAACCTGCATCAGTCTGTAGATATCCTCAAACTTGAGATCCTGGTTTAAACGTCTTATTTCGGGACGCCTGGGTGGCTCAGTTGGTTAAGCAACTGCCTTCGGCTCAGGTCATGATCCCAGCGTCCTGGGATCGAGTCCCACATGGGGCTCCTTGCTCAGCAGGGAGCCTGCTTCTCCCTCTGCCTCTGCCTGCCACTTTGTCTGCCTGTGCTCGCTCCTGCTCTCTCTCTGACAAATAAATAAATAAAAATTCTTTAAAAAAATAAATAAATGTCTTATTTCACTGATAAGGTTACCAAAATCTAGAGAGTGAGAGGTTAATTGAATTATGCAATTGCACAGCTTGTTTTGGCACATCTACTGATTCCCAGATCAATATCTCTTTCACATACAGCATGCTTGTAACACTATTTTTTTACCATTTATCTTAAGAAAGCTGTGATGGGTTGATGAGTATCCCTCAGAAGTTTGTATTCACCAAGAACTTCACAGTATGACCTTATTTGAAATAGGGTCTTTATAGAGGGATGGTTAACAAACACATGAAAAAATGCTCAACACCACACATCATCAGCGAAATACAAATCAAAGCTACAATGAGGTATCACCTTGCACATGTCAGGATGGGTGAAATTAACACAGGAAACAACAGATGTTGGCAAGGATGCTAAGAAAGGCAGACCTTCATGCACTGTTGGTGGGAATGCAAACTGGCATAGCTACTCTGAAAAACAGTATGGAGTTTCCTCAAAAAGTTAAAGATAGAATTACCCTATAATCCAGCATTTTCACTACTAGGTATTTACTCAAAGAATACAAAGATAACTGGTTCAGAGGGATACATGCACCCCAATGTTTATAGCAGCATTATCAACAACACCCAAGTTATGGGAAGAGCCCAAATGTCCATCGACTGATGAATGGTTAAAGAAAATGTGGTATATATATATATATATATATATATATATATATATATATATATACAATTCAATATTACTCAGACATAAAAAAAGAATGAAATCTTGCCATTTGCAATGATATGGATGGATCTAGAGTTATTATACTAAGTGAAGTAAGTTAGTCAAAGAAAGACAAATATCATGATTTCACTCATATGTGGAATGTAAGAAGAAACAGATGTGTGGTATATATATATATACAATTCAATATTACTCAGACATAAAAAAAGAATGAAATCTTGCCATTTGCAATGATATGGATGGATCTAGAGTTATTATACTAAGTGAAGTAAGTTAGTCAAAGAAAGACAAATATCATGATTTCACTCATATGTGGAATGTAAGAAGAAACAGATGCACATAGAGGGGAAAGAGAGGGGAGGGCAAACCGTAAAACAGACTCTTAACTATAGAGAACAAACTGGGGATTCCTGGAAGGGAGACGGGGGGGGGGGAGGATGGGCTAACTGGGTGATGAGTATTAAGAGGGCACTTGTGGTGAGTACTGAGTATTGTAAATTAACTGGAGTGTAAATAAGAATTTGAAACTAAAGCAAACAAACAAACAAAGGAATAGGATCTTTCCAATATGTAAATAATCTCAAAATTAAATCAGCCTGAGTTTAGAGTGAATCCTCAATCTAATGACTGGTGTTCTTATGAGAGGAGAGAATACAGAAAGACAGACACATAGGGAGAAATGTCATGCAACACCCAAATGAAGATCAGGATGTTGGATCTACAATGGAGGAATGTCAAGAATGGCAGGCAACCAGAAATTAGGAGAAAGGCGTGGAACAGACTGTCCCTCACCACCCCTAGAAGGAACCAAACCTTTCAGTGTCTTGATCCCAGAACTCTGTCCTCCTTAACTACAAGGAAATACATTTCTGTTGTTTAAAGCTACCTGGGCTATGCTACTTATTACAGCAACCTTAGGAAACTAATATACCAGCTCTCCTCATTCACATAAATTTCATAAGGTCATTAAATTGTAATTTTTAGAGGGCAAGGATAAGATTATGTTGGTTCATGTGTCTTTTCTATTATAGAGAAATGAATTTCTGTAGTGTTTTGATGGTATGGTTGGAAACCCAGAAAAGCCTAAATCCTACTGCCTTATTTATCTCCCCTTTCCCCATCCCCTCTCCAGCCCCCAAAACCTCCACTCTGACCAAAACCAATTTCTTGGAGAGCTATATATAAGGAGCCATGGTCACATAGAAAACAAAACTGTACTTCATTTAGTGGCATAGCACTGTGTAATTCCTAGAGCAAAGCTCTGGTAAAAATTAAACTAAAGTATATATATCAACTTTGAGTCTTAGGAGGGACCTTCTGGTTCCCTCCTTAGTTTAAGTCTTGAGATGGAAAAAAGGCAGACAAATTATAGACTCTGACTGAAGGAACAATTCTTTCTTTCTTGGAGAGTAAGTAGGAATTAAGAGGAAAGAGGTAGAGGCTTCCTATCATGGAAAAGATGACAACAGTGTTTTGTTTGTTTTGTTTTCCCCTTTGTTCTCCAAATTAAACCAGTGTCTTGCACGTAGTGGGGCATTCAGTAAGTGTCTAAGAAGTACCAAAATCAGCCCAAATGATGCACAAAAATTATGTTACTGCTATCTATTTATTGCATCCTGTGTTGGGAAATCCCAATGTGTTTTTATGTGCGTTTATTCATTTAAGCATATATAAAGAGACTATTAAATTGTAGTTTTTTATGGACTCTGAATATCCAAAGTTTAATGCAAAAAACAGTTTATGGAAGTCAGAATCCAATGAGGATATGCATAAAAAATAAACAAAGAACTATGATACTTGTGATAAATGCCACCATATGGGTATGTTCATACCCATATGGTATGAACTAATGGGTTCATTTAGTGGGAAATAAAGCACTAAAGCACAGGGAAGAGATATCTACCTCTGAATGTCAGTGGAAAGATTAGAAAAGGTGATATCTGAGGTGAGCCTTGAACGATAAATACAAAGCTTGATCATAAGAATAAAGGACAGGGATGCCTGGGTGGCTCAGTGGCTCAGCCCCTGAAGGCTCAGCCTTCAGCTCAGGTCATGATCCCAGGGTCCTGGGATTGAGCCCCTCATCAGGCTCTCTGCTCAGCAGGGAGCCTGCTTCCCCTTCTCTCTGCCTGCCTTTCTGCCTGCTTGTGATCTCTGTCTGTCAAATAAATAAATAAAATCTTTAAAAGAAGAAGGGGAAGAAAGGAGAAGAAAGGACAGAAGGTGGAATATTTGAAGCACAGAGGAGAGTTTGCATAAAGTCTTGTGGAGATGAAACAGGCTTGGGTACAGTCAGGAGCCACACACACACAGTTAGACATCCTGTAGCACTGGGTGTGAGTAAAGAGAAGAAACAGACAAAGTTACAATGGTAACCAGGGGTCCTGCCAAGGAGAGTCAGGAGTGGCTGAACTGCATATCTAAAACTGAAGATTCATGATGTCCATGATGATGATGGCATCTTCAACCACAGGCTAAATAAGTCATGCTTGGCATATTCTGACAGAAGAAGATTCACTTAAAAAGTACCATGTTACCCAGAACATTAATTTATAATAAATTTTTATTACAAATAAACTATACAGAAATAATTCATCTATTTTATTAATAAAATTTATATTAAAACTAATATGTAAGACTAATGTTTAAAACACATTTAAAAATACTATCTCTCATAAAACAGTAAAATGTCTCCATTTTACAGACAGGGAAACTGAGGTTTGGAGAGGTTATATATCTTGCCCAAAGTGACATCCGTGGTCAGGCCAGGATTTTAACTCGGGCTGTTAAATCAGGAGTGTGTTCATTTATACCAGTGCATTACCACTTAATTAATGACAGACGGCCGTAGACATGCATGATGTGGGTGCCCCATGGATTTTGGGTTCAATTAGGGCTGAAACTGAGGACAGAAATTCAGGGGTGGCGCTACCAAGGGGAGAGAAGTCCTAACTGAAAGCCACACATCAAATAACTTGTTTTCCTCTTCCTCTAGTTATTTTGTTTTCTGCACAGCCTAACCCAAATATCTTGCTTTTGTCATATTCCTTGTCACTTGCAGACAATTTTGTGGTAGGCATAAAAACCTCATCTTAGTAGTCACTAAATGAATGGTTCCTTGTTTTTTCAACCAGTTTACATTGCTTATAAATTGCCATGTCATCTTGAACTGGAGTCTGAGTTCTCATACCTTTCATAAACCAACTACTCTAGGTGTGTGACTCCCACAGGAGCAGAGTCTGGCTGAGTTCTGATTGGGTGAAATCACTTGCGGCATGAGAGATCTAAGCATATGGATATCACATGCTCTGCAGAGCACGTAACAGCTTTTATGTGCTCTATGTGAATACCTGGTAATGCATCTTTCAAGAGATTCTGCAGGAGCCATGCCTCCAAATGCAATGTCTTCCCTTATAAATGGCCAAGGCAGTCACAGAGAAATTGAGGCTAAAGTCTTCTTAAAGGCTGCTCAGCTTCAAATTTTGGCTCCACTGTGTTAGCTGTTAGCTCTGACAAGTCACTAATGTTCCTAAGCCTTGGTTGCCTCCTCTGAGGATAATTGTGCCTAGGGATTTTTTGAGGATCAAATCCAATAATGCATGCAAAATACTTACTATAGTCCATAGCTTATCCAAGTACTTCACCAACATTGGTTACTGTCATCATCATTATTATTATAAGTGGCTGAAACCCAATGCATTTATATTATGTTGATTATTAGTCTGCATTTAGGGCTGAAACAGGATCATAAAGTTTTGTAACAATGGAGTGTGCCAAATTTCCAAGTAAGCCAATGGGTGTTTATTACAATCTGGTTTGCAAATCTGGATGTGCCGCAATTGGCTCTCACATAGTGGCAAATCTTGTAGGTTAGTTTACTTAACATCCATTCTGACTATACCCTCCTCTATCATGGAAGGTGAGGGGACTAATACTTTATTTTCTTAGCCCAGGGTTGAGATGGAAATAAGAGCCTTCTGGAAAGAATTTCCCTTCCTAAATGAAAAGACAAAGCTCACTTTGTGCCCAGATCTTGGTTTCTGATGCTATTCTCCAATAAAAGAGACCAGGTCTCCTGAGAGAAATGGCTTATTCTAAGATTGGAACAGGAAGACTACAGGATAAGCATGAAGAATCTTGTGCCAAAAAGTAAGGAATTGCTCAAAACAACAATGGGAGTATATCAACGGGAAACGAGACTCAACTGAAGGAACTCCTAATAGCCAAAGCTAAAACAGTTGGAGCAAAAAGAATACATACAGTAATATTGGCTTATAACCCAAAGCATAAAATAAATGTCAATAAATGTATATAAACATAAATAAAGTACTGTATACATAAATGGATGGGAGAGGAGAGGCAAATCTTTTGTGTAGAATCTAAATAATGCCATTGTGCCTTCAGCAATAGGCTTTCATTCCATAACTACTTTTGCATTATTGTTCATGACAGTGATGGTGCGATGCTAAGACTGGTCCCTGTCTCAGCCCAGTTCTCATGTTAAATCAGCTCATACACACCAGAGCAGAGTTCCAGACATATTTCTTCCCATATACCCTCCATTCATCAATGACGAGGGTTCATCCTCTCTCGTGCATTTAGGAGAACTCAAGGATGGTGAGGTGGTTGTTCCATCGGGTAAATCAGTCAAGGACGAACCAAAGGGTAAGGCAGACATGGTGTCTATCCATAGGCAGTTCTGGCTGTGCTTTGGACACTAATACCAGCATCATATGTGTAGTCCCTCAGGTGGGACAAGGACTGTGCTCACTCAGGCAAAACTGAGCCTTCCTGAAATGCTGATTCTACCCCTCCTATACAGCCCTTTCAGTTTTGGCACCCTCATCTGGGGCCACACAGTTCCCTCCCGCTTTGCACATTGTGTCCCTTTCCTCTTGACAAAGCCTGGGGGGGTTTTCTCATGTCATAGATGGAAGCCTTGTTCCTCTCTTCATATTTTCCAGTGTATGCCTTGAGTTATTTCTATTGATCACATTTTAGGATTTTGAATCTCAAAACCATCTTTTGGCTGCCAAATCCCTTATTGAAGGCACTCGATGAACAGCCTGGCTCACTTAAAAGAGAACCAAATGATGACAGAGCTGGAAACAAAAAACCGCTATTTCAAAAACATTCCACTTCAATCTCTCTTTCCTCCTTCCCTCCCTCCAGCCCTTGAAACATCCACATATTCTTATAATCATAATGCGAGTTAGAAAGTCCCCAGAGCTTTACGGCAGGCACAGATGAAATGGGGATACGGATGAAGGAGAGAACACTGTCAGATAAATCTTGAAGGATGGGAAGTTGGACATACAGGACTTAGGGAAGGGCCTTCCAGGCAGGGAGAAAGGAGACATCCATTCCCAGCAACTATTGCTATACAGGGTCAATGTCGAGGCACAAGCTAGTTTGGACCTTGCTGACAATGTGAGGGCCTGCTGAAGGTATCAGAGCAGAGGAGGGCGATGGAATGATGCTTTGTAAAAATGAACTACTAAGTATCTGAAGGACAGGCAGGTGGATGAACTGAACACGGAAACAGCAAGACTGATCCAAAAACTATGTTACCACATGAGAGGTGACAAAGGGCCTAAGCCAGGGTTATGGCCATGGAAATGGAGAATAGTGTGATCAACCTGGGGCTATCTAACAGCTGGACCTCCTCACTTATTCGCTGTGTGCCAGTGAACTGAACTATTTCATTTAATCCTCATTATAAGCCAATTAGAGTTACATTAGTATTACCCTATGTTACAGATAGAGACTAGGGTTGGATGACAATCCTTAGAGCAACTCTGGGGGGTGCCTGGGGGTCTCAATGGGTTAAGCCTCTGCCTTCGGCTCAGGTCATGATCCCAGGGTGCTGGGATGGAGCCCAGCATCGGGCTCTCTGCTCGGCAGGGAGCTTGCTTCCCCCTTTCTCTCTGCCTGCCTCTCTGTCTACTTGTGATCTCTTTCTGTCAAATAAATAAATAAAATCTTTTTAAAAATAAAATAAAGATTTTATTTATTTATTTGACAGAGAGAAAGAGAAATCACAAGTAGGCAGAGACGCAGGGAGTCGGGGAGGGAGAGGCAGGCTCCCTGTTGAGCAGAGAGCCCCAAGTGGGGCTCGATCCCAGGACCCTGAGACAATGACCTGAGCTGAAGGCAGAGGCTTAACCCACTGAGCCACCCAGGTGCCCCATAAATAAAATCTTGAAGAAGAAGAAGAAGAAGAAGAAGAAGAAGGAGAAGGAGAAGGAGGAGAAGGAGAAGGAGAAGGAGAAGGAGGAGGAGGAGGAGAAGGAGAAGGAGGAGGAGGAGGAGGAGGAGGAGGAGGAGGAGGAGGAGGAGAAGGAGAAGAAGGAGGAGAAGAAGGAGGAGAAGAAGGAGGAGAAGAAGGAGGAGAAGAAGGAGGAGAAGAAGGAGGAGAAGAAGGAGGAGAAGGAGAAGAAGAAGGAGAAGAACCACCACCCTGGGCTCTCTCTCTTCTCCTAGTTTAATTATTGAGATAACTTCTCTTTGAGAGGGCCACCCACTATCATACATTTCCTCCTGAATATAAGTGTCATTTCCCCCACCAAGAAGTAGAGTCTATTCATCTAGCCCCTTAACTCCAGGCTGTGCTAGGACTCCTTTGGTCACAAAACAATGTGACCTGCCATTCTAGGCATCATCTTTGCACAGACTTGCAATTGCCACCTGGGTCTCTCACAGTTGCTTATATGGATGCCCCTTCTTAGAACCCAGCCACTAGACTATGAGACACCCATGCCCCATGGAAAGGCCTGAGGTGCTCGTGTTAACAACCCAGTGGAGGTCTTAGTTAATAGCCAGCATCATGTGCCAGTCAGATGAAGGGGTCATCTTAGATATCCAGCCCAGCTGAGCCTCCAGATGACACCACCCCAGGCAAAAACCATAAGAAAGACTACAAGTGCAAACCACCCTGCCCAGTTTAGTCAACAGGAGAATTGTGAGAGATAATAATAATTCCTGTTGTAAGCCACTAAGTTTTAGGATACTATGTTTCACAGCGATAGATAACAGAAGCAATTACTGATGGCACCTCTTTTGTCCCTCAGAAGGGCTCTGCTATGGACAATATATTGCCTGGTTAACCTGCATAAACTGGGAAACCAGACTAAAACCCAGGTCTGTTTGTGCTTTTAACCATCAGTTCACTATGTAAGAAAGTAAATGTTGTGTGGGTTTAAACTCCCTGGGAAAATAAGACGTTTTACTAATCTCGTCACACATCAGATTACCAGGCACTCAGTAAGTGTGGAATTTAAAATGTCTGTTAAGTGATTCATTAAATAAATGAATTGGTTAAATAACAGATGAGCATTAACAGCCCTTAGTTAGTAGGTAAGACAGTTGAGGAGACCATTGTACACTTTTTTTTTTTTTGCAGAAAATAAAAAAATAAATAAATTTTAAAAATCAGCTCACAACAGGATCCCACTGCTTGTTCTTCAGCCTAAGCTTTGACCATCGTGGGGAGGAAAGGGTAGGGGAAAAAATCTAAAATAAAACCTAAGATGAGGTTTTAGTAAACTCTAGGGTAGACCTTTTTTTAAAAGAATGATCTGATTTTTTTTCTAAAACAGAAATTATGCCTAGCTTTTATAATGGCTCAGACCTTCCTCAAGCACTTTTCTCATAAATTTTAACATTAGCATCCTTGGTGCTGCTAACTGCAGGTAATGTGTTTTTTCAACCACATTCTTCTCCTAGACTCATTAAAAGCTCTCACTCCTCTAATGATTTCTGGGCCTCCAGTCAGACTTATTAGTGCAAAAGGAGCAATGGATGCGTAAATGTCAGGTCTATTTACCAGCTGAAAGTGTTGTTACTGGAGAGGCATTTGTCTTCTGTGGGACATGCTGACTGTGGCTAGTTAATTCCCATCTTCCTGATGGGAAATGGTTCTGCTGAATCCAAAACTATTTAGTCCAACCAGGCTCCAGCAAGGAGAACTGCACTCTGGGCCATACAACTTCTCAGTGTGGTTTTAACTGAAGGAGTGATTATGAAGTTGCTTCAGAAACTTCCCAGCAGGCCAGGAATACCTCCCGGGCAGGCACTAAACCTCCATTTAGCATTTATCCCCCAACATAAATATGCGTGGAAAAAAAAAAAAAAACAAAATAAGGCACTAGAGGTGCTGAGTATAGCACCAAAAAACAACATAGTTCCTTGTACTATGGAGGTCACGCAGCAGATCCTGTTGCCAAAACAAAAGCCCAGTGAAATACTGTAGATGTCGGGAAAAGTGTAGAATAACAGAATAAAAATCGGCACACCCAGCACTGGGTTTAAAACATAAATAATTACATATACCTAAAATAGATTTTTTTAAAGGATTGAAAGAGTCTATGCATTCCAAATGTTACCTGGCTGTTAAAAATTTCATTAAAAAGCATAGCACAGGGGTGCCTGGGTGGCTCAGTGGGTTAATGCCTCTGCCTTCGGCTCAGGTCATGATCTCGGGGTCCTGGGATGAGCCCCACGTCGGGCTCTCTGCTCATCAGGGAGCCTACTTCCTCCTCTCTCTCTGCCTACTTGTAATCTCTGTCTGTCAAATAAATAAATAAAATCTTTAAAAAAAGAAAAAAGCATAGCACAGAGCTTAACGCAATAAATGTCCACTCCTTTCTCTTTCCCTCCTTTCAAAATATGTAAACGAGCTCTCTGGCAGTGAGACTTTCAGATGGAAAGATGTGTTTGTGGGTAAGTTCGGGATGGTGAAATTGTTACAAGTGAATAAAGCAATTACTACAATTACTACTGTTGTACTTTCCAAATGAAATAATGTATTCTTACGGGAGACTTACTTTCCCCTTTTATAAGTAAAGATTTTGTACTGAAAATGCTTTGGAAAGCTCCCAGGGATAATTCCACTATTCAAGTACGGTCTTACAGATTCTGAGGGTGGAGAATGAATGATAATTAATTCCGCTCATTGTGGAGGTTTTTGTAATCTCATGTTTTAGTTTAAGCATTGGCGGGGGAGGGGAGAATATGTCCTTATGAATCTATACAGAAATGAGCCAAATGTGTAAAATCAACGAAATCAGGCAAGATAAGTAAAAAGAGCATAAAAGGACATAATAATAATAAGCTACTTTTACTGACCAACCCTCGGGTGAGAGTCATTGTACTAAGTACTTAACAGATATCAATTTGTTTAGCCTTTGTAACAACTTGGGGTGTTAGGGATAGAGATCCATTTGTTTTTATTATTTTTTATTTATTTATTTTCTTTTCAGTGTAACAGAATTCATTGTTTATTGGAAGGGGAGTTGAACCATGAGAGACTATGGACTCTGAAAAACATTCTGAGGGCTTTGAAGGGGCCGGGGGTGGGAGGTTGGGGGAGCCAGGTGTTGGGTTTTATGGAGATCCATTTTTTTCAGCCAAAGAAATCAATCATAAGAGAGGTTGAGAACATGTCCAGGATCACAGAATTGGGGATTTCTTATAGCAGTGTTCAAACCTGTGTTTTTTAACCGCTGTGCCGCTCAGAGTATATTGCCAAAGACCGTCATCTAGGGAACAGCTGCCTAAGATTGTTCCTCCTCTCCAACCTTTTCATTTTACAGGTGAGCAAACTGAGGCTAAATGGGGCAACCATCCTGCAAGATTAAAGAGCTGAACCAAGGATTCTGATCCTTGAATCTGACTCAATTCAGGACAGTGTCATTTTTTCTGTTTCGTATGTTTGAAATGAAATGGATCTTTTTTGTTTCTGAAATCTGTTTCTGGGTCCCATGAGGTCCCAGTGTTTTCAACCCTGGAGAAGATTTAAAACCAAATGGAAGTAAAGCCAGAGTACAACCCAAGAGATTTTTGTATAATCTACATGCACACAGAGGCTCCCTTCATTCCTATGCCTTCGACCTTGGATCTGAACTTTCTGCATCTCAGAAAATGGCACAGCCAAGTTGTTCAGGGTAGAAACCTAACATCTACCCTTGATTCCTCTATTTTTCTTCCATCTTCCATCCAACCAAACCATCGGCTTATGTCAGGCGTTGGGTAAATGTTTGTTAAATGAAGAAATCAGATATTTATTGTGTGGGTCTTTGTTTGGAAGGGCAAAAATTTTTAAATTATGTATGTCTGTGTAGTTGTACACACACCCTTTCCGGACTGCCTCTTCTGCTGCTCCGATGCATATCCTCTGAGAGGATCCAAACTCTAAATACTGGTCCAGTCCTCTGAGTGACACCCTGACTCCACAACAAGAGGGCTTGGGGCGCTTTTGAGCTCTGACATTTCTCAGTTTTATTCTTCCTACCCATCACTCCTGCCTTTTTCATCATTGGCATATACAAAGGTAATTTGTGTGGCCCTGAGAATTCTCTGCCCTGCAAAGAGCTGACAAAGGTTCTTTAAAGCAATAATCTCTGCCATGTTTTAGTCAAGTAAGCAATAAACTGTTGCCAAGATTGATTACGTAGAGAAGTAAAACAGAGGCCTCTCATCAGTCATGAGTACTGTCTGTCTAGGGAATACTGCCACAGAGAAACAGTGATCACTTCCTACCCTAGATGCCCTCGCAGACCCCAGGCTCTGACCAACCCCATTACAGAGAGTCAGTGACAGCCAACAATATAAAAGTCAGAAAGCCAAAGAGGGATATCTTTATCTTTTGATGTTCATGAGGGCACATGGCAAGTACAGTGTTTCAAAGTTTGTGCCTGAGAAATAAAAAATTACTAGGACAGTGCTGTCAAATAGATGCAGATATGAATAACATATGGAATTTTAATATTTTATTAAATATATTAAAATATTAAAAATAATATTTAATAATAATAACATATATAAAATATATTTTATTCTCCCTGATTTATAAAAAATATCATTTTCTCAAGTAATAAATATAAAAGATTATTAATGAAATATTTTACAATCTTTCTTTATAATAAGACCCCTTTTCCACATGTCCAAAACAGAATGGATCTTTTTTGTTTCTAAAACCTGTTTTTTCCAATGAATCATGGAACACTACATCAAAAACTAATGATGTACAGTATGGTGACTAACATAATATAATAAAAAATAAATAAAAATAAAATCTGTGTGTCTAACCATATTTCAGATTCAGTATGTATCTTATGTTTATAGCACATCTCAATTTAGATTCTAAATTTTCAAGACTCTTTTTAAACTTAATTAATTTTTTAAATTTCTTTTCAGTGCTCCAGAATCCATTGTTTATGCACCACAACCAGTGCTCCATGCAATACGTGCCCTTCATAATACTCACCACCAGGCTCACCCAACCTCCCACCCCAATCCCTCCAAAACCCTCAGATTGTTTTTCAGAGTCCACAGTCTCTCATGGTTCATCTCCCCCTCCAATTTTCCCCAACTCCCTTGTCCTCTCCATCTCCCCATGTCCTCCATGTTATTCCTTATGCTCCTTTAAGTGAAACAGAATCCTGCCGAAATAATAGTTATGTTTAATAGGAAAATATTTTAACTTTTAAACAAAATTAATTAAAATTAAATGAAATTAGAAATTTAGTTCCTTGGTTACACTATCCATATTTCAAGTGCTTAAACACAGATGACTTACAGCCATTGTATTAGACAGCACATCTCTGGACACTAGAATATGGTTTTTACTCTTTTATGGTATTTACAGAACTTTTTAAAGTATTCAGTCCTCATTAAAAGTTACTTACTGGTTGTTAGCTAATAAAAATGTAACAGATCTCTAAAGGAAAGAGAAAGTGAGAGAGAAAAAGAAAGAGAAAGAAAACAGAGGAATAAAACTCAGAATGACAAAGAAGAGCAAGTTTGTTTTATATCTCACAAATTCGATTTCCTCATCTGTGAAATGATAAGTGCCGTGGCACCCTCCACATTTCGTCTGTGGACAAATAATTCTAGAGCAAGCGAGTATGGGAAATGCTGCATAGAACATACTAATCCGTCTTACTGGAGATTCCCAAGGCACATTAGCATTATTGCTTTCATCCATGGATCAGATCTGTAAAGAACAATCCTTGTTTCAACTGTGGTTACATTCTTGGTCTACAGCTATCTATTTCCCTTTCTTTTTCCCTTAACAATTAAATAGGCATGTATGAGCCTACTATCCAATCACAAATCCAAAGCTTTTGTAGTAGTTTACATCCGTCATCTGAGATGGTCATCATGCCAAACTCTATGCTCATTATTCCCTTGCTTTCATTTGGCATAGCTTACATCACATATATGTATTATTAAAAATGTTATATATAATTTACTATATATACATATATTCATGGTATAGTGAATTGGTACACCATATAAAATCCTGACACTTGCCTAACATTGAGTCATGTGTTAAAGTCCACAAGCTATCTCCTCCAATTTCTGTTCAAGCCTTTATCATCTCTAAATGAATGATTTCATTGTTTTTCTAAATATATTTTGCCTAACTTCTGTCTTTTCTCTCTTCTGTCCTTCTTCACACTGCCTTCAGAGTCATCTTTTTAAAACACAATTCCCTCCTATTAATACATTTCAGAGGTGCCCCAACCACCAAAGGATAAAGTCCAAAATCCTTGTAAGGACTGTGGCAGACTGTTTAATGTCCCTAACCCTTCCTATCTCAGTAAGACACTGTACCACAATATGACTTTGCCTTCCCCCTCGTCTGGCCATGGAGTCTGTTTCTCCATCCTCTCAAATCTAGGCTAGACTGTAACTTGCTTTGCTCAATGGAATATGGTGGAAATGACATAAGTATCTTCAAGGGTTAAGCTTTAAAAGGACTCATGTCTTCTACTTCTCTTCTCTCAGCAAACTTCCCTGAGAATGCCAGGGAAGGCAGCTGAACTAGCCTACTGGCAGATGAGAGGCCATGTAAAGAAAAATTGAAGAATCTCAACCAAAATCCAGAACCAAAGGCCAAATATGTAAGTGAGGTCATTTTGCACCTTCCAGTCCTGCTGAATCTCTAGCTGAGACAACACAAACATGAAACCAGGCAGAATCAACATGGGAATCTCCAAACTGGCTCACAAAATGGCCACACATGTTAAAAATCATGATTGTTTTAATTCACTGGATGTTGGTATGGTTTGTTGTATTGCAAAGTGTAACTGTAAAACATTTGTTAAGATCTCTTTGAAATACTGAAGGAGGTGTGTAGTAGATGCTTACAGGAAGATTAAAGGGTTGACCCTCTACATCCTCTTAGGCAGTCAGAATGAGGAGATCTGACTCAGAAATAATTATGGATACAGCTTTTGTGTCATAGGATGAACTTCTCTTCAACTTCGTAAAAAAGCACAAAATTTTTTAAATTTTATTTTATTTAAATTTAATCAATTAACATATAGCATATCATTAGTTTCAGAGGTAGAGTTCGTTCTTCATCAGTTGCATAAAGCACCCAGTGCTCATTACATCACATGCCCTCCTTAATCCCCATCACCCGGTTACCCCACCCATCCCCCCACCCACTTCCCTCCAGCAATCCTGTTTGTTCCCTAGAGTTTAGAGTTTCTTATGGTTTGCCTCCCTCTGATTTCATCTTATTTTATTTTTCCCTCCCTTCCCCAATCATCCTGTTTTTTTTCTTAAATTCCACTTATGAGTGAAATCATATAACAGTTGTCTTTCTCTGATTGACTTGTTTCACTTAGCGTAATACCCTCTCTTTCTATCCACATCACTGCAAATTGTAAAATTTCATTTTTTTTAAGCTTTATTTAAACATATAATGTAACCCCACCACCCTCTCCCAACCCCTCAGTTTGTTTTATGACATTAAGAGTCTCTTTTGGTTTGTCTCCCTCCAGATCCCATCTTGTTTCATTTTTTCTTTTCCTACCACCTTAACTCCCACCCCCGTTGCATCTCCATTTCCTCATATCAGGGTGATCATGTGATAGTTGTCTTTCTCCAGTTGACTTATTTCGCTAAGCATAATATGCTCTAGTTCCATTCATGTTGTCGCAAATGGTAAGATTTCATTTCTTTTGGTGGCTGCATAGTATTCCATTGTATATATATACCACATCTTCTTTATCCATTCATCTGTTGATGGACATCTAGGTTCTTTCCATAACTTGGCTATTGTGGACATTGCTGCTATAAACATTCGGGTACACGTGCCCCTTTGGATCACTACGTTTGTAGTAAGATTTCATTTTTTGATGGCTGAGTAATATTCCATAATATATCTATATTATATATCATATTTATATTATATATATAATAATATTCCATAATATATATATATCTCACATTTTCTTTATCCATTCATCTGTCAATGGACGTCTGAGCTCTTTCCATCATTTCACTATTGTGGACATTGCTGCTATAAACATTAGGGTCCAGGTGCCCCTTCGGATTACTATGTTTGTATTCTTTGGGTAAATACCTAATAGTACAATTGCTGGGTCATAGGGTAGCTCTATTCTTAACTCTTTGAGAAACCTCCATACTGTTTTCCAGAGTGACCATACTAGTTTGCATTTGCACCAACGATATAAATCCACAAAATTTTTAAGAGACTCGTATTAGTGAAAATGCTGGCAGTTTGAATTAAAAGGGACAAAGGTAATTCAAAATGGGCTCCCAACTTCCTATATTCAGGAAACAGGCTACAAAGAGCTCAACATCTACAATCATGGGCCATTTGTCTTTTTTTTCCTAACAGCTCTCTTGAGACATAATTCAAATGCTATAAAATTGATCCACTTAAAATGTGCAAATTTTTTATTTACAAATTTGAAACCATTAGTACAATCAATTTTAGAATATTTTTATCATCTCAGTTGAAAAAACATGTGGTTTAGCTATCACCTCCCATCCTTTCCAGCCCTAAGCAACCTCTAACCTATTTTCTGTCTTTTAAGGTTTTATTATTCTGGACATTTCATATAAACGGATAATACAATATGTCTTTCATCACTTGCATTTTTTACTTAGCATTAATGTGGTTTACTTAGCATTAATTAATCTTGTAGCTTATGTCAGTACTTCATTCCTTTTTATGGCTAAATAATATTCCATGTATGGATGTATTCTATTTTTTTAATCCAAATATCCAATTGATGGGTACTGGGTTAATTCTACCTTTTGGCTATTATGAATACTGTTGCTATAAAACATTGGTGCACAAGTTTTTGTGTAGACACACATTTTCATTTCTGTTGGCTATATCTCTAGGAGTGGAATATCTGGATCATATGGTAAATCTACATTTAATCATCTGAAGAAACTTTCAGGTTGTTTCCCAAAGTAGTAGTGCTTTTGCTTCCCCACTAGCCATCCACAAGGATTCTGGTTTCTCCACATCTTTGCTTATCATTATCTTACATTTTGATTCTAGCTTACTGGGTATGAAGTGTATCTCATTGTGGTTTTGATTTGCATATATTTGATGACTAATGATCAACACATATCTTTATATGCTTATCAGCCATTTGTAGGTCTTCCTTGGAAAAATGTCTATTCAGATCCTTTGCCGTTTTGAGTTAGGTTGTCATTTTTATTATTGAGTTGTAAGAATTCTTTATATATTCTAGATATAAGTTCCTTATCAGATACACAATTTTCAAATATATCCATAGTCTCTGGGCTGTCTTTTCACCTTCTTGATAATATCCTTTGAAGCACATTTTTTTAATTTAAATTCAATTAGCCAATATATAGTACATCATTAGTTTCCAATGTACAGTCCAGTTATTCATCAGTTGCATATAATACCCAGGGCTCATCACATCACATGCCCTCTTAATGTCTAATGCCCTGTTACCCCTTCCTCCCACCCATCTCCCCTTCTCCAACCCTCAGTTTGTTTCCCAGATTCAAGAGTCTCTCATGGTTTGTCTCCTTCTCTGATTTCTTCCCATTCAGTTTTTTCTCCCTTCCCCTATGATCCTCTGCACTCTTTCTTATACTCCACCTATAAGTGAAACCATATGATAACTGTCTTCTCTAATTGACTTATTTCACTTAGCATAATACCCTCCAGTTCCATCCATATCAATGTAAATGGTAAGTATTCATCCTTTCTGATGGCTAAGTGATATTTCATTGTATATATAAACCACATCTTCTCTATCCATTCATCTGTTGAAGGACATCTTGGCTCCTTCCACAGTTTGGCTATTGTGGACATTGCTGCTATGAACATTGTGGTGTAGGTGTCCCTTCATTTCACTACATGTGTATTTTTGGGGTAAATACCCAGTAGTGTAATTGTTGGATCATAGGGTAGCTCTATTTTTAACTTCTTGAGGAACCTCCATACTGTTTTCAAGAGTGGCTGCACCATTTTGCTTCCAGCAACAGTGTAAGAGGATTCCTCTTTCTCCACATCTTTGTCAACATTTGTTATTCCATGTCTTGTTAACCTTAGCCATTCTAACTGGTGCAAGATGGTATCTTACTGTGGTTTTGATTTGTAAGTGATGTGGAGCACTTTTCACGTATCTGTTGGCCATTCTTATGCCTTCTTTGAAGAAACGTCTGTTCATGTCTTCTGTCCATTTCTTGACTGGATTACTTGGTTTTCAGGTGTTGAGTTTGTTAAGTTCTTTAAAGATCTTGGATACCAGCCCTTTTCTGATATGCCATTTACAAGTATCTTCTCCCATTCTATAGGTTGACTTTTGGGTTTTTGGTTGTTTTGGTTTTTTGACTGTTTCTTTTGCTGTGCATAAGACGTTTTTCTTGGTGAGGTCACAATAGTTCATTTTTGTTTACGTTTCCTTTGTCTTTAGAGATGTGTCTTGCAAGAAGTTGCTGTATCCAAAGTCGAAGGGGTTGCTGCCTATGTTCTCCACCAGGATTTTGATGGATTCCTGTCTCACATATAGGTCTTTCATCCATTTTGAGTATATCTTTGTTTATGGTATAAGAGAATGGTCCAGCTTCATTCTTCTGCATGTGGCTCTCCAGTTTTCTCAGCACCATTTATTGAATATGCTGTCTTTTTTCTTTTTTGTTTATATGCTCTCATACATCTTGTTCTTTCTTTTTATTATTTTATTAACATATAATGTATTTTTTGCTTCAGGGATACAGGTCTGTTAATCACGAGTCTTACACAATTCACAGCACTCACCAGAGCACATACCCTCCCCAATGTCCATAACCCAGCCACCCTACCGCTACCCCTCACCCCCAGCAACCCTCAGTTTGTTTCCTGAGATTAAGAGTCTCTTATGGTTTGTGTCCCTCCCTGGTCCCATCTTGTTTCATTTTATCCCTCCCTGCCCCCCATAACCCCCAACCCTGTCTCTCAAATTCCTCGTATCAGAGAGATCATATGATAATTTTTTCTCTGATTGACCTATTTTGCTTAGCATATTACCCTCTAGTTTCATCCACGTTGTTGCAAATGGCAAGATTTCAGCTTTTGATGGCTTCATAGTATTCCATTGTGTATATATACCACATCTTCTTTATCCATTCATCTGTTCATGGACATCTAGGTTTTTTCCATAGTTTGGTTATTGTGGACATGGCTACTATATACATTTGGGTGCATGTGTCCCTCCTTCAGATCACTACAATTGTACCTTTAAGGTACATACCCAGTAGTGCAATTGTTGGGTCGTAGGGTAGATCTATTTTCAACTTTTTGAGGAAACTCCATACTGTTTTCCAGAAACACTGTCTTTTTTCCATTGAACATTCTTTCTTACTTTGTTGAAGATTAGTTCACCATAGAATTGAGGGTCCATATATGGGGTCTCTATTCTGTTCCACTGATCTACATGTCTGTTTTTGTGCCAATACCATGCTATCTTGATGATCACGGCTTTGTAATATAGTCAGGCATTGTGATGGCCCCAGCTTTTGTTCTCTTTTTTAACATTTCCCTGGCTATCTGGAGTCTTTTCTGGTTCCATACAAATTGTAGGATTGTTTGTTCCAGCTCTGTGAAAAATGTTGATGTTATTTTTATAGGGATTGCTTCGAATGTCTAGATTGCTCTGGGTAGCATAGATATTTTAACAATATCTATTCTTCCAATCCATGAGCATGGAATATTTTTCCATTTCTTTGTGTCTTTCTCAATTCTTTTGTAAGTGTTCTGTAGTTTTTAAAGTACAGATCCTTTACCTCTTTAGTTAGGTTTATTCTTAGGTATCTTATGGTTTGGGGTGCAATTGTAAATGGGACTGATTCCTAAATTTCTCTTTTTTCAGTCACATTGTTAGTGTATAGAAATGCAACTTATTTCTGTGCATTGATTTTTTATCCTCCCACATTGCTGAATTGCTGTATGAGTTCTAGTAATTTTAGGGTGGAGCCTTTTGGGTTTTCCATATAAAGTATCATGTCATCTGTGAAGATTGAAAGTTTGACTTCTTCTTTGCCAATTTGAATGCTTTTTTATTTCTTTATTTTGATGAAACTCAATTTATCTGTTTTTCTTCTTATTACTTACGTTTTGGGGTCATATCTAAAAACCCACTGCCACAACTGAGGTCACCTTCAGTGTACTCCTGAGGTATGATTGCCCAGGGATGTTATTGTTCTCCTTGGTGGAAGGTAAAAAGTGTTGACTCTCTTGGTCCTTTTTAGGTATGCTGAAAAAGACAAGGCAAAGATCCACTACAGTGAAGCAAGGGATTGTCAGCATAATAGATGACAGGATGGTATCTGAATTACATACTACACTGAAACAAAAGATAACAATTTTGTTGATGGTTTTGAAGTCTTCAACAATTTATATCTTCATCCATTTGGTCTCTTTTTTTTTTTTTGGCAAAATGTGAGTGTTACAAGGACTATTATGGACTATGAGAAGATCTTTGATTATGGGGTTTTTAAAGATAGGTTTGAGCTCTTCCTTTGTGTTTGGCCTCAAAGAATATTGGGAAAGCCTGGGTGATGGCTTGGTAAAATCTAGCTGAATTTTGATAGGTTCTCTTACAATTCTGTTCCAATTCCACTCCTGGAAATTTTAGCCCATAAAGTGTGAAGTGTCGGGTCAAGATCTTTATCAGAGGAATGTATTAAATATTATAGAGAAGGTAAAGGTATAACCAGAGTAAAAACAACTTGATTATGAATAAAGGAGCCCTCTCAAATCCCAAGAAATTGTTCCTTCTGTGTGTATTTGCAAAGGCCATTTGCAAAGCATATATCTCCTTATTAACTTTGCAAGTGTGGTATCACAAAGCAAAACCTGAAAGTTTTTCAGTAAAGGACACAAGGATTACAGTTAAGGATTGAATTATTTAAAATACTTGCTCCTGTGTGCTGTTTTGTCTGAGGAAGAGGTTGAGTAATGGCAGTACAATATAACATAGAAAGAGCAGTACCCATTATCTATCAAGACTTAGTGAGGTTGACCATTTATATTTATAACTCACTTTGTTTACTTAAAAGTAATCCAGGATATTGAATGCATTTTCCTTCCTTATTGATCTAAATTGAGGGTTTGTTTGTTTGCTTGTTTGTTCTGCTAGGATGAAACAATTTTTCCTCCCCAGTGTCCCTTCTTTTGACAAAATCTACAAGTGTCCTTATCAATAGGTGGCTGGTTGGGAAGTGGTCTGCTTAGCTACCTTTTCTTTAGGGCCAGAAATTTAAGCCTTGTCTCATTTTCATCCTAAAGCTATTTCAAAATGTTATGTCAGATGTTTTAGTTCATATAATGGGGCTATGGGGGGTATAGCTCAGTGGTAGAGCATTTGACTGCAGATAATGGACTATTTCCTATTCTAATTTCTTTCTTTGAATTAGATGCCCAGTTTCAGGTTCAGCTCCTTTGGCAAAATGAGATGCAAGGGCTGCTGTTCAATCAGCATCTTCACACCTACGACTTTTGGGGAAGATATGGTTTAGTCTGTCCTAAAAAGTATATCCCACCATTTTATCTTTACTTTATTGCATGATTAAATGATGGTTCAATGAATGTTTATTAGAAATGTTTCATGTACGGTTCAGGAGACTTTGCCCTGCTTCAGGAACTACTTTTTGACTCTCAGGCTTATTGCGGAAAGAGGGATCCTGTAGGTCCCATTCTGGGTAGGTCCAATCAGCTTTGCCACACAGGATTTAGCATCTGAGCTTCCAACCAACCATGTGTACAAGTTGCTATAGGTCAAGTAACTCTGGGTCATATGCACAAAAAGAATTCTAAATTCTTTTATGAGTATTTGCTGGTCTTATCTAGGTTTAGAGAAATCTTTATAGCTCATAATTCAGCTTGAGTCCAAGGTTTAGATTCCATAATTCCCTACATACCTAGCATATGGGAAGGATGGGTTTTTAAAGGCAACAGACTTTGGTGGTTTTAGAAGAGTTGGGGAAAGGTAAAAGGTCTGGATAAGGGGAAGCAGATAGAGGGTTTTACAGAGCTATGGAAGGAAAGAGATTGGAAGGATAAGAGGGAAGAGGGAGAACAGGATATAGGGAAGAAGCTGAAGGACAAAGAAGAGGAGGGCTTGCTAGGGAAATTATTTTGCTGCTCAAGTTTGTCTAATTCCTCATAACTTTGGTCAAAGAATCTTTTTGTAAAGTAATATTTTTTCTTTGTTGCTTATTTATTGAAATTCAACTTTTTTTGATACATTGATTTTATAGACTAAAAGTCTCCTCTTCCTTCCTTCACCTTTTCAATTAAAATTTATTGAATAATTTTTTTTTATCCTCTTGGTTTTATTTCTGGTTCTCCTTTTTCCCTTTTTATTTTTTTTTCTTTTTATTTAAGCTTTATTTAAACATATAATGTAACCCCACCACCCTCTCCCAACCCCTCTCCCCCCAACCCCCCTCAGTTTAAACTTTCTTTGGAGGCCTCTGCATACCAATCAAAAAAATGCCCTTGTGAACTGAGAAATCACATTCCTTTCTTTTCTAAGTAAATTTTCAAAAGAACAATTTTGTGGAAGTCAAATGCCTCCCCCCACCTCAAGTGCCCATTAAAGGCTAGAATAATACTTGGGCAAATTATGCCATTATCTTATGCCATTATCTTTGGAAAGATAAGTATTAGAGTAAGCACTGTCATAAGAGTAGATACATGAAGCAAAAGTTTCCCCAGAAGAGGAGAAAACTGAGACTTAGATTATCTCATGAGAGCTGGCAGTGCTGTAGAAATGAAATGTTTGTGCAGCTCACTTCTCAAACCCCAAACTCATGATTGGTCACCTCTAAACACAGACTTGACAATCTGTGCCTTCTGGCACATGGAATACCAGAGAAAATGTTCTTTCTGAATCAAAAAGGATGGGGATAAAAGCCCTCAGGACCAAAATTTGAGATGGAAAGAGAACCTCATCCAGTTTTACTGGTGACTTACACCAAAGTTTGTCCAAATGGGCAGTTGTGGTAAAAACAGCAAACTCATTGGTCTGTGAGACTGCCATCAGCAAAAGGCTTAGAAGACATATGACTGTGTTATATAATATGATTCTCCTTCTTATGACATATAGAACTTTTAGGCAGCACTCCATAGAGCAGTAACACAAATGTAACAAAAAAAAAGGATAAAAAGAATGCTTGATTCCGCCAATGATGTCAAACAAATGGGTGGGCACTGATAACAAAACCTATGTACAAAACTCAGAAGAAATGACCAAAGAACTCAACAGGAAAAGAGTGGAGTTCAGGTCTGTGCTGACTTACCATTCACTGTGGACTTGACAAGCAGCAAGCAGTGAGATATAATAGGTTCTGGGTGCCCAGTTGAAAACTGGAGGCCATGGTGATGGTCAGTGCAAACTGTGTCTTGATGGAAACTCCAAAGAAACTGAAGCAATAAATGAAAATCACTGAAATGAATACAAACAAACATTTATTCTTAGTTTGCTATATCAAGCTAGTTACCACCATTACCTGAGATGAGCAGAAACTCAAACACAGGTAAAGTAGTGGAATGCTCTAGAGTGGAAAAAGGAAAGGCTTCAGATATGCCCCAGTTGGAGGCTATTGGCTTACAGAAGCTAGAGGGCTAACTAGAAGTAGGCCATTCTATATGATTGGTCAAGAGTACATATTTGGCATTCTATGGTTCATCCTAAGTTAGAAGTATGGGCAAAAATTAGGGCAGCTGTGAAATATGGACCAGATCCTAATTTGGGACTGATCTTGAACAGGTTATGTGCCTTCTTAGACAAATTGTTATAGAGGCTGCACGTCAGAGCTCTATTTTTGTATATGGCCTAGCCATTGCTTATTTTTATGTTCAGTCTCTTACCATTCATTGAGATTTTTGAAGCTGAGATGTCAATTGTATTGGTGGTATTGTCCATAGCATTGGTTACTAGTCCAATAAGGATGGATGACCTAAGAATTTCACAGAACATTCTTGGTAGTCCAAACAGTGGCCTATCCAGGGAAATAACTGGACCATAAATGGTCAGGTGGGATAATGAGCCTTTCTAGTATTATAAAAAGTTCTTAGGCTTGAGCTTATAATAACTCTTCAGATCTTGGAGGCAAAAATTTATTATAAGGCAACTTTAGAGTTCCAATAAAAACCTACCAATCAATTTGTAGTTCCCAGTTGAGTTCCAACTCAAGAAGGAAACAGAAAAATTGGAAAGCTTGTTTAGAGACAAAGATTAATTTTTAGCCGAATATTGAAGGAAACTGGAAGAACTGAAAATTTGGTAAGCATTGACAAGATGTGCAAGGTGAGAAAATGCAGTTCAGTTTAGAAGTTAACACCAAACAGACTTTTCCACAGGAAATGAGAAAGCTTGGTTACCAGACAAGACAAAGTTTGTATATCGACCAGGTACCTGCAATTTACAGAGGTGCAGAAGAGCTCAAAGACAATGAATAGGGTCAGAATCTGATAATCCAGAAGAACATGCTTAGTTTCCCATTGAAACACAAAATGCTCTTACAGTCTCTCTTCCCCTTTTGATCAAAGACAATCTCAAAGAAAGATTATTCTTGATCACAAAACAAAGCTGCTCTCATTAGACGTTGCCTGGTTGTTTACATAGATGCAGCAAGAATGACAAGTCACCACATAAATCTTCTATTTGCTTTGCTGGACGTTTTCATAAAGAACCTCAGATTTGACGTTTCAAAGCCTCTTGAGGAGAGGAAGCCAAGCCAAAACCTCACCATCATTTTTCACCTGCAGCATCTAGTGATTTGGTGGAAAGCCCTCTCTTCCTGAGGTCCCCCAAATATCCCAAGATTCCTGAGCCTACTAGGAAGGGACCTTCCTTGCTCACCCTATGAGGCTGGGCACCCTAAGAAGCCAGTTCCTAGGCCAGTTTTCCCAAGAGGGACTTTGTAAACATTGGCCCCATAAAGTCTACCTTGATTCCTGAAAAGTGTGTGGTCACATCTGATGAAATGAGCATCCTTCTCAACTATGACATTCTAGGCAATGCCAGCCTTGATTGTAGTGTGTCCATTTCGGTCCTGTTAACAACGTGGACAGACTCTTACTGAATCTAGGCAAATATCTAGAGTGTCATGAAAACAGGGATCCTCAATAAGAGTTCCCCAAATTTCACAGGGTGAGTCGGGGCAGAAAAGATCAATGTTTCATTTCTGCTTTACAAGAGCACAGTCTAATAAATAGCTAGGAGTGAAAATGGCTTGAGAGAAAAGAGAGAGTTCCCTTACATCCAGGAAACAGAGCATTAAAGCATCATCACCGTTCCAAGCAATGCCCACATCCAACCCGTTCATTCACTTCATTCAGTTCTTTGTAATTAATTCTTGTTCCACTTGATTTGGGGTTAGTAGTCTCATGAACACATCTGCTTCTTGACTAGACGTCTAAAACTCCTGACTCAGACCACTGGTAGGATCTCATAGTTATTGAAGCAATGCCATCAGAATTCTGTATCCAGGGGCACCTGGGTGGCTCAGTGAGTTGCCTCTGCCTTTGGCTCAGGTCATGATCTCAGGGTCCTAGGATCAAGCCCCGCATTGGGTTCTCTGCTCAGCAGGGAGCCTGCTTCTCCTCTCTCTCTGCCTGCCTCTCTGCCTACTTGTGATCTCTGTCTGTCAAATAAATAAATGAAAATTTTTAAAAAAGAGAATTCTGTATCCAAGTATACCTGGCATGGTCCATTCCCATAGGTTTCTAGGATAGTCCTATTTTTGTTGAAGACAAAGCACTCAGCCAGTAGCTGACTTGCAAAGGCTCTTTGGAAGCTTCAGAGTAAAGTAGAAAAGCACCTGTAAGTGACAGAAAACTTAAAATAGCCATGGTTAGTGTAATTTTTTAAATAATTTTAAAAGTGAAAGATCTGATCATAGGTCCCTATTAGACTAGTACAGTTGATAACATTATATGATTATTTATATGATACTTTAAAAAAATCAGTTCAGAAAGTTTTAGACAAAACATGCCAAACAGAATGATGAATCCTATTTTCAAAGTTAAAAATAGAGCTACCCTATGACCCAGTAATTGTACTACTGAGTATTTACCCCAAAGATATAGATGTAGTGAAAAGAAGGGCCATATGCACCCCAATGTTCATAGCAACAATGTCCGTAAGGGCCAACATGTCCTTAAACAGATGAATGGATAAAGAAGATGTGGTCCATATATACAATGGATTATTACTCAGCCATCAGAAAGGATGAATACCCAACTTTTGCAGCAACATGGATGGGACTGGAGGAGATTATGCTGAGTGAGATAAGTCAAACAGAGTAAGACAATTATCATATGGTTTCACTTATTTGTGGAACATAAGGAATAGCATGGAGGACATTAGGAGAAGGAAGGCAAAAACAAAGTGGGAGGATCAGAGAGGGGGACAAACCATGAGAGACTATAGACTTTGAGAAACAAACTGAGGGGTTTAGAGGAGGGGGGGTGGAGGGATGGATTAGCCCAGTGATGCATATTAAATAGGGCATGTATTGCATGGAGCATTGGGTGTCATATGCAAACAATGAATCAAGGAACACTACATGAAAAACTAATGATGTACTGTATGGTGAATAACATAATTTAATAAAGAAAAGGAAAAAAAGAAGACTGGATATTATATCTAATTTGTGAAAATGGATAAGCATTATCTTTACAGAGGAAAAAGACATCAGGTACAACATAATAATTCTGAGACATGATATGCCATGAACATATCAAGCACGTTCTTAAAATATACTTGTTATCAAGCAAAAAGTAAACTTTATCTGATTGAGTTAGGAAGAACATACTTGAGTAAAATAAAAATGTATCCTTGCAAGGCTCGTAACTCAAAAGGCGTACCTGTATTTATTAAAACATTAAAATAGTCTCATTTGTCGAAGATTAACCTAAATCATGTGGGCTTGAATTTTAAAAGCATTTTGCTAAGTTTCTACAAGAACACTCCCCCCCTCATATTGAACATATTAGAGATTTAATTGTCTTAATTTCTGGGAATTTCAGGAATGTTAAAATTATATAAACTCTTTTTTTTAAGATTTTATTTATTTATCTGACAGACAGAAATCACAAGTAGGCAGAGAGGCAGGCAGAGAGAGAGGAGGAAGCAACTCAGAGCAGAGAGCCTGATTCGGGGCTTGATCCCAGGACCTGGGATCATGACCTGAGCTGAAGGCAGAAGCTTTAACCCACTGAGCCACCCAGGCACCCCTAAAATTATATTAACTCTTACTTATCTCTTAGCTAATCCAAAAGGAGCTCCTTTAAGGGATCTTAGAGTTTAATGTGGTAGTAATATTTAGAGGTAGGAAAATATTACATATGCATAATAGAACATACATACATACACATATAGACACAAAGAGCTTCTAGCTTTAATTTTTTTCTTTTTTTTGTCTTTTATTTTTTCAGTGTTCCAAGGTTCATTGCTTATGCATCATACCCAGTGCTCCATGCAATACATGCCCTCCTTAATATCTACCACCAGGCTCACCCATCCCCCCACCCCACTCTCTTCCAAAACCCTCAGTTTGTTTCTCAAAATCCACAACCTTTCATGGTTCATCTCCCCCTTTGATTTAGCCCAATTCACTTTTCCTTACCTTCTCCTAATGTCCTCTATGCTATTCCTTATGCTCCACAAGTAAGTAAAACTATATAATAATGGACTATCTCTGCTTGACTTTTTTCACTCAGCATAATCTCCAGTCCTATCCATGTTGATACAAAAGTTGGGTATTCATCCTTTCTATTAGAAGCATAATATTCCATTGTATATATGGGCCATATCTCCTTTTTCCATTCATCTGTTGAAGGGCATCTTGGTTCTTTCCACAGTTTGACAATTGTGGCCATTGCTGCTATGAACATTGGGGTAAATGTGGCCCTTCTTTTCACCACATCTATATCTTTGTGGTAAATACCCAGTAGTGCAATTGTAGGGTCATAGAGTAGCTCTATTTTTAATTTCTTAAGGAATCTCCACACTGTTTTCTAAAGTGGCTGCACCAACTTGCATTCCCACCAACAGTGTAAGAGGGTTCTAGCTTTAATTTTTAATTTAAAAAGTCTTAGCCCTTGTTCAGACATAAACACAAAAACTCAGAATTACTGGTTCATAGAAAAGAGCTGACTCTACTCCTTGCCTCACTTTTATATTTTTACAAAGATTACATTTTTGGTGGATGGAGCAAATTGAAGTAACTCACTCGGTTGAAGAGCTGAACAAGTTTCCTCAGTATTTGTGGAGGAGACCCTTAAGATGTGTTTTGCCCTGACATGTAAGCCCATGGAGGCTGTGGACTGCATTTGGGAGAAGGGCAGAGGAGCAACCAGGCAACCATCTGGTATCTCCAAAGTCCATCTGAGTGGAGAAAACATGAAGCCTATTTCCGATTAGCTTTTTCAGCACAAGCTTTTGCTCTTGATGTCACTGAGGTCCTCAGAGCCCCAATAGTGGCGGGGGACTTAGGCCTCAGCTGTCTACAGGGAGTTGAGGAGCATGGGTAAGAAAAGGAAGGCCTGGCAGGGGTGGCCAATGGAGAGGAGGAGGTAGAGGTGTTGAAGGGGGAAGAACAAAGGATTCTAGAGGGCTGAAGTGAAAGTTGAGGATGGGAAAAAGGAGGCAGAAGTTAAGGGATGATGATGGGAAGGCAGAGATCTTAGAAGACACTGAGGAAAAGAACTGGTCTTTGAAGGAAGCAGTGGTCTCTGAAAGCTTTTGAGGAACAGGTATTGTTCTGTTTCTTTGTACCAAACAATAAAAGCAGTCCACTCTTTGGATGCAATCTTGGAGTCATTGCTTGCTCAGAATGATCTGAGCAAGCAGATCCTTGCTCAGAATGAGCCAATTTGCAAAGATCCTAAGTTCCTCAAAGAGGCCATTGAAGTTTTAAGTTTTTAAAAACTTTTATTTATTTATTTTTTTAGTGAAATTTTGTCATTTCGAAGAGATTGGGTGAAATCAGTGTGAATAATGTCCAAGCACATCCCCCACAGGGAAGAGAGTGTGGAACAATGAAAGGAATGGTAATATGATAGTGAAACAAATACCTGTTGGTCTAAGTATCTTTACCCAAGATGTCTATCCCAGGAGGGAGTCAGAGGCTTTAATTAAACCCAGGAAAGCCAGAAGAAGGCAGAGAAGTAGAAGGAAGGAAAAAGACAAAAATGAAGAATAAAGCTAAATCTTTACCACATTATAACAGACGCATGTGTGAAACACTGTACCAGGAGTTAGGCTCACAAGCTGTGGATCATGACTTCCAAGCCAGGAAAGGACCCAGCATCTGCTAAGATGGTATTGACCCCTGCATGAAGAAAACAAGGTGTTGGGAGCAGAATCACAGCATCATCACTGTTAAAAAAAAAGAAATACAATCTGGATATTAATATGAGGGATTTCTTTAAGGGAATTATTGCAATAGGAGGAGAAGAGTATCATAATAGGAAGATGCTTGAAGACTAAGTCTTTCTGACTTAGTCTTCTCAGGAGAGGGATGGGTGAGCAAAACTTTTAAATGCAAAGATGCCTGGGATAGGTGACTGTGGAGAGTAGGAGGTGGGGAGGTGAAAGCTGGTGTGGGAGGGGGTTCCTGAAACTTAACCTTCACCAATTGTTTTACTAACAGGGAAGTCAAGGCAGGAACTATTGGTTTGTGGTTAAGCACATGGGGCATGTTCTGCACTTGAGATGAACAAATAAGGTACAGAAATTGTACATGGGTTTGAGGGCCTTGCTGCCTTAACATTGCATCAAACTCAAAGCTTGATTAGCCTTGTCAGGACCCAAAATTGTTTTTGAGATTTCTCAAAGGATCCCCAAAAAAATCTCTTTTGTAAAAAGATAAATGTTAGTAATAATGATGGTTATTTGATATGTTTCTGATGATGGGTTATAGGAAATATTCTCAAATCAGAAGAAATACCTAGATTTCCTTAGGTTAAATTTGCATGGGTAAAATTTCATTAACATAAATATTTTAAAAATTGTGGTCTGTATAGGAAAGTTCTAGACAATGATTAATGTTTTTGTTGTCCATGACATGTTTCTATTTATCATAGTCTTGGTGTTGCTTTGCCTATAAGACAAAAGCAGTATTGTATTAGCACTCATAATTTCAGTTATTTTTTTAAAAAAACATTAACTTGGTTGCAACTTTACTTTTTAACTTGAATCTAGTGTACTTCAGGCAGTAGTGCTCTACTGGGGTTTCAGGTCATTTATCTTAGATTTTATTAATCTACTACTGATGTTTAGAACCTACTTTAGATATATTGAATCTATTTACTTGATAATCTTGATATATTCTTGGTATATGCTAACTTTATGCTGGGTATATATGGTATGTAACATTTCTGGATATGTATATGTTATATTTTCTCTGTGAAGATTATGTTTATCATTTTCATAAATTAAATGTGATCTCTACTCTTCTTTGAAATAGGCATAAATCTTTGTGCTTACACATATTTCGTCAAAAACTTTTTAGGATTCATTTGGTTTTGTTTTGCATGCTATGGAGACAGTCAGATATGTTTGTCAATTCCATTATTCTATTATTCTTGTAATGAACTTTCCTCAGATCATTCTCTTTTGAAAAATATCAACAGAGAGTAAACAATAGACATTTCTAGTCTTTCATCACCTACAGAGAGCTCGTATGTTTCATTTTACCCCTGATGCTTCCATGAAGTCACTTGGAATCAGCTATAAGGCAGAGTGTTCCATCTTCAACAAATATTCTCAAATCAGATCCCTGTCTATAAGCCTGGTAAAAAGGACTATGCCAGGTCCTCTTGGGCACAGGATTCTGATGATATTACTTCAATAACTACAAGATCCTATTAGTAGGTTAATTCAGGAGTTCCAGACGTCTAGTCAAGAAGCAGATATGTTCATGAGACTACTAACCCCAAATCAAGTGGAACAAGAATTAATTACAAAGAACTGAACAAAGTGAATGAACGGGTTGGATGTGGGCATTGCTTGGAACGGTGATGATGCTTTAATGCTCTGTTTCCTGGTTGTAAGGGAACTCTCTCGTTTTTCTCAAGCCATCTATCACTCCTAGCTATTTATTAGACTGTGCTCTTGTAAAGCAGAAATGAAACATTGATCTTTTCTGCCCCGACTCACCCTGTGAAATTTGGGGAACTCTTATTGAGGATCCCTGTTTTCATGACACTCTAGATATTTGCCTAGATTCAGTAAGAGTCTGTCCACGTTGTTAACAGGACCGAAATGGACACACTACAATCAAGGCTGGCATTGCCTAGAATGTCATAGTTGAGAAGGATGCTCATTTCATCAGATGTGACCACACACTTTTCAGGAATCAAGGTAGACTTTATGGGGCCAATGTTTACAAAGTCCCTCTTGGGAAAACTGGCCTAGGAACTGGCTTCTTAGGGTGCCCAGCCTCATAGGGTGAGCAAGGAAGGTCCCTTCCTAGTAGGCTCAGGAATCTTGGGATATTTGGGGGACCTCAGGAAGAGAGGGCTTTCCACCAAATCACTAGATGCTGCAGGTGAAAAATGATGGTGAGGTTTTGGCTTGGCTTCCTCTCCTCAAGAGGCTTTGAAACGTCAAATCTGAGGTTCTTTATGAAAACGTCCAGCAAAGCAAATAGAAGATTTATGTGGTGACTTGTCATTCTTGCTGCATCTATGTAAACAACCAGGCAACATCTAATGAGAGCAGCCTTGTTTTGTGATCAAGAATAATCTTTCTTTGAGATTGTCTTTGATCAAAAGGGGAAGAGAGACTGTAAGAGCATTTTGTGTTTCAATGGGAAACTAAGCATGTTCTTCTGGATTATCAGATTCTGACCCTATTCATTGTCTTTGAGCTCTTCTGCACCTCTGTAAATTGCAGGTAACCGGTCGATATGCAAACTTTGTCTTGTCTGATAGACACTAATTAGCTTCCTTTCACACTATGGATAAACTAGTATTGATACCTACTTACAAATCAAATTTGTATCTGTTAATTTACAGAGATTGTCAACCTTTATCCAATTTTCAGTTCTTCCAGTTTCCTTCAATATCTGACTACAAACATTTCAAAGTAACCTGTCCAACTTTTCTCCCTGGCTCCTGACTTCACATCACTGAGAACTAAAACATGATTACCCAGATCCTTATTAGGACTCTGTAGGCCTTGTAGGACTCTGTAGGCCAGATCTTACTAGGCCTTGTAACTGGTCTTTCCCCCAGAGGATCTAAAGAAACACTGCATCGGTCCTTGCAGGGACCAGACTTGTCCCTGGACAAGCAGCTGTCTGAGTCACTAAGAAAGTCTGGTGAAATGCTCATGTCATGCATGTCCTCATAAGGGAGGTAACCCAGACTTGGGCAACACAATCAAGAGCACGATACAACTCAGGGAGCAGTGCTGCAAAAGCTATTTCATCCACTGATCTCCTGAATTTCACTGGACTAGACAGTCTTAGGGTTCAACCTTGAGCTCTTTATTTCAATACATTCCTTTATATTAACATTTATCTTCTTTATTTTAGGCATCCCATTGAAGGACCCTGAAACAACTGACCTTTGCCTACTACCAAACAGATGGTAAACTAGCCTTCTACTAGGGATATCACTGAGGTCTGTTTCACTCAGCCATCTCCTCTTGGAGTTATTCCTTATCTCTGAATTGTTCACAGAGAATGTCTCTGAGCCCACCTTGAACAAAGAGAGGAACTGACAAGGCTGATGGAACTTTGTGCTTCACAAGATTTTAGGCTGCTTTGCTGAAGACCTCTAGGTCCCAACCCTAGGTACACTTTAGCTTGTTTACCTCATCTGATATACAGAATCCCAAGCCCATGTGCCTGAGCACAAACCAAATTTTCTGCCTCAAGTTTTCTGTTTGTACAATATTTGATGCTGTTCATTAAGTTCCAAGTCTCTCCCGCACACCAGCTGTTAACATATCATCATGCTTTTCCTTTCCACAGACACTTATCCCAGGGTCTCTGCTTACAGAAGCTTCACTCCCACTCCCCTTGCCTGAAACTGTTCTGGCTTGGGATTTGAGCATCTCTCTGCAGTAGGCCAGATCTTATTAGGCCTTGTAACTGGTCAATAATGTCTTTCCTTACTTGGGTCCAGATTCAACCTTTTTTTTTTTTCCCTTGACAACTTCCTTGGTAAGTGATATTTATGATTTGAGCTCTGGAAGGTAAAATGTGAAAAGAAGTCAAGTTTGAACATTTAATTACATAAGATCGTGGACTACTAAGAAACAATAGTTGGTTATCTAGTTAACTAATATATGATAATATAAACTTTAAAATAGATATAAGAGGTATGTGACTATAAAGAATTTCAGTTCTTTTTAAGTGAAAAGGTTTTGCTCCCTCAAATGATTAAAGATACGACAAAATCAACAAATACAGAAATTATTCTAATAAGACCCTGAATAGTTATTTTCTAGGCAGGTTATTCTCAAGGTAGAGGAAAGTATTTTACAAGCACTTATTAAGAGAACACCAGTATTCCAAGAAAAAAAATGTCATTTTGATAAAGTGAAAACCAAATGCTAGTTTTGAAACAGCATATTTGGTACTAGCACTCTTACTAAAAATCTTATAAATAAACACGTAAACCTCTGCCAGCTTTGACTATAAGAAGTAAAATTCCCTTTCCGTGAACCATCTGCAACTTTGTCTATCCAGACAAGTTTTGTCATACACTTCTCCCTCTCTCTTTCGTTTTGGAATGGGTCATCTTACTTTGGAACAAAGCTTCTCTGGTTTTCCTTAATAAAATACCTCCTGCACACTTTGCATGTAAGGTTTATCCTCTCTGTTGCTCTTGCTCTTAACAGAGCATCATTCACATATATTGATTCTAAGTTTTCACTACAGCTACTTTTATTGCACAGAGAAGACTAGGAGGTGGTGTAAGAGAAGAGATATTCCCAGGGCATGTGTTAAAACGGTGAAGCAGATCTTATTAGAGCTACTGCAGTAGAGAAGAGAGGCTTCAGTACAGCCCTGAGTCCTATTCCATACAGCACAGACGACCGGAGATCTGCAGCCAAGGAGCCGAGTCAGGACGTGCATGCATGGAAAATTACTGAGAGGAACTTGCTTAGATACCAAAGTGGGGGGATTCTTGCTAAACTGGCTTAACAGGATTCTTACTAAAAGCAGACCAAGGACTTAGATATCCAGGGCAAGGTACAAGAGCTTGATCATATACCAAGGATGATCAGATATAAAGGGAGGCGGTTGTCAGTTAACTAGCTTATGCTTCTTTGTTAAAATGGGGCTAAGCAGTCCGAGGTCGAGGCCTGATCTAGAAGAAGACTCACAGACTAAAGTCTGGTCAAAGAAGGGGTGTCTATTAGTAAATAACTGTAAACTGTCTTTCATATACCAGTATTTTCCAGCAGATGAGCAGAGCTTTTCAATATCCATGTCATATCCTTGTATAGCCACCAACATCCCTCCTAGCATAGCATCTCAGGGTGGCAAAAATGAACATGTCCATTAACAGAGCTAAATATACAGCCTGTCTGTATTATATAAAAATAAGAGGCAAAAGTATATAAGAAAGAAATTGTTATTTAGCAATTACTGTTCAGTGTTTTATCCTACTTAGATATGATATAGATATCTAATGATTCATGAATTAACTCAATTTAACATCAGTCCAATATTTTAAGTTACCAATTGATTTTGGAAACTGTCTTCAAGCTGGCATTCTACAAAATAATTACTTTTGAAATAAAGTTTGTCCACATAATGACTTAACGTGACTAAACACAAATTTACATTTTTGTAATCTTAAAATATAGTAACTGAAATGATAGCATATTAAATCAGCAAAACTTTACAAGTTGAAGAGAAAGGGGCCCAAGTAAAATAAAAATGTACATTTTTATTACATTTAATACTGACAACTCAAAAGTCAAAGCGGTTTTTATTAAACCAACAACATTAAATTAGTCTCATTTGCCAAAGTTACCTAAATTACGTAAACTTAAATTCTTAGAACATTTGAGTAACTTGCCTGCAAGAAAGTATTTTGAGCACACTGAAATATTCAAAATTTAATTTTTTTCAATATTTGACAAGTTTTAGGAATAGTCTCATTTGCATAAGACCTTAGCTCTGTCAATTAAAGTAGAGCTTTTAAAAAAAATTTTGTAATCTAATTTAGTAATACCATCTGAACATAGAAAAATATTACATACCTATAGACATGTAAATGTACACCTATATCTAGAAAACTCAGAGCTTCAATTCCAAACTTTCAGTCCATACATCAGGGGTAAATCCAGAAATACAAAACTCACTTTCATATAAAAAGAGTTCTTTCCTTACTAATAGGTATAAATTCTTAACGGATTTGAATTCAAAATGGAGAAAAATGGATAAACAGAAAAGAGTAACAAACTCAATTTTCCATCATCCTTCATTTAGTAGAGACAAAATATCAATAAACATTTTATTCATTTACAGAAATAGCCAAATGGTTTAAACATTAAAAAAAAAAGCACACACCAAAAATCCCACCACTGGAAATCAACTAAAGTACTCAGAAAGAATCAAAATCAAATTCTTACTGTGCTTCCAACAGATAAGAGTTTGGAACATATAGAACCAGGTTCAGGACTCACCTTTAGATCTCTGGGCTTCCAGCCAGAAATGGAGTACAAAAGGCTCCAAATGGTCTTATGACCTGGCTAGGGTAATGAGAATCTGAAGATAAATTCAGATCCTGGATCATGGCACCAAACTATCTAAGACAAAAACCAGACAAGTTAGGAAACTAATATGATGGAGACTATCATAAGCAGTATCAACCCCATTCTAAATATCTTTGGAGCTCCTCAGCTTTTATACATGCTTTCAAATGAAGTGGTTTACACTGTGGTTTTGCAAGCTGCAGACATAAATTATAGGCTTCAAAAGAGGAAATGGATGTTTTTCCCAAATATGGCAAACTTCTGAGAGCATAGAGTTTTAATCTCTATTAATCAACCATGAGATAAAGAATAGGAAGCTGAAGGGTCTGTTTTGCCTTGTCGGCAGATTCAGACCAAAAGAAAGAGTTTGCTGGGTTTTGTCACATGTGATCAAAGGTATTGTAACAGAGTTTCAGCCAGAAGAAATAACAAAAGGAATGAAATTTCTAGTCACACCTGAAGCTAGGCTGTCATGTCTCCTTCCTCAACTTTGTGCTCCCTTGTGCATGAAGTGTACTTACTTTCCGTGCCCCCCTCCACACACCCCTCCTTACACATAGTCAGTCTCTCTTCCCCTCTTTACACTTCTTCCAACATCACTCCATTTCCACTGATGCCAGCCTAATCACTCTATCACTTGATCCTTCCAAGGCCACTGTACCATCTCCTAATTGGTCTCCTGCCTTCCAGTCTTTTCACCCACAATTCAGTTTCCAGACTCAGCTTCCAGAGTCAAAGCAATCTAAAGTGAAAATCTGACTTTTTTACTAATATGTTAAAACATTTCAGTCTCTCCTTGTTATCCTCCCAAAATGGTCTTCCTGCATAGCAGAACATTCAAGCCCTTCACGCTCTGACTCACCTCCTCTCTTTTGCCAGCCCTCAGCAGACTTTACACCCAGCTCTACTGAACACTTGTAGTTCCCAATCACCCCATGCTCTCTTCCATGTCCTAGACACTTTCTTGTGTTTCCCGTCTGCCACCAGTGCCCGCTCTCTAGCTAAGTCCTTAAAGCACATACATATGAGATTTAGATGACACGTACTCTGGGACCATCCCTGGCCCCACTTGTTTTCTCCGCCTTCCCAAATCTGAATGGACTGGAATTCCTCCACCCCATACTCTCTTCTTTCTTAGCACTTACCATTTCATTTGGAAAATTCCTCTTTTTTGGCCTGTTTCTGCAAATAAACCAGAACTCCCTGCAAGTTGAGACCATGTGTTCTCTATTGCTTTTTCATAACAAGAGGAGATGGGGGTTGTGAGTGGCCGTCTCAGCTGATACACCACAAAAAAAAAAAAAGACTTTTGAATTTCTTGAGCTTCATTAAACGTCTGCAGTGTGCCCAGAAGGCAGTGCCTGGCACACTACAATCATGCAATGAACACTCGTAAGATTAATAAGTGGGTGAACTTACCATGTACCTTTATAGTTACACAATATAGTGGGATGATATGACACATCTCACTATTGTGTTGCAGAGACAAAACAAGCTTATGGAAAGTGATTAGAAAAACTAAAGACTGTATGAGGTAGAATATGAAATAGAGTGACTTATTTTTAAAGAACGATGTTGCATTTCACAAAGCCTAATAAATGTTAGCACCCACCACCAGCCACCTTAGGGGTCTGGATATGCCCCTTCTTTGGCAATTGTCTCTCTTCAATAAAAAAAAAAAAAAAAAAAAAATACCAGGAAGGAATTCCTCCTTAGATCCTGATTCCAGAGAGAGTATCTGAGCAAGTTGCATGCTTGCAAATCTGTTCATTCTTTTTTAGTTAACCAGCTTGAATATCCTCCTGGCTTTCATGACTATGGGATACATTCTCCAAAATCAAATTTACAATTACAATGATCTTGGCACCACACAGTGCCCTGTGCATAAACAAGACTTGATAAATACTTGCTGAATCAGTGACTTGAAGAGCTTCCCACCACTTCGGGAATGATTGTGATTTCCTTAATTTCCTTGATTTTCTTCTGCTGAAACATTCTGCTTCCCATACCACTCATGATTATTCAGACCAGAGTCAAAGGAAAAAAAAAAATCTTTTTTTTTTTCACGTTCATAAACATGACTTACAATGGCTGAATTTTCCAGAGGAGTGTGCTCTGAACCTGCCCAGCAGCACACAGGTAAACTGCCTTTTAAAGGAACTGCATCTCTGCGGAGAACATTCATGGCAATATGAAAGTTCTGAGGTCCAAACTGTCTGGCTTCATGTGGGTTCCGCAAGAAGCAGATTCTGACCAGAATATTTATTGCAGAGAGACTTGGAATAAGATCCTAGGAAATATCATCATGGGGATGGAGAATGGGAACAGGCATGAAGCCAGAGCAGAGAGAATGCCCCGTGAGAGACGCCTTTCAACCTCCAGGGGGGCAGTGTAGCACACATCGCAGAGATGGCTGAAGAACGGAGAAATAGGGGCTGTTTCAAGCACTAACTCCCATTAGATGAGAACTGTTCTGAGGATATCAATTCCCCAGCATTTACAGCCCACCTAACAAGCCAATCATAATAGCTTGCCAGAGGAGCTCTTAGAAACCCACAAGTTCTCGTAGCATGTAGTTTCCTGAACCACCAAGTCTTCAGGAGACACGGGTGAGGAACACGGGCAGCGTCTCTAACCTACACTTCGTATAGTCACATTTTGAATTGCAAGATGCATTCACGGAACTTAGGCTTGGTCACATTTCAGCTGAGCCAAGGCAACTTCACCTGGAATAGGCTGTCTTAGCCGATACACTGCAAAAAAAGAATTATGAATTTCTTGAGCTTCATTAAATGTCTGCAGTCTGCCATGCAGTAGCAGCAGCTGAGTTTCTAGACTCTTCCTCAGACTTTCATTCACTCCTTTTGTACCCAAGTGAGACTAGTTCTCTCAAGCAAATGAAACATGCTTATCCTCTTCTTAAAACTTTGATCACATCCACCCTTTCAGAAGCAGAGCCTGCATCCAGGAGTCCAGTACAAGGGGTGGGTTGAGGAAGTGCTCCCCTAAGAAATCTGGAAGGAAGGAAAGGAAGCAGAGGAGAGGGTGGGAGGAAGCCTAGAAAGGGTGTGATGTCCATGCAGCCCCCAGTCTGCAGCTTAACCCTGCAGAGAGTTCTGGAGTATAAATTACCCCCTGGAGGTGCTCTTGTCTTAAAACAAAGGAGGAGGGCTCTTGCATTCCCATAGTCCCCAAGGATTAGCAACAGGCTGCTCTAAGGGGGCGGCTAGGGCATGAGCCCCCAATGCCCAGACACAGTCCTCTATGGCAAACAGGAAGAGGTTAGCTGCTGGTAAAATGGATCCGAAGTGCTCTTCGAGGGGTTAGTGGAATAAGTTAATCTCCTGTGCTGCTTTTGGACCTCAGACCTCAGGTGGTACCCAGCCCCTCCCTTCCCTATCACCCATTTAGATTCCCCTGGAACTCTGCTGGGCACTTCTTGCCCTCATCTCTGAGGAGTCTGGGCCCCCAGTTGTCATGTTTTACGAGCTCATAGCACAGGAGTACTAAGGGATGCCCCAATGGGTTTCCTGAGTGCCAAATATATCCCTCCCTGCTCCCATTACACGGCACCAACCGCTGCTTTATGCCCCAGGAACTCACCACTTTCATGGCTCTCCTGACACTATACTCCTACCAAGTTTCAGCCCGAGATCTCACCGAGTTTTCTTTTTTGCCCTTTATGCACAGAACTTACTGCTTATGCCTCTCCTCTGGGATGCATCACATTCTACCCTGTGTTTCCTCATTACGGGATTTTTATTGACTTTGGACAGCATCATTGGGTTGACATCTGACTGTATGTCTTGTCTTTCCAGTGGGAACCTGACCAGTGTTTACTGTTACCTTCAACGTCAGTACAGACCATGCGCCACCCCAAGGCTTAGTGAACACAGATTTGATCTGTAGCTGAACAGCTTACAGAACAGCACTTCTGCACCCTAGGACTGGAGCATGCTTTTCTCAACAGAAGCCTTGCTTCCCATGGCTCACTTGGCTTTTAATGACACTCTCTATCACTCAGTTCACAATTCACTTGGCTTTTAATGACACTCTCTATCACTTAGTTCACAATTATCTTTCAAACAAGAACAACAACCCAAAAAAATAGCTTTGATAAATTTAAATTTTTCACAGGTTGAAACTGGCCCAAAACTTCAAAAGCATATATTTTCAGATATTTTATTAAAAATGAGTCGCAGATGGAGCCATAAATTCCTCCCACCCAGAGAAATTTTGTCTTTTTTGGCATTATTTCAGCCTTGAAGTTGACAAACCTAATTTGTTTCGGGATAGTGAGTATTTGTGAAGAGGGCATAGAGGACATTTTCAATAATCACATGAAAACTCGGTTTAACTTACAGTGAACAACTTTTTGGTATTGGGAATTGCCCTAGGTATTTTATATACAGACAGAAATCCTTTTTTTTTTTTTCTCTTCTCCTTTCTGAAGCTCATACGTTTCAGTGTTTTGAAGTATGGCAGTGCCTTACTTTACTTCTACTTACTGTAGAAGCTTAAAGAGAAAGGGAAAACCCAAGTCACTGCATTTTGCAATTAATTACTTCTGGGAACTTGTAATGGTCATATTTCTCTCTATTTATTTATTATTTATGATTGTTTCTTTCTTGTACACTCTACCTGGAAACAAAAACAAAAAAAAGAGGTATACAAAAATAGAACTAATCTTGACTATGTGACTCCAAGTATGTAATCTGCTCTCCACAAGCAGTACTGGAATGAAATAAAACATTTATATGACTATTAATAAAAACCAAGAAATATTGAACTTGATTGCTGTGAGCCAGGCATTCTGTAAAGCTCTCTATACACAACATCTCCTTCAATACTCACAGCAAGTTCCAGAAATGGGTACCATTATTCGCTCTGCTTCATAGCTCTGGGAGTCATATTCTCATCCCCAGTCTTGCTAGCCAAGAGATCAAAAATAAATCACGAACTCTTTACATCTCTGTTTCTTCACTTACTGACTATAACCACTGACACCCACAATGTCTATTCACGTCTGTCTACTCATCCACTTGTCTGTCTTAGAACATTTAACTCTCACCGTTTTATGTTTTGTTATAAGAGTGGTGGCTCTCAAAGAGCGAAAAATATGTCATGCCCATCTTCATACTCATAGCTCCCAGATCACTATTCCACACATTTAAATGTATTAACTCATTTAATCCTTTAAATACCATAAATAAGGTTTTATTATTATTATTATTACCACTTATTTCACACTTAAGAAGGTTACTGGACCCCAAAGATGATTATATAAATGATGTCAGATAATCCGAACCTAAGTCCTCTGGCTCCAGAATCGATGCACCTAAAGACTATGGTATCCAAGAAAGGAATTTGCTTTTCTTTTTTAAATCCATGTCTAGTTCAGAGTAGGTTTTTAAATCATTTCTATCTCCCTTCTCTCCTGAGTCTTTCACTCCTGTGTTTACTCTGTGATCTGTATTTTAGTTTTGTGTAATCAGAGATGTGATTTTTCATTGCACTCTATTTTAAAAAGCCCAGATATTAAATCTCATCTATGCATTAATATTACTTTCTGAATGATCTTTCTTAAGAACAACATTGAAAGAAAAACACCTTCCTCTAATTTTCAAATGTCATTGCCTTAGATGTGAAGGCTAGCAAAATTTGCCCACTCCCAAATATGCCAGCTTGGTACATGGATTATTTCAGATTGAAGGCAGTTAAGAATGAGCAGACACAAAAATGCTCTCTGCCCTCCTCCTATTTGCTTAAAAGTAAGACATAAATTTGCCAAAGTGTTTCCTCTCCCTTTGCTACCAGAGAGGACAAAAGCTAATCACCAGAGACAATTTTATTTCCTTATCCAGCCTGGAAGCACAAGAGAAATCCACATACCAAACAGAGGTAACTAGACTTAGTTTACCTCATAGTTGTTTTCACACAATTTTGTTGCTGGTAGAGACCCAAAGTCCTTTTCCTTTTGTCTTGTCACTTCCCCAAAAATGTCCTTCCTTGCTAAGACCAGGCTCTAAATAAGAATGTGAGTACTCATCCCCAAGTTTCTCCATTGTTACATATGATAAACATGTTAATAAAGCATGTTTGTTTTTCTCTTATTGATCTGCCTTTTCTTACAGAGCCCTGTTGTGGAGTCGTGAGCTAGCTAAGGATCAAGAAAGAATTCTTGAGCAGTTTTCAGTGCAAAACTGTGCTTTTATTACAGCGCAGGGATAGAACTCTGGGCCAGAAAGAGTTGCACTGGGGTTGTGAGGAGTAACTGATTATATATTTTTTTCTTTAGAGGGGGTTAGGGATAATGTTAAATCTCTAAGGAATTTGGAAGCAAGGTTTCCAGATCTTGAGGGGCTAGCTACTATTAAGATAAGGTTATTTAGTACCTTCTAGTAAAACATTAGTCATGAGAACCTTCTGATGTATATCAGTGGGCCATATGTTTGAGGGATGATTGCTAATATATATGGGGCTGGAGGGATATTTATAGTGATCAGAGCAACTTAACACTAACCAGAGCAAAACTCTAGTGGTAAAGCCTAAAAGGAAATCCTTGGGGTAGCTGGAGGAGAATGTTATGACCCATATGTCTCAAGACTCCTGCCTCGGGACTCTGAGCCACAGAAAAATCTGGCCTTCATATCTTTTTCTCCCATCAAGCCCTAGCTGAAAACCTAGAAGGGTAGAAAGAAAAATACTTTTTTAAAGATTTTTTTATTCATTTATTTGACATAAAGAGAGAGATCACAAGTAGGCTGAGAGGCAGGCAGCGGGGGGGGGGGGGGGAGCAGGCACCCTGCTGAACAGAGAGCCCAGTGTGGGGGTCCATCACAGGACCCTGAGATCATGACCTGAGCTGAAGGCAGAGGCTTAACCCACTGAGCCACCCAGGAGCCCATGAAAAATACTTTTTCCTCCCCAGAAATGCAAGGTCATAATTTTAAACAGTTCCAGGAGAAATGTAAGTAAGATAAAAAATACAAGAATATGAACAACTATAGATTTTACCTCTTAGACTATAAGAAGTCCAGGGTTTAACTAAAAATCAACACAAATCTAAGATAAACAAAACACTCACCATGAGCATTAGATCCCAGATATGCTAATTTTGGTCTAGTAGGACACAGAAAACACATAATACACTAGACTGAAAAATATTATTAACTCCTTAAAAAGATAAAAGTAATAAATAGTTCAAGAATAAAACTAAGTGAGATATCATCTTAAAGAGTAGAGTAAGCACTCTTAGGGCCCCTGGGTGGCTCAGTCAGTTAAGCATCTGCCTTCTGCTCAGGTCATGATCCCAGGGTCCTGGGATCTAGTCCAGAATCTGGTTCTTTGTTCAACAGGGAGCCTGCTTCTCCCTCTGCTTCTGCCTCTTCCCTCTGCTCATGCCTTCTCTCTCTCTCTCTCTCTTACTCTCTCTCTCTCTCCCTCTCTCAAGTAAATAATTTTTTTTAAAAAGCACTCTTAGGGGTGCCTGGGTGGCTCAGTGGGTTAAAGCCTCTGCCTTCAGCTCAGGGCATGATCCCAGGGTCCTGGGATCGAGCCCCGCATCGGGCTCTCTGCTCAGTGGGGAGCCTGCTTCCCCTTCCCTCTCTGCCTGCATCTCTGCCTACTTGTGATCTCTGTCTGTCGAATAAATAAATTTTAAAAAAAAGCACTCTTAATTTTTTTGAAGAAAGTGGCAAAGCACCTGAAGAAAACTAGTCAATTAGACATTTCCTTGTGAAATCTTAAGGTATAACCAAAGAATATCCAAAACAATTTCTGACAACCAAAAAACCCTCAAATATTTCTATCAAGAAACAAAGGAGTCCAAGCCTAAAATAGAAAGATTCACTTTTTAAGGGGACTTTTATCATTTACTTAAAAAACTGCATTATGAAATACAAGAGGAACATTTACCAGTCACCAAGTGACTGCTTTCCCATAAATTTTTAACACATTGTAGTTCACTGCTACAGGCATTGCCAAAATCATACACACATACCTGCTACCCAATTGTTCTGGGATCCACAAGAAAGAGATGCTTTTGTGGCCACAAGCTAAACAAATTCAGAATGGAATGGGGTGGGTACAATGTAGAATGGAATAGAACAGAGCAAGATTCAAGTATACAGCTTGAAACTATGGAAGCAATAAAATACAAGATAAAGATAGACAGATGATAGATGATAAATAGATGATAGATAGATGATAGAGAAAGAGAGAGAGAATGAAAGAAAGAAAGAGAGAAAGAGAAGGAAAGGAAAGGAAAGAAGGGGAGGAGGGGAAGGGGGAGGGGGAGGGAGGGAGAAGGGGAAGGGAATTCCGAAAGTGAAGGGGAAGGAAGGGAAGGGAAAGGAAAGGGAAGGAAGGAAGGGAGGGAGGGAGGGAAGGAAGGAAGGGAGGGAGGGAGGGAGGGAAGGAAGGAAGGAAGGAAGGAGGAGAGATTTCAATACATGTGTGTTTAAAAAGGTTAATCACACTATTCTCTCAAGATATTTAACTTTGGAAAGTGCTACTCCAAGGCTGTCCACAAACCAGAGCAAGTTTGAAAACCACTTATCACCTAGCTGTGAAAAAACGAGTACCAAAATCGAAAGTAGGTCTGGCAGAGAAATCTCATGCCTGTTGAATCTAATTATGCCTTTTAATTTTTCCAGTTATTCATTTTTATGATTTTTTATAAAAGAATCAGGGTGTGATAGATTAGAAACTTTAAAAAAAAAACTGCCACACACACATACACACACACACACACACACACACACACACACAACTGTCCCTTTTCCACAGGTAGCCTGGGAAGGATGGAATAAAGTTACATTTGGTCACGGGGTCTCTATGAATTCTTCCCCTCTCTGTGGTTGCAGAAATCCCCCCTTTCACCTTTCTGAGAATTGTGAATTGTCGTTGTTGCCTTGCACTGTAGGAGAAATGAGAGGAGGTGGGTCAGCTGAGGGAAAGGGGCACATGGCCTTCCTGCTGAGCAGAGGCAAGTAAACAAGGTGCAGCCTCAGAATTCCGGCGGGCAGCGCGAGGCCCATAGTTTGTCCACTTATGCCAGTGTGCTGATATTTTTCTCATCTCTACACACAGTTCTTCAAAACGTTGTCCTGGACTTCACTCCACCACTCACAGACACCACAGGATAACCTCTCCCTTCAACTTCAAGGCTAATGGGCATGAAAGTACGGGGACCCTTTCTGGCTTGGGGAGTTTAGACAGTATCTATGATTTGCACCCTTGTTTGGTGGCATTTGTTTTAGGGAGGTGGCTTGCTGTCTCTGTAGGGCAGAGCCAACTCTCAGCCATGTATGGGTCTACTGGGTGCTTAGGAGTATGATGAGCTAAAGCCTTTCTGCAAAAACAGAGCTGGACATCTCAAGCTTACACCCCCTTTCCCCCCATAGATCCTGCTTTGCTCCAAACCACAAAAAGCATAAAACCTACTTTCTCGGATTTGTTGACTTTTATGTCAGATTTTCTGAGAAGACACAAGGATTAACTCTCAAATTCATGATTCAGAGAAATGATAACAGCTCACTGAACTCAGAGATAATGTGCCTGCCCCTCAGCCCCATCCCATAGCCCCACTTGTCTCAGGACCCAGAGGACCTCGAACACATCAAGTCTCTGCTAATTGCCAGATATCAGCCCCATTGCACTTCCAGACTGAATAAATAAAACCTTTTCTTTTCTCACTTCTATATCCTTCACTGCCAGGCAGCATTTTCTGCAGAATTCCTTTATGTACATGTGAGCTGGAATATTGAGTTCAATGCTGCAGAGGACACTGATGTTGAAAAGGGGATAGGAGGGATACTAGTGTGTCCTCCAGGTGGGAGATAGAACAATTGGAAGAGTTTAAATGATCACTGGCTGAGCCCCATCTTCCAGTGATCTGTAGCTCCTCATCTGTGGGGATGGTTGGAAGGCCCCCAAGAGCACTTGCAGCCACTTTAGTTAAAATCAACACGGTCTACTGACAGAGGTTTAGGCCAGAAGGCTGCCTCAGACAGTAGAGAAGTGGTTTCTCAGAGAATAGAGAAATAGTATGCTAGTTTAAAAAAAAATAAGAGATAAAAAAAGAGTTCTAAGCACTCATATTAATATTTTAGGATAGAAGGAAAGTGAGATGATCTAGAGTTATCTTCCAAAAGAGTTTAAGAGAGGAAAGAAGAGTTTAAAAGCACCTACTGCATGTAATATAAACATGTGAAAAGAAAACACTGGGTACAGGAACAGTAAACTTGTAGGATAAAAGAGAAAATCCAAACTGTATCTGATATATAAATTTTACTGGGAACATCCTTGTGATTTCTGCTAAAAAGAGCCTCCTCTAAATTTCAAAATAAAACACAGCTAATTGCAGCCTATGTAGAGGAGGAAAAATCCCTCCTCTGTCCAAGCTCTTCCAGCTGGACTAAAAATTAAAATGACGTGAGGCAGATTAATGAGAGGGAAAAAAATACCCAAGTTTTATTATGTGCCCATGGAGATCCATTATTGAAATTGAGACCTAAAGAAGTGACCAAGGCAGGCTGTTTTTATACTTTTCAGACAAATAGGCAATACATCTATAAAGGATTGACCGGCGAAAGAAAACTTAACGCTGAGAGCTTTAATTAGTGAGGAATTGTAAACACAATTTGGGCTGGGGTAGTAAATTAATAAAAAGTAACAAAAGTTGCTTATTCAGGCTTCTCTGCTGTAAATTTCCCATCTCTGGTGATAAGGATGTCTCTTTACCTCCTGGTTCAGAGAAGACACTTTTTGCAAGGGAAATATATTTCCTGCTTTTGGGGGGACAAAGTGTGGGGCAGAGTGTCCTTCCTACACAAACTGACTCTTAAGTAAGTTTAATGCAAAATAATCAATATACCAAGTGACACATTTGGGGGTGGCCTGCCTTAGACTCATACACCTACAAAGATATGTTTAATGGTAACAAAATGAAAACAAGCATTCTAAGTATAGGTAATAGTGCCAGCAATTACCTATACTAACCTATACCATATATATATATAATATATATATATTATACCTATACTAACCAGCAAAAATGTAGTAAGTCATGTTATTACTACCACTAACATAAAAACTTGCCCTCAATATGCATTAAATAAGTAAATATTTAAAAGCCATAAAAAATGGGGAAGGAAGATACAACCCAAAATCATGAGTAATAAAAAAATAAAAAGTAAAAAAAAGAAAGAAACCATGACTAAAACAATGAAAAGATAAAATTTATATGCTAATATGGTAACAATATTTATAGTGTTTTGGAAAAAATCTTAGAGTTTATATATTTGAATTTAGACATTGTATAAAACACTGAAAAGTGTAACAATAAAATTTGGAATGATAAATCTAATAATTTACTTGTACTTGTATAAGATCTATTGTTTTATTGTATCTACAGTAATTTATTTCTCTGTCTGACTCCCCTAGTAGACTGAGACCTTCATGGGGATGGGTGGTAGGTTATGTTCAGATTCGGGCTTCCCACATAATAAATGCTTGGTAAATGTTTTTAAATGAATAAAAATGGGAAGAAAAAGATTTTTAAGATATAGGACAAAATCAAGAGATTTAAACAACATAAAAGTTTTATAGCAACTTAAAAATAAAAGCACCTAAGTCTGACATATTTACTGGACAATGTTTCCAAACACCTGAGGAAAAAAAAAGACAAAAAGAATATAAGGATGAATGATTATTTTGGAGTAGATCATATATGCCAAGCACCATGTTCAGACTTTACATTTTAAAAAGCGGTGTGGGGCACCTGGGTGGCTCAGTGGGTTGGGGCTCTGCCTTCGGCTCAGGTTGTGATCTCGGGGTCCTGGGATCGAGCCCCGTGTCTTGGGGTTCTGGGATCGATCCCCGCGTCAGGCTCTCTGCTCGGCAGGGACCCTGCTTCCTCTTCTCTCTCTGCCTGCCTCTCTGCCTCTACTTGTGGTCTCTGTCAAATAAATAAATAAAATCTTTTTTAAAATTTTTAAAAAAATAATAAAAAGCGGTGTGAGAATCAAAACAGAAGACACTGAAATAGCAACATTTGTGGGTGAGATAATTGCATAACTAGAACACCACAGGAAAAATAACAAAGATCAACTAAGCCCTTTTTGCTGTAGCACAGAAGGAAACCCCAAGCATTGGATTGAACTTTTCAGCATTAGTGATAGTTAGAATGTCAAAGAAAGGGAGCCTATTGCTGGCAGCAAAAACTGAGTACATAGGAAGGACTGCTTTAAGAAATAGATGTTCATCCAACACACACACACCTACACACTCACACACCTCACCCTAAATGCACAAGAACACACGTATCTATGAAGAGGTAAAGTCTCCACAGGTTTGAAAAGACTTTTTAAAATACCTGTATTATTCTAAATATCAGTCCATTTCAGTGATAATAGGTCTGAGTCCTATCATCCCCCAGCTACACCCCATCCTAACTTTCACCACCAGATCAATGACCCTAAAACAGAAATTTATGGGACGCCTGGGTGGCTCAGCTGGTTGAGCGGCTGCCTTCGGCTCAGGTCATGATCCCAGCGTCCTGGGATGGAGTCCCACATCAGGCTCCTTGCTTGGCAGGGAGCCTGCTTCTCCC